>QJPP01000121.1:0-502244 GCA_003996215.1 Jaltomata sinuosa | reverse complement strand
TTGCTGTCGACATTTTCTGGATATTCTCTTGCTTCGAGCAACCTTCTAATATCATGGTACCATGGCTTTCTATCAAACTCTTCATCTACGTGAAAACAGTATGCGTGCTGGTCACGTATCTCCACTTCAATAGGGTCGATGTAATTCTTATCCAGGTGTTGGATCATTGAGGAAAGAGTAGCCAAAGCATCAGCGAACTCGTTTTGAGCCCGGGAGACATGTTTAAACTCAATCTTTGTAAACCTTTTGCTCAGCTCCTTTACACATTCCAGATAAGGAAGGATCTTGACATTCTTGGTGGCCCATTCTCCTTGTACCTGATGAACCAATAGGTCAGAATCACCTATTTACCAAAAGCTCTTTGATGTTCATGTCCACAGCCATCCTAAGTCCGAGAATACATGCTTCATATTCTGCCATGTTGTTTGTGCAAAGGAATCTAATCTTGGCTGAGATTGGGTAGTGCTGACCCGTTCTTGAAACCAAAACTGCTCCGATTCCGACTCCTTTGAAATTCGATGCCCCATCGAAGAACAATCTCCATCCGTCGTATGACTCTGAGATGTCCTCTCCTGCAAAAAATACTTCTTCATCGGGGAAGTAAGTCATGAGTGGTTCATAATCTTTATCCACCGGATTTTCTGCGAGGTGATCGGCCAAAGCTTGTCCTTTGACGGCCTTCTGTGTCACGTATACAATATCAAACTCACTCAGCAAAATTTGCCACTTTGCTAATTTCCCCGTAGGCATCGGTTTCTGAAAGATGTACTTGAGTGGATCCATTCTTGAGATCAAGTACGTGGTGTATACCGACAGGTAATGCCTCAACTTTTGCGCAATCCAAGTCAAGGCGCAACACGTTCGCTCTAACAAGGTATATCTTGCCTCGTATGGTGTAAACTTCTTGCTCAAGTGGTAAATAGCTTGCTCTTTCTTTCCTGTGTCATCGTGTTGTCCTAACACACATCCAAATGCTCCATCCATGACGGATAGATACAGTAGCAATGGCTTTCCGGGCTCTGGTGGAACCAATACTGGTGGGTTGGACAAGTACTCCTTGATTCTATCAAAAGCTCTTTGGCATTCCTCCGTCCATTCTGTGGCGGCATCCTTCTTCAGTAACTTGAATATGGGTTCATAGATTACTGTAGACTGAGCTATGAAACGACTGATGTAATTGAGTCTTCCCAAGAAGCTCATCACATCCTTCTTGGTCCTTGGGGGAGGTAACTCTTGAATCGCCTTGATTTTTGATGGATCCAATTCTATGCCTTTCCTGCTGACGATAAACCCTAGTAGCTTTCCGGCAGGAACTCCAAATGCGCACTTTGCTGGATTCAATTTCAAATTGTATCTCCGCAACCTCTCAAAGAACTTCTGTAAATCCTGCAGGTGGTCTGAACTCTTCTTGGACTTGATAACGACATCATCCACGTACACTTCAATCTCCTTGTGAATCATATCATGAAAGAGGGTAGTCATGGCCCTCATATAGGTTGCGCCAGCATTTTTGAGTCCAAATGGCATCACCCTATAGCAATATACTCCCCATGGAGTGATAAATGCCGTTTTCTCTGCATCATCCTCATTCATCAGTACTTGGTGATATCCTGCAAAGCAATCGACAAACGATTGCAACTCATGCTTTGCACAATTATCGATGAGTATGTGAATGTTTGGGAGAGGAAAATTATCCTTGGGACTAGCTTTATTTAGATCCCGATAGTCTACACATATCCTGATTTTCCCATCCTTTTTGGCACTGGCACGATGTTGGCCAACCATGTGGGGTAATTAGTAACCCTCACAACATTTGCCTGGATCTGCTTAGTTACCTCCTCCTTGATTCTTAAACTTAAATCAGGCTTGAACTTCCTAGTCTTTTGCTTCACAGGCGGGCAGGAAGGATCAGTCGGAAGCTTGTGTGAGACGATATCAGTGCTTAATCCTGGCATGTCATCGTAGGACCAAGCAAACACATCAACATACTGCTTGATCAATTCAATCAATTCTCGCTTTCTTTCGTCTTCCAAGTGTATGCTGACTCGTACTTCTTTCACCATTT
This sequence comes from Jaltomata sinuosa, assembly GCA_003996215.1. Lineage (NCBI taxonomy): Eukaryota > Viridiplantae > Streptophyta > Magnoliopsida > Solanales > Solanaceae > Jaltomata > Jaltomata sinuosa. Next base: position 500,179 of record QJPP01000121.1, on the reverse strand, counting down.
CTTCATTTCCCAAGTTGACAACCTCGGTTTCATCCATGTTGGGCCTTTTCTGGCTTTCAAGTTGTTTGATCTCCTGAGGTAGATTTTCAGGCATCATGCTTTCATCGTATTCTTCATAGTCCTGCTCATGACTCGTACTTTGCTCAATGGATTCGTTACATGTCATAACCGTTGTACGATGATTTTTACTAATATTAGCGCTGAAAAGTATGAAAGGTGAGTAAAAAAAATAAATAGTTATTTTAAATTTTAAGAAAAATAAAGACTTTTTATTAAAAAGCAGTCTAGCTTTTCAGAAGAGGCAAGTAGCAAAAAAGGCTTAGGCATGATTCAAGCCTCAATTGATCATGCAAAAACATTTTGAAATAAAACTACGTTTCCACACTACCAGGACTCCTGTCGAAACAGGGACGGGCTGATGGTCCAGTTCTGCAAGACTTCTCCAGGCTCGGCATCACGGATGGTCAGCTTCTTGATGTCTTTCTCCAGTCCATCGTCGGTCATGGCCACGAATAGATTTCCTATTCCCTCAATGACGTCTTCATCAACTGCTTCATCTGGGACTAGGACTTGTCCTGGCACGAACACTACTGCCCCAAACTTTGCACTGTGGACTCCTCCTGAAGCAGGCTTATACCCTAGCCCGGCGGTACCTTTCTGATGTTTTAGCTGGATTGGTTCAATTATACCGTCAGCCTTAGGTCCGAGCCCTGTCTTTGGTTTATACCCATATTTCAACATCTCTGACGCAACCATCTTTGCTGCTCTCGACATCTCCATCTTTACAGGCTCTACCTTCTCATCAATTCTTACGGCTTGTATGATCTCCAGAGCATGGAAAGCGGCTCCATCCAATTCTTCGGTGATTGGAACAGAATTCACAGGAATAGATGGGGTGACTGAGCTCCCCGTGAATGGTAACTTCGGTGCGACCCCACTCGAACTTCACACACTGATGGAGCGTGGAGGGAACTGCTCTTGCCATATGGACCCATGGCCTTCCTAGTAACAAGTTGTAGTTGGACGTAACATCCATCACTTGAAATAAGATGGGGAATTCAGCTGGACCTACTTGCAATGTGAGATAAATTTCTCCAATGACGCTTCTCTGCGCGCCGTCAAAAGCTCTCACCTTCACACGACTTTCCCTTATCTCTCCCATATTCACACCTAAATCTCTTAGTGTGGTGAAAGGACAAATGTTGCATCCAGAACCGCCGTCGATCAAAACTCTAGTCACGATTTTATCACAACATTTGACCGCGATGTGAAGTGCTTTGTTGTGGCCAACCCCTTCTGCTGGTAGTTCATCATCATGGAAAGAGATTTTGTTCACTTCCACCATTTTTCCAATTGTTGCAGCCAATGTGTCACTTGTAGTTTCTTTTGGTACGCTAACTCCACTCAGAACTTGTACCAAAGCGTTCCTATGGGCTTCAGAACTCATTAGCAAGGACATAATGGAAATGTGGGCTGGTGTCTTCATTAGTTGTTCCTCGATCGAGTAATCTTTAGACTGCATCTTCTTCCAAAATTATGTGGCTTCTGTATCAGTAACATTCTTCTTTGGATTTTGTTCTTTCCCGGGAACCCCTCGATTTAGATCCTCCGGGGTATAACACCTTCCCGACCTGGTCATTCCGTGAGCCACAGCAGCGTCTATCATCTTGCCCTTGGCTTCCGTTCGATAGTCCCATGGGACTGTTTTAGTGTCATAGTCAGGCTTTCCAGCGGCTATAGTGGTTACCACAACTCTCGGCAGGTAGGTTTGAATAGTCAAAAGTTCTCTCAACTGAACTGTGATAAAGGGTTGCGCTGGAGATGTGGCGGCAACTTCTTCTGTGTTCCAGATAGGCACGATATTCCCTTCCAGGTCATACTCTTCCTCCAGGGTAATCATGTTGACTCCTCGATTCTCATGATTTGGTAGAGGATTGTTGTTCACATTTGGAGGAGTATCGGTGCATTTAATTACTCCTTTTCTGATAAGAGACTCGATCTGGTTCTTCAAGCTAAAACACTCCTCCGTGTCATGTCCTTGGATTCCCGAGTGGTATGCACATCGCTTATTTCCATCAAAGCTTCGTGGTATCGGATCAGGGATTCTTCCCTCAATCGGCTGCAACAAACCTGCTACCCTCAACCTTTCAAACAATTGAGCCAAAGGCTCGGCAATAGGAGTGTAGGTGCGGGTATTTCTGGCTTCAAAATTAGGACGTGGTCTTGGTGCATATGCTGGCCTATTTTGGTGAACTGGAGCTTGGACAGGGGCATACGGCTTCGGTGGATTTTGGTGTGCTGGAGCTCGAGGTGGATTATAGTGTGGCTGGGTACTATATACTGGAACATGTGCGATAATTTGGGAGTTGTTAGGGTATCGGTAGGATGATCCGCCGTGCTGGTAGTAAGGCGTGACGGCTGAGATGTCTTCCTTCTTCTTCTTGATACCACCAATGGAACCTGACTGTATGGCCTTGCTTGCGGCTTGCAGTGCGACCATAGACTGAATTTTTCCGGACTTAATACCTTCCTCAATAAAGTCTCCCATCTTGACCAAGTCAGCGAACTTTTGGCCCATCATTGATATCATTTTGTCGAAGTAGACGCCTTCCTGAGCTCGGATAAAGTACTTAGAGAGTTCATTTTCGTCAAGTGGGGGCTGAATCCGAGCAGCCTCGGTCCTCCATCTCCATGAATATTCTTGAAATGATTCAGATGGCTTCTTTTGTATGTTAGCAAGTGAGAATCTGTCTAGAGTGATTTCGGTATTAAACCTGAAACGACTCATGAAATCTTCGGCCATTTCTTGCCAATCACGCCATTTGTGAGGGTCTTGGCGAGTGTACCAAGTCAGAGCTTCTCCCGACAGACTTCGAATGAACAGTTTCATCCTCAACTTCTCGTTCCTTCCTACGCCGACCAGCTTGTCGCAATAGGCTCTTTGGTGTGCGTGGGGATCGCCCTTTCCATCAAATACATCAAATTTTGGTGGTTTGTACCCGACCGGCATATCGATGTCTGGGTGGATGCATAGGTCATCATAGTCCAGACTCTCGGTTCCCCTGGTAACTTGCATGCTTTTAAAAGCCCTCTTCAAACTTTCAAGTTGAGCCGCTATCGACCTATCTTCATTTGACCGGACCTCCCTCTCCAATCCTACGTACTGATCGACCTCATATGGTACTTTGACAGCCGTGGATGTTGCGAAAGTAGGGGCTTTAGTAGCATATACCGGTGGAACAGGCATTTCACAAGTGACATGTGCCTCCGGTATGTGCTGCATTGTTGGGTGAATTGGAACAGTGAAGTTCTGCGTAGGCGAGGAAAGGTTAGGTGCAGCCCTAGCAGCGGGCGGGCAAGTAAGTAGATCTTGAGCATAAGTGGGAACAGGCGGTGCTTGCTTAGGTGCGTTTGTTAAGTCGGCGGGAGTGACCGGCCTCAACTCGGCACTTGGAAATTGGAATTGAGCGGGGAAGGTAGCAGCTGTAAGCTTAGTCAAATCCCGCACTTGGCGTAGTTCTTCTTTCAAGATCTCAATTTCTTGTGCCATGTTGGCCATTTGTTCGTCGTTTTGAGTGTCCATCAGTTTTTGAGAACTTTCGGCGCCATCTACTGGTATCATCGAGGCGTTGTTAGATTCTTCGCTCATTTTTCCTTTAGATCGGAGGTTGTATTGCGATTCCGCCAGTTTGCAAATCGACACAAATCAACTTTCTTTGGGGGGTTTATAATAAACATAAAGAAAAGAAAGGAAAGAAAAAGGAAACTATGTTAGTTTGGGAAATGTTGGAATATATAACAAATATATACGCCAAGTTGGCGATATTCACACAAAAATGCGTCCTAATATGGAGCCTCATTTTGCCAGAGGTAGGCCTACGCTGCATACAATTTGATAATAAATGATCCATTGAACACATTTAGGATTTGAGATAAACAAGACTTTTCATTAAGCAAAATGTGGCTTTAAAAGCTTACAATAGATAGGCTGATGGGAGCCTGAAAATGAAAGACATGGTATGGCCACCAGGGCGTACAAAGGGATGGGCCATGAGGCACCTTTAGGGAATATGAAAAAAGGGTACAAAGGGAAAGGATAACCTAGGGCCACGTAGGACCGTCATCACTATCATCCTGTGGTGCTGGATGATACTCTGGAGATCCAGCGGAATGATGATACCTGGGCTCTGAGTCTGTCTCCATCATTCCTCCATCGTTAGGAACATAAAAGTTAGAGCCGGTCTCAGAAGCCTCCTCGGGATCTTCTTCCGGATCCTCTTCCTCAGGGTCTTCTTCCGGATCCTCTTCCAAATCTTCCCCCATTTCTTCCTCCGGATCTTCTTCTGGATCCTCGGGATCTTCTTCTGGCTCCTCCTCCGGATCTTCTTCTAGATCCTCGGGATCTTCCTCTACCTTTGTTATCAAGTAGTTGACGGAGTCTGGGACAATCTGGTTGTACATTGGTGTTGTGATCTCCATGCGGGGAAGCACCTCTTCCCTAACCCATCTGACCCACTGGACATCTGCCAAATCCCTGGATCTTTCTGCGCTCGGTTGAGCCAAGTGGCTCACGGTCGTTCGCCAAGCGTAGTATTCCGGCGTACACCATTTGTCTCCTCCCATGTATAATGTGATCATATAATCCCATTCAGCCTGCAAGTTCATCATTTGTACCGTCGGTATCACGGCACCATAACTGTCCTCATATAACGCCATGTTTGACCACAAAGGTATGTCCTGGACCAAGCCGAACTGTCTTAAAACACGGAGAGGCGCATATGGCTGGATGCCTCCCAGTCCTATCAACTCGATGAAATACAAGTATCGAGTTCTGATGAAGGTCAATCCTGTCATCCAGGGATATCTCCACTAGATGAAATCTTCGGTAAGGTTAGTCAAGAAGGTGTGCCATTCCTCTTCTCCGGTGGGTGCATATGTCCAATATCTCATGCGCTCTCTATGAGTCTGAATCCTGTTGCGGGCATCGATACAGTAGTCCATCTGTGGGTGGCGGCGGTAGAAGTGTTCTACAGCCCAAATTTGCAATAACAAATTGTAGCCTCCAAAGAAGTTGTGTCCCCGTGTGCATGCGGACAACGATCGAAACATCTCAGCAAGGATCATGTGTACCAAGGTAAGTCTTTGCGGCTCTACAAAGACGTTCATCACTATTGGCAGGATATTGAGGTCGATGCAATGAAACCTCATCGGGAAGATCATAGTTCCCAAAAAAGCCAACACAAAAACCCTCGGTCGCATGTACACCCACTGTCTGCGGGTACAGGCGAATTCACCTTGGTGTTCGTCAAAACTCTCGAGATGACCATATCTTTCGAAGAGGTAATCCAACTTCACCTTTCCTCCTTCCACATTTCTCAGTGATGGAAAAATGTGTAATCCTAACAGCCTCAGAAAGTCTGCCTTCTTTATGGGTGATGGGAGTACCGGCACTCGTTCCCTTAGTGGTAATTCAGCAAAATTACTAATCTCCTCCAAGGTAGGAGTGATCTCGAAATCCAGAAATTTGAAGGTCACAGTGGTTGGGTCCCAAAATTCCATTAATAAAGTGGTGAGGGTTTTGTCAGCTTGGATCCCCATAAGCGACAGCAAAGCCCCCAGCTGCTCCCGTACCTCACCCTCATGCGCTACGCGGATGTTTTGCCACCACTTTTTTAGGTTGTCGGGTGCTGAGATAACCATCTGGATGTTTGGTAAGTTTTGGTTGATATTCATCTGAAAGAAAGGTAAAGGGTATGATAAGTTTGTTTATCCCAAATCCATCATGTGTTTTAGTTTGGATCATTTACATCAATCACACACAAAGTATATGTCGTTGGGTTTTATGAAAAACCCGTTGACAATAAGGGCGGTTCCCTAAATGCAGTGTCAATCCCAAAGATCGTCCTGCCTAAGGCTATGCAACATGACCTATTTCTAGAATAAGAGTATTTTCCTAGATTTGAGAGTGGACTGAATAACTGCGAGACGGCACACTAACCTAAATGCACCGACCCTGAAACTAAGGAATCCAAAAGAAGGTTTGGGAGGGCATAAAACCCTCCGCGTGTACCACAGTGTGTGAAATGTGTACGGTCAAAGACTCGATAGAGAAATGCAAGTGAGAAAGCAGTAACAAGTAGTGTTTATCAATCAAAAAAAGAGCGCAAGTTTGGATTTGGCTTGCGTCCTTTCAAACAAAGAACGATATAAATAAAGCAAATAATGTACTGCAAATAAACAAATATTCCAAATAATATTCATAAACTAAGCATGCTAAGGTAAAAACATAAAAAAAATCCCCAGCAGAGTCGCCATCCTGTCGCGCCCTATTTCGGACTGGCCAAAATATGCTTGCAACATCCGGCTCTTTCTGCCTTTGTTTTGGAAAGGGTTTAGAGTCGCCACCTAAATTTTAGGAAACTTAGGAAACCATTTTTTATGTAAAACTCTGTTTTTAGTCTGCGAAAACGTTTGAGATCTTGAGTAAGAGTTTTGGTTACTCGAAGGGAAGGTATTAGGCACCCTTCAGAGCCTATCCGAAGATAGTCCTTAAACTCAGTTTAGAAACAATATTTGGGAAAGTTATTTGCTCATTATTTGCTAAAAAGGGGGTGATAAAAACGTGTTTTGTTAATTTAAAGAAAAAACTCAAAGTATATGACACATGCCACTACAATAGGCAAAGATATAAAATATGCTTATGGTAAAAAGATGAAACATATGTACGTTCATGTCAAAATATATGAAAGTTAAATAGAGAAAAATATAAAGAAAATCATATTTATCTCATAAATATATTTCATGTAAGAGAGAATTTGAAAACTTGAGTAGAGAACGAGAATTATTTGTTTTCATGTAAAGAAGACATTTATTCGTAAGGTAAAAATGAACATGCATTGGATATGAAAGAAAGTATTATATACGTAAATGTAATTGTGATAAAATAATATATGTATAATTTAAGTAGGAAGAAGGGTAAGTAAAATATAAATATATATACCTTGTAGTAGATAGCATATGACATATATATACCTTGCGTTTTGAGGCCTTAAAAAATCTGAAAATCTCAAAATAGATATAGAGTATAACCAAAATATTTGTAAAATATTGGGGTTAGAATAAGAGAATACATGAGCTTTAGGAAGCGTATGTGAAAAGTTTAACTAAGAAAATATAATAAGTAGTTCAGCGCTTCAGAAAAAGTCGTACCTTTATCTTTCAAAAGTTGTGTTTTTACTTTAAAGAAAAATCTGCATTTTTATACTAAAATCTGCACTATTTACCATTTATTATTACTATTTTTGAAAGTGTTTAACCACTAATTTTAAATTATTTTAAAAGGGGAAACCCGAAACATTTGCCTAAACTAAAAAAAATGAAGGAAACTTACTTTCAAAATTTTAAACTAAATACCCTAATCAAACAAAATGGTAAGCCGAAGAATAAACGTTAATCGAAATCACAAAGAAAAACACATATCCAAATATACAAGGTTAGTTAAAACATTTCAAATAAGCATTAAGGAAAGCAATAAAAAAAAATGTAAGGGCTAGATGCGCCAAGTTCCTTTGGAGGAACTAAATTTCTAAAGAAGCGACTCTGAGTGCCTGCGATAGCTCCTAATAGCTGCTCGACCCGAATGTATTGGGCCGAAAGTGAGTTTCAAGTGAGAACTCCAGCTCTCCGGTTGTTTCATGTAACACAAAAAAAAGGATAAGAATTAGTAACTTGCATAACAAAGTTTACAAAATGTAGAAATATGCCAAGCTTAACAATAAAGTGATAAGGAAAACAAACATGCTATTCGGTAAATACACAAGCATATATGAAAGAACGACATGTAACCATATTTTGTTTCATGTTTTATAAACAAAGCGATCTTAGATAAACAAACAACTTCGATACTAGTTGGTTATTAGAAAACAAAGTACACAACAAGTAGCAATATAAAACCTTATTATTTTTTCATTCACTTTAACTAAATAAGTAGCTATGAACAAATCACCTCAAAAAGTAAGGCAACACTAGTGACGGGAGGATCAAAAGGGAACCAAACTACTACATTAGCTCATGATAAATTCCTTAAGCTAGTATTCCCGAAATTGATCCCGAGTTAAAACCAAAATAATGAAAATACGGGCAGCACTCTTTTTCTAACAAATGCACACTAATTTAACCATTTTTACTAGGATTAAGGTGTTTTAAAGAAAAGTTAGATCGTAAGCAAGACCACAATATTTAACAAACGCCGAAAATATATAATCATACTATGTACATTCCTATCCTAAACAATATTTCCGGGACTAGCGAAACGACTAAACTTATTGAAAACTTTTCTATCTTAAGAAATTGAACTACAAGAAATGCAAGCATAACATACATATACTTTTTCGGGTTTACATGAAATCAGCCAACCAACCAAAATGATAACAAACAAATTAACGAATTAATCCTCCCACTTCACTATTAAGTCAATCTTCCTAAAATAAAATAAAGTCCCATATATGTCCTATATTTTCATGCCCGGGCAGCCAATCATGCTTAAGGTTGTAAACTCCAGCATCATTAGCTTTAAAGAAAAGCAGGGTAATTTCTCTAAAGGTAAATCACAATTGCATTAGCAAACACTTTAATCATGAACCCAAATAGACATACTTGAAGGGTTGAAAGAATTTCTAACAAAAATATAGATCTCAAACAAAACAAAAAAAAACAAGTCATATAGTGAACTCAATTTACATTCCCTATTTACTCTAGTCCGAGTCAATTTGAAGGTGGTTTATGCACACCAAACACTTGGCTAGTTAAGAAATAACAACTTGTACAAACTTCAAGCTCTTCAAGGGCCAAAATAAATGGTTACAGCCATACTCGTATTCTCAGAAGAATATTCTTATCACCCTTAAAAAGAAAGACATATTCATACTTTTATGCTCAAATCTTTTCGAGCCCTTTTATACGGAATTAGAGGCTGCAAGCACCTTGTATGAACACTACCACATAGATAGATAACTAAACAATTACTACTATGTCCAAATTCATATCATAATGACCTTAATACTAGCTAAACATATCTGAAAAAATTTGAAGTCTCTTGAAGTTCGCCTCAAACTATTTCAAGGTTATAAATACTCTTCCAATACACCATCAAACTATAAATGCAACCGAACATCCCGACAACTACTTCATTTCAAATCTTATTCGATAATTCATACCAAACAGCCAACACCATTTAAACATTTGAGCCAAATCTCAAGTTGTAAGCACTTAACAAACACATAATCTCAACCAAAAAATCAGGAACTATTTTAATTCACATTTTCATGCCTAAAAACAGCCAGCCATCATTTCGACTAAGCGCATGACAAACAATTGACAAAAAATTAAAACCAACGTAATTAAGACGGGATAGGATTTACCTTGTGTTGGGCAGCGATTGAGGCCGTCAAGTGTTGAGTTTCAAACTAGCTAACTCCGACTCCGACTTCGGTTATCCGAATAGCAAGCGAAACAAAAAAGGGCAAGATCAGCGGTGCGTATGAGCCAATTGACAGTGAACAATCAGAGAACAAATTTGTGAGCTGTTTGTCCTAATTTTTTAATCTGCCTTTTTTGGTCAATTTCCTTCTCTTTTTTCGTCTCTCCTTTTTTCTCTTCCCCAAAGGGCTTTTTATAGCCAAAACAGTGGCCTGTAACGGCTCTCAAGAAGTATCAAAAAATTGAAATTTGAAAACCCAAAAAAAAGGGGGGAAGATTCTGATTTCTGAGGAATTTCAAATGAAGAATGATGAGGAAAGGGTCATAAATCTTACCTTTTCAAAGGTGATGTGAGGAAGAGAACCGTTGGAGACTATAGACCAGTGAATATCCGGTAGGTTGAGTTTGGATCCGCCGGTTATTGAGACTTTTCCTCCTTCCCAAAGCTAGTAATCAAGAGGGAGAGATCTTGTAGCTCTGAAGCTATGCAAAAAAGGGGAAAAAGGAGACGTGGGGATGATGGTGATGGTGATAGCGCCGTTTGCCCGCCGGTACGAAGCAAAAACCGGCGGGTCTTGGCGGTGAGGCGACGAGAAAGCAGGGTTTGGGATGGGGGTGTTGGTTTCGTCGGTTTTTTGGGAGGGTGAGGGGTCTGTTTGGTTTGGCTGAGTGGAGTGAGGGAAAGGATTAGGGGATTAAGGTGGGTTTAGTTGAGAGGAATTTGGGCCGGGTCAGGTGTTTGGGCCGGGTTAGGCGATTTGGGTAGTGGGTTAGGGATGGTTTGGGCTGAAACAAATAAAGATTTGGCCCAAAACTTGGTAAATGAATTAGTTTGTAGAAAAAATTCGATTTTCCCTAATCGTTCTCTCACTTAATTAATTTAACGATGCTTTCTTTCATCCCGATTAATTTTCAAATACATATAGCTGACTAAAAAAAAATAATTTTGATACGCGTGATCGCAATCCTCAATTGATAGAACTGTATTTAGGAAATGTTATAGCGATACGACAAATTTCATTTAGAGTTTGAAATAAAAGTTGCTATACCAATATCTTGTTAAAAAGAATGAGTTATAAAATATTTTTGGGGTGATTTTATAAGATACAATATTTTAGTAATTATTATTATAAAAAGTAAATGAAATCATTTTTTTTTTTAAATGATCATTTGTGCCAAAATTTATAAAAAATTAATATAAAAATAAGAAAATCATTTTGGAAAAGTCCTCGGGATTAAGAAGCATATAAAAATTAATTATGGGAAAAAGGAGGGCCAAAATTGGGTGTCAACAACTATTATATATGAATTATGCATAATCAACAATTGATAATGAATTTTTTTCTTTTTAATAATTTCTTGCGTTTCTCCTTCAGATGAAAATTTCTATCGAAACTTTGAACGAAACAAGCATGTTATCGTCGAATGAAGTAATCGAAAAAGTCAAAGGTTATAGTTTTCTTATCATCTGAATTATTTATAATTATTAGCTTCCGCATGATGTAATGTTATTTTAGTTTCAATATTTTTTAGGATTACGAGTATTATTTAAGTCCAATTTTTTTCTTATAATATTTGTTATTAAATAGGGTACGCTTAGTATCTATATCTATTTATCTATATCTATATCTATATCTATACTATATTAAAAGTGTGAAGCACCTTATAATGTGATTTGAACTTTTTGCCCTTCATTAAAAATCTTTCCTCTAAACAAAATCGTCTTTTTACCTTTTTCCCTATAATTATTATATTATTATTTTTATAATATTAAATATTAATTATAATAAATATAAAAAATAAATGGGAAGAAGTTTTAAAACGTGTAAAGTCATAAATAGAGAAGGAGTTTTATTAGGTGTAAGTCGGCTGAATTTTGGGAAGGTTGGCTCCTATAAATACTTATAAATATTAAATACTAACAATTTTTTTATAATAAAAAATTAGGGTTAACAAGGGAGGGAGGTTTTGGAGGATTTTGTTTGTCCGAAGAGTAATTAAAAAACCTTCTCCTTGATTGGTGTTGTACGAATTTTTTGTAGGAGTAAGCCTAATAACTTTATCACGTAAAGTAAGATTAATATGTTCTTTTTCTTTTGTTATTTCTAATAATTATTTCATACTCCATTTTATAATTTTGTTGAATTTTACATTGTTAAATATGTCATAATCTTGATAAAGGAAGATTCATGTGGAGCATGTTATTGAGACTTCATGTTGATTATGAGTAGATTTGAAAGTATATTTTTTTTTACTTTTATTTATCATTCATATTGATACTATTTATGTTGTTAAGGTGTTTACAACCCGTAAAACTTTCTGATGGTACTCTACATGTTTGACGTGTGAAAATTATACAAGATTATTTGAATTAGGTTAATGTTATATCAATTAACTTGATCGATTTTTATCTTTTATATGGTAAGAAAAAAATATAAAAGTCCTATTTTATTTTTAGTGTTTGTTGTTAAATATGATACACGTTTTGCTCACGCGCAAAGCGCGTACACTAAACTATCTATACTATATTAAAAGTGTGAAGCACCTTATAATGTGATTTGAATTTTTTACCCTTCATTAAAAGGGTTTGCTTTAGACAAAGTTGTCTTTTCACCATTTTTCTCAAATAAATTATAATTACACATAAACACTAATATATATTAAAATATTAATAATATTTATACTCTTAAAAGTTCCCGCAAAATTCCTAAAGTTCCAAAAAACAAATTCGACGGTCTTTTCTTAATTTTTGGCATATATATATATACATCATATTTCTTACCCTACTTTTTGTAGTAGTATGCACGTTTATATAAATAACATAATTTTTAAATATCTGGAATATTTTTAAAGAAAAAATTATATTAATGTTAATTGTTATTTTCACATAATTTATTTATTTTATATAATTTTTTTAATTTATTAACATGTGCAACGCACATACATTAAGACTAGTTATATTAAAAGTGTGAAGGACCTTATAATGTGATTTGAACTTTTTGCCCTTCATTAAAAGACTTCACAATTGACAAAATCGTCTTTTCACTAATTTTCTCAAATAATTATTATTTCATTATTTTCTTTATACTTATACATAACATTTAATTATTCCCCACTATTTAGAAATTTGATTTGGAAAATAATTTGCGCGTAATCATTACACAAAATAGAATAAAGGTAAGAAGTTTTCATTACGGCAAATTGAATTGCAATAGAAAGTTTTACCCCATATAATGAAAAAAAAATCAATAGAGGTTGGAAAGTTTTCTTACATCAACCATAATTAGAATTTTAAATAAATACACGGCTCTTTATTAAATAGGACTTTAAATATATAAATAATATTTCTTTTATTTTTGGGTTTTTCCTAAAAAAAATTCCTTAGTATAATAATTCATTCATCATAATTATTAGAGTCCTATATAAAAACACTTAGTAATTAGTCTCAACCCTAAATTGAACTCGGTAAGCTTTTTTTTTTCCTTTCAATTTTTTTCTTTTTTCGTTGCTTATGATGTATATATTTCACATACTTTTACAGTGTTTTTGAAATTTGATTTTATCATTTTGCGGGTTCTTTTATCTTTTCTTACATGTTTGATGTGTGAAATTTGTATAAGATTATTTGAATTGTGTTACTATTATATCAATTAGCTTGACCGACTTTTGATTCTGCAGCTGATTTTTCGTTTCTTGCTTATGCAGGTTTTTGTCCATTCAAAATAATTTCAGGTATTTATTTTAAAATTTTGACTATCAATTAAATTCATCTACATATATATTTCGTTGGCTCATAATCGTATTTGTCAACTTATTCGAGTTAAGAATTGAAAAAAAACTGTAAAGAAAAAATATTACATTTTATTTATAGTTAATTATCGATTTTTAATAATTTGTTCTTCTTTTATATATTTAATATTTATTGGTGGCATGATGGTAATGCACACATGCAACTGCAAGGCACGTACAAATATTAAAAGTGTGAAGAACTTTATAATGTGATTTGAACTTTTTGTCCTTCAATAAAAGACTTTAAAATAGATAAAATTATCATTTACTATTTTCTTAATATAAAGATTATAAAATTAATTAAATTTTATATAATAAATCCAGCCTTATTTGTCTATATAACATAATAAATTTGTAATAAACAAATAATACCCAAAAAATATTAAAAAAAATCGTGCAGAAGTGAACCCATATTAGATTTTGAGAATTTTTATTATTGGTTATATAATTGTTAAGGAAAATTTCCAAGGAGAAAGAAAAAATATTAGATTTGGCAAATTTTCGTGGAAAAAGAAAACAATATTAGATTTGGTCTTTATTATTTGTTATACTGTTATTCTTTATAATTTTATTAATTTTTTTTTTCTTAGCTTTATAACATATACTTATTATGTGTCTATCTAAAGTGAGGCTAGTATTATTAAAACACAGCATAAGCGGGTGATGGGTTTAGGCCCAATTAGACCACCACTTGAATCCAAGCTAAACAAAAAGGATAAAAGGACAAAAGCAAAAAACAGAAAAGGTAAAGTTCACGAACGGAATAGAGATTTATACAGAATAAATCCCACTGTGCTCACCTCAGTTTTTCTATTGTGTGGAAGGGTGAAGTCTGATTATTTCTCAATGCAAGTATTACACCATTCTAGATGCAGGTGAGTTGAAGGAATTAACAACATAAAGGGAGAGTGCGACAGACAAAGGTTGTACAAGAAGTAAAATAGTTTGGGTTCAGCTATCTTTGTATATTGTATAGCAGTAGTAAGATATGACTCTGGTGATAAAAGCATGATGTCCAGGCTTATGATGTAATCTTTCTGAAGGGGTCATGACACATTAATTTATGGAATAAAGCCATGACTTGGCAAATAATTGAAGAATTTCCATTGAAGGACAAGCAAAGCATATTGCAAGTTATGGGATTGAGTAGGAAAACTAAGGTCGTGTTAGGGCAGTATCTCCGAATCCAAATGTGGTTTACAGTGATGAGACGGATCATGTTGAGGAGTATGGACCAGCTCAGGCTCCACCTAGTTTTATTGCCACTCCAGTGTTTCAGGATACCTTGGTTCGTATGTTGGGATTTCTTGAGGGGATGGCTCAGGCGGGTATGTTGCCTGTCGCCTCAAATGGTTCACAGATTTGTGTTGGAGGTCAGACTCCATACTAAATGGTTGCTCCAGGGATTCAGCCAGCTGTTGCGGTAGCTCCCCATTTAGACAGTGGGGTATTTCCCGGTGTTGCACCACATTTGGCCAATAGGCCCTCTACGACCGTTGATGAGCAGAAGATGTTTGGGAGGTTCAGGATGATGAATCCTCCGACCTATACTGGTGGTTTAGCGAGGATGTGTATGAGTTTATAGTCAGTTGTCATGAGAGGTTGCACAACCTAGGATTACTGGAGTCCCACAGAGTTGACTACTCAACATTTCAGATGATTGGCCCTGCCAAGCAGTGGTGGAGGGATTATATTGATAGTAGGCCAACTGGGTCACCTCCACTTTCATTGGCTCAGGTGTTCCTTGATAAGTTTGTCCCACGCAGTAAGAGGGATGAATTTGAGGGGCTTAAACAGGAGGGTATGTCAATTGCTGCGTATGAGAGAAAATTTGATGCCTTGGCTAGGCACGTATTAATGATACTTCCAACCGAGCTGAGAGAGTGAGAAGGTTTGTTATAAGGGGCTGATTTTTTCGATTCGTATGGGAGTTTCTCAAGTTTCCACTTCCGGGGCTACATTTCAGAAGGTGGTAGATGTTGCCAAGAAGTTAGAGATGATTCGGCGTAAGGGCAATAGAGTCCGTCATTCAGGTGATTATGGTAGTGCTCCGCTTAGGAGTCGAGATTTCTCCGGGAGGGGTTATCACCCTCAGTCTAGAAGACCCATTCATTCATCTATGCCAACGTCCGAGGTTGATTATGTCGGACGTAGTACTTTCAGTTGGGGACAGACTTCACAGGACTCATCTTCCAAACCTTTGGGCCGTGGAGGGCATTCTAGTCATTCAGGTTCCCCTCATCAGCATATGGCCTGTAGAGGTTGTTTTGAGTGTGGTGACATGAGACAGTTTGTGAGAGATTGCCCCAGGCTCAGACATGTTGGTTCGCATCAGGGTTCTCGGGCTTTGACTTGTAGGGCTGCACAACCTCCGACTAGGGGAGGTGCACAGAGTGGAAGAGGTGGTACCCATTTTGGTCGTGGAGGTTCACAGTCTGCAGGCGGTCATGCTTAGTGTTATACTTTTTCGGGTACAGAGGCTTCAAATGCTGTTATCACAGTATCATTCCAGTTTGTCATCGGTTGGCTACAGTATTATTTGATTTTTAATAATTTATTCTTCTTTTATATATTTAATATTTATTGGTGGCATGATGGTAATGCACACATGCAACTGCAAGGCACGTACAAGTATTAAAAGTGTGAAGAACTTTATAATGTGATTTGAACTTTTTGTCCTTCAATAAAAGACTTTACAATAGATAAAATTATCATTTACTATTTTCTTAATATAAAGATTATAAAATTAATTAAATTTTATATAATAAATCCAGCCTTATTTGTCTATATAACATAATAAATTTGTAATAAACAAATAATACCAGAAAAATATAAAAAAAATCGTGCAGAAGTGAATCCATATTAGATTTTGAGAATTTTTATTATTGGTTATATAATTGTTAAGGAAAATTTCCATGGAGAAAAAAAAAATATTAGATTTGACAAATTTTCGTGGAAAAAGAAAACAATATTAGATTTGGTCTTTATTATTTGTTATACTGTTATTCTTTATAATTTTATTAATTTATTTTTTCTTAGCTTTATAACATATACTTATTATGTGTCTATCTAAAGTGAGGCTAGTATTATTAAAACACAGCATAAGCGGGTGATGGGTTTAGGCCCAATTAGACCACCACTTGAACCCAAGCTAAACAAAAAGGAAAAAAGGACAAAAGCAAAAAACAGAAAAGGTAAAGTTCACGAACGGAACAGAGATTAAGGGAAGGGATAGGTGAAAGGACTTGAGAAAAACCTCATCGCCGATGCTTTGCCCGTCGCTCAGCTACTGCTAGTGGCGTCCCAGGTATCATCCCGCCCCTATTTTAGCAATTGATCTAATGTACCTAAGCTAGATCTAACTACGAGTGAGCTGCTTTCCTGGACTGGCTCTCAAAGATCTTAGTAATAGTATTAAAAAATTGTCCAAGTGTAATACTAATCTATCACATATTTGTTATGAGATATTACTCTTTTACAGCAAATTTGGTAATATGTTTTAGGTAAATTAGTTAAGTTGATTAATTCTTCTTACTTTTTAGAAATTGGAGGTATAAATCATATTTAGAAAAAGTACATTCAAATTATAAAAAAATTATTGGAATACCAAACACAACTCTAACTCCAACTTCAAAAATCCTAAATAAAGTGTTTTTTTTTTCATGGATCGGATTCTGCCCTCGAAAAATGACATCAAGGTGACTAAGCAAAAGGCTCGTCTAATATACGCCCCAATGACTAAAATAGAGATTAATATGGAAAATCAGGCGGCTTGAATGTGGAATAAGGGAAAGAGGAGATTGCTCTACCCCAATAAGCTGATCAAGATGTTACGGCTTGCTAGTTTGCCTAACAACTACAAAGTTGATTTTGAGCTACCCCAACTTGATTATGACTTATAATTATAATATAAGATGTAGCCTAACTTCAATTATATACAGCATGGGTAATATATTTTTAAAACATACTAAAATGTAAAATTGTAAATGAGATTAAAATTTTCAACATAAAACATTCTAGAAATAAGGAAAGGAGAATGTCCATTATTCAAAATTGAGAAGTTAAAAGAGGAAAATGATTTTTCACCCTAAAGAATTGATGTTGCTTACGCATCTAATTTCTGGGAAGCAATTTCGTAATATTTTTTAAAATAAAACTTATATAAGAGAAGTTACATAAAAAGATAGCATTATAAATTAGGCAGAACTCTCATTGATAGCTTCTTAAAATTGGCATCACTTTTTATCTAGGCTGTATTCATTTTAAACACTCAAGTAGGGTCTCACTGTGTCATTTTGACACTTTTCTTATAATCAGCTAAAATTACAAAGTGTGTGTAATGACATGACATGACATGATAACTAATTGAAAGAGGACATGTGACATTTGAGTGCAAAATGATAATTTTAAAATAAATTATAAAGAAAAAAAAAAGGAAAAACTAATTTTCACCAAAAAAAAGAAAAAGAAATAAACAACCTATTTTTTAAGGGGCAAGGACACAAATGGCCAGTCGGCTGAAATAAATCCCAACAAATAGCCAAGGGATTAAAAATCTCACTTTCTAGCCAATTCGCGAGTGCTGGAGTCGCTATACATATTCTATACAACAATGATACAATTTCTATACACATTCTATATACAATAATTATACCATTTCTATATACATCCTATACAAATACATATTATATACAATAATTATACAGTTTCTATACATATCTTATACAGTTTATATAGAAATCTTATACAGATGCATATCATATACAACAATTATACATGTTCGATACATATTCTATACATGGCCATTGCATGGAATTTAAGTAGCCGAGTGTCTATATAATGACATTATTTTGAAAAGACTATTTTTGGTGGAATTACTTTGGCCGAGTGGTTATGCCCTGAAAGGAAGGATTGCGCTAAAGAATCTAAGCTCTTTGGGGCTTTAGAATTATAAGGCCACAAATACAATTGGAGTTGCCCTTTTTAAGGTCAGTGTGGCACTCACTAGAACATTGTATAAGATATGATAGTATTAGAGAATCTGTATAATTATTGTAGTATAATATGTATCTTTATAGACACAGTCCCCGTGCTATTAGGGAAATTGTGATAATTATTGCTATATATGATGTGTATAGAAATTGTATCATTGTTGTATAGAATATGTGTAGCGACTCCGACGCTCGCGAATTGGCTAGAAAGTAGAATTTTTAATCCCTTGGTTATTTGTTGGGATTTATTTCAACCGGCTGACCGTTTGTGTCATTTCGTTCAGTCTCTTGGTTCGAACTTTGTACTAAATTATTTTGGTATAGTTCGATATTTTTATGTTGGTTTTATTATTTTACGGTATGATAAATCGGTAGTTATAGCTTATTCGATTTTAATTTAATTATTCACATATAACAGAGAATTATGACTTTAACTTTTTAAAAACGCCTCAATTATATCAGACTAACACCTCCTGTAGAAATATTCAAAAGAAAGTACAAACAATTCAAAGTTTCAATGTCTAAGCAATTAATTTTGTATGTATAACTATATATTTCAGGTTTTCTTTTATGAATATCGAATATCAAAAATAAATTGAGATGCATATTAGAATACTGTACTAAATATGATAATTCGATATTTACCGTATCATGCTCACCTATACTATATGTTATCCAAATATACACTATTATGTATCAAATTTTATATTTAATATATGATATATATTAATATAATTTTTTTTATACATTTATTAACTATTATTTTGATGAAAAATTATGTCAATTTCTTTAAATCTGCGTGTCACAAAAATTTAGCTCCACGTGTTACCTTTTGCAAGTGACATATAGAAGCCCATCTCACATTTCATAGTCAATTTCCCTAACAGAAACAGGTTGGCAAAAGACAACAACATGAATAGCTACTTGTCAGGCCCTCTTTAGTCTTCCAATTCCATTAGTATATATTTTTCTTCACTTATCATCTGTTCAATTCCTTTTCTCACTAATGTACTCTTTTTCCATTCTTTAAGACAGTTTTATCCATAGACACAATAGTTCATAGACAGCTTTAGCTAATAAACTTTGTCAGATCATTTTTTTGACTCCTTTTGAACACTTTGTTCCTCACACCCAACTTTCCACCGCTCTATAATACTTGTACAAGTAAAGACTATTTAATACACAGTATAAGTGCCTTGCCTATCCTCACCATAAAGGAAGAATATATGTGTCAAATTTCTACTATTCTTGGTAAAACTACAACACTTTTTGGTTACCATCTTAATAGATAAGCTAAGTTTAAAAAAATGTTTTAGTCTTGCTATCATCCTTTTCTAGTTGTGGCTGTTGATCAGTGAACTAACTTGGAATCTAATCTTTATATGGAGACAAACAAAATGCCATATTCTTCACTCCTAGATGTATTCTCAGTACAATGTATCCTTCTTAAACTCATGTAGAAGAGGACAAATATGAAAAAGAAAATCCTTGGACAATATTCCCAGAATTACTTTTGTTAAAGTCTGATAAAAGCAAGAATTTCCTACAGTGGTTATGACAAGGTAATTTTGACTAACATCAAGAAATTATGTCCCTTTATTTGATTCTTTTTCCCCTTTTTCAATTTATTCATCCAACACCAAATCTCACTGTAGAGTAAAGGTTAAAGCCTTCATTTGATTCTATTTCTTGGATTCCCCTTAAACCATACAGCTTTGTTTCACACTTTGCCAATTGAGTTTCAAGATTCTACCTTTTTTTTATATTCCTAAGGGCACAAACACCACACTATTCTTGAGCAGTGATGTCTTTTTCAAGTGGAAGAGCAGCAGGGCAATCCTACAATGGGATTGTAAGAAGAATGGTGAGTCTTCCTCGTAGTATAATGGGTGGATTTTCAAGAGTAATGGATCAAGGAATGGACTTAATGGGGATTGGAGGAAGAAGAAATCATCAAGCCCAATTACCACATCCAAATTTCCCTTACCAACACCCTTATGAATTCCCTTTCCAAGATTCATTTGATTTTCCTCCACAAAATTACTCACATGACCCTTCAATGGTCCATGATGAATGGGGTTTTTTAACCACTTTTGAGCAAGAATATGGAACTGAACATCCATTTTTCTATGCCTGTAAGTTCATGGATGCACTAAAGATAGCAAAGGATGAGCACAAGTTCTTGTTTGTGTACTTTCACTCTCCACAACACCCTTTTACCCCTTCTTTCTGCAGTGAGACTTTGTGTTGTGATCTTGTGGTGCAGTTTCTTGATGCAAATTATGTTTGTTGGGGTGCACTTGCTGATAGAGGGGAGGGTTTGCAGATGGCAACAAGTCTAAGGGCATCAAGCTTCCCTTTTTGTGCCCTTGTGGCTCCTGCTCCTGGAGATAGCATAGCTGTGCTGCAACAGGTTACCTGGTGTTTATTATTTGCCATTTCATATCTATTTCTTATTGCATTGTCAACCAATTTGTACAAATATTGTGTATAGACAAAAATATAAAAGGAGATACAACTCTAAGAAGGGAACCTTGGTGCAACAGTAAGAGTTGTTGCCAGTGTGACAAAAAGATCACAAGTTTAAGTCGTAGAAACAACCTTGGTAAGGATGTGTATAATAGACCCCAATATGGTCGAATCATTCCCCAGACCCTTGTATAGCGGGAGATTAATGCATCAGCTGCCCTTTAGACAACTCCAAAATATAAAAAAGGAAACAGAAGAATAAAAGTTTCCCCTGCTTCCGGATTGATGAAATGACTTTAGATATCTATAATAAGACATTCTGCAAAAAAATAGTAAAATAGAATTCAGGGAAAGCACCTAACATATTGTAGAAAGCAAAAGTTTGGCAGGTAGTAATATGTCTTCACTATCATGAGTTGCAAAACCTACTACCAGACTCTCTTTTGAGATTTGAAGCTCACAATGTGTTGATTATGAATAGTGAATTAAGCTATTAGCCAGATATGTTACATGACTTAGCATTGAACTAAAGTACCGGTACTCAGTTTGGTGATCAATTTTTATGAAGTAGGGGAATGTTTAGATGGTACTTATATAGTCTCTTTTTGACTTTCTTTGAATAGTTGGAGGGTCCAGTTTCTCCAGCTGAATTAGTGGAGATATTACAAAGAACAATGGAAGAACAAGGATTGGCTTTTGGCAGTGGAAGGGCCAGAGAGCAGGAACAGTTAAGGGCGGATCGTCGACTAATGGAAGAACAAGATGTAGCTTACATTGCATCTCTTCAGATTGATGAGGTCCATTTCTGTTTATTATATCACTTGCTCTGTGTTTCTTCTTATGAAGAGAGCTGGAAAACAAACCAAAGTTCCTTGACTTTTTTCAGGAGAAAGAGAAACTAAAGAACATAATGCCCTCGCGGCGGAATTCAAAACCAGAACATGTTCCAAATAAATCAAATCAAGAGAAACCTAAACAAAATCCAACACAGATCCAAACCAGTAAGCAAAAAGAAGGTACTTCAGCCATAGCAACTATGCAAAACCCTTCACCATCCCAAAAAAAAAAAAAAAAAGATTCTATCTTTGCCAAAGCAACTTTGCAAAATCCTACACAATCCCATTCAAGTAAGAAGAAAGAGCCTACCAATGCAAGTGCAGGAAAAAATGCTCCAATGACTCAGGTAATTGTACAACATTATATCTCTCGCTGTTGCATATGAGTTTAAGTTCTATATACTGACAGCGTATGGTAATTGTAAGTTCATCTATTTTTATAAGCATGATTATTAACTTCAGAATAAATGGCAGGTAACATGTTAAATTACACTATCATTGTATATATCTTAAATCCGTGGCATATACTGATATGTATGTACCTTGCGCGGATACTCACTTTTCTTGATGAATTTATGCAGATTGCAATTCGGTTTCCAAATGGTGAGAGGAGGGAGCAGAGTTTCTCATCAACAGACAAGATTCAAGCAATTTTTAGGTACATCGATTCACTAGCGTTGCCTGGAGTTGGAAATTACAGACTGATATCAAACTTTCCAAGGAAAGTGTATGGTGTGGATCAAATGGGAGTGACACTCAAAGATGCAGGCGTTCATCCTAAAGCAAGCCTCTTCCTAGAGCTTCTTTGAAGTTATAATTAATCGTTGTAGCATCAAAATATTTGGTATCATACTCTGTGCCAAAGCGTATATGACTGTTACTCGTGCAAATTATATATTATGATTAGTACGTATTTTCTATCGTTGGACTATATAATTCTCATGTCGTTTACAAGAACAAGATCATAGCAACAGGTGGTGGTGTTGCCTTCTCAAGTCAGATATAAGGAGTCACATGACATTAATTAAGTCAAGGGGAATGCAGCATTGCGACATAGGTTCACTTCAACCCAGCATATTTGATGCAGAACATAAATTTATGTGTAAAATTTTATCAAACTTGCAACAGATAATAGGTTTGACCCTATAAATTTTAAATTATGATGAGTTCAATGCTAAGAACCTTAAAGATTGAATCCATAAACCTTAAATTATGAATTCGTGTTCAATTAACTTAACCACAGTAAGGTGAACTTAAAATTGCAAACCAACGAAGAATTAAATGATGGAAATTTGATGTGAAATCATTAGTTAGAAAATTTCATCTTCCTTTCCATTCTTGAGAACCATTCGTATGCTGGCACTTAGTAAGGCTACAATTGCTTTACTTGCATATCAAATTACCAACTTTTCCTATATGTCAAAACTTTCTAATTGAACTATATTGAAATTTGGAAATATAAAATTCCTATTCCTACACAAGTCAGGCTTCTCAAGTTACCAAATTTGTTTCCTTTTATTTCATATTATATTCCGAAACCTGGACAATTTAGGAAACTTGGGATTCCTATTCCTACACAAACCACGCTTTCCTCAAAGTCTATATAGAAAAGCTTTGTAATTCTCAATGTTCTCTATATCATCGTTGATAACGCCCAAACTACACCTCAATTAAGAATGCTAGTGCTAAGTGGTCGCTGTTGCAAATATAGAACTCACACTAAGGTGGGGTCGACTTTCCCCGGGAATAAGGTGAAATTAAGTCTTACGTAGTTGTGGAATTAGCATGACTGAATAATCAATAGTTTCCGGTAATGGTGAGGGGGGGCGGGGAGGGGGGTGTTGCTATCGACTCAATTTACATTGTTTCAAATAACAAATTGCAAGTTTAACGAGTAAAATTCAGTAGAAGAGGTGAACTAGGGAAGTGTTCACCGTGGCTCAATCAACAACCTCGGGCTAGAGTTCAATCGGGTTCTTTTCATATGCATAACACGAATTAATTGAATTCATTCCTACGTCTAAACGTTTCTCAACCAAATAAACACTTTTCTTTTCAATTCTCTCGAACTTGAAAAGATACAATACAAAACTCAATTTATACCCCAAGTGGGTTAACCTCGCTAGAGCGTCAACCATTAGACGGGAGTTAGTAGTCCCGAATCCTTGTTGTTAATCTAATTTTCCGGGTTTTAATTCCTTTGTTCAAGCAAATCAAACCTAGACTTGTTCTAATGTTTGCAACCATTAGAAAATGATAAAAACATAAGATTAACAACGTATTATGCAATATATATAGAACCCAATATCACCCGAACCCTAGATTGTTATTTTTGTCATGGATCCCACAACCCTAGTTGTGAGAAATTAGCTACTCATGCTAGTAGAGAAAGAGAAGACAACGATATTCATAATAAAGTAAAGATTCTTACAAACAATATGAAAATCACTGCAATTTCTCCAAGAAAAATAAGCCAAACGATTCCCAGGAACAATGGAATGAAGAAGAAGAAACGTTTTGTGTCGTGTTTTCTTCTCCCAAACTCGTCCAAAACGTGTACAAAAATATTGGGTAATGAATAAAAAAATAACCCTAACACTGGGTATTTATAGTAGTCTAGGAAATAAAGTCCAAAAATAGAATTTCGGAGCCCCGCTTCAAGTTGACGTGTCGCCTGACGAACCGTCAGTCTTGTGACGACTCGTCACTTGAGCCGTCACAACTAAACAGTGAGCTGGAGATTCTGCCTCAAGTTGAAAGTTTGTACATAAATCGCATTTGGCAAATGAGTTTTATGTACAAATTGTCATGATATGTAATCGCATAGGCCAAATGCATTTTATGTACAATAATTCTGTCTCGTCTTGATGGTTCACTGACTGAGCTTGACGGCTTGTGTGACGGCCAGTCACATGTGTGACGGTTCGTCACACCAACCGTCACCATTATCCACTGGCTCCTTCGGTTGCTGCTAGGCTTGACGGCTTGACTGACGGTCTGTCACAGGTGTGACGGTTCGTCACACCAACCGTCACTCTTAACCAGTGGGCTATTTTACTTTGGTGGCTCACTTGGTGGTTTTTCACACTCGTGGTGACTCGTCAGGTGAGTCACCATACCTAACAGTACGCCCATTTCAAGTGCAAAATCTCTGGTCATTCCATTTTCATTCAAGTTCCTGCAATTACAACATAAATACCATCAAAAACAATAACGGTTGTTTGAAAACTCCCGATTATTCTTAGTTAAAGAAGTCAAATATGTCGTAGAATGCCGGCACATCAATCGCCCCAACAAAAATCGAAGATGGAGAATCTACAAACCACCTATGAAATCAAAGTTTGGACAGATGATTTTATCCTTCCGAAGACGATCAATTTGGTGAGCAATTCAACTAGTCCATTATTCTTAATCGAACTTCGTGTTCAAGAATTTCTCCAATATCTACAAGATAAAGGTGATTCCATCGTGGAGGAATCTCGAGGTCCATATATCGTGAAATCTTTCTTTTTGCCGAATAACGCTGTGACTACTCATGATCATGATGGCATTCGCGAAATACTAAGCTCTGTAGGTGTGCCTTTGTACTCAATGCTGCCCATCATCCGATGAGTTTCTTTGTTAGCTCGGACCATGATGTCTCTACCTGCCAATTTTGGTCTCTCTCTGTTGCCTATTATTATCGATATTGCGGTTAACATGAGGGATCCCAGAGACGCAGCAATCGCGCACCAGAGAAAATTTGGCCCGAGATGGGGGATTGAAGAGGAGGAGGAGCCAACGGCAGAACACCAAATAAATTAAGATGGTTTCTCTTACGCCATTTTTAGGTTCATGTATTAAGGTTGAAGGTTAGTAACCATCATTAGCAATAACATTTTTGTAGCTAAATTTTTTATTTTTTTATTTTTTTAAGTAAAAAGGCAAATATGATTTTTTTTCATTACTTATATATCTGAATGTAATTAACTATATGTGAATCAAACCATGCAAATATCAGATGCATTCTTGAAATCGACTTAGTTAAATTTATAGAATTCCACCTCTTTTTCTTTATAATAATTTATAATGCATTAAGGGAATAAAGATCAAAACCTCTTTATTGAATATGACTCATAACTAGGGAATAGAGATGGCAATTAGGCGGCTTGAGTCAAATTTGGGCGGGTCAAAATGGGTCAAGACTCAACTCAACCCAAACTTATTGTGGTCAAGATGGATTGGGTAAAAATGGGTTAGACCAATTTTTACTAACTTTTAATTGCTTTATTTGTTCTTTTATTAAAAAATTTAGTACCTGATAAAATTAGTTTTTTCTTTATTATGACTATATATAACATATAAAATAAAAATAAAAATCAAAAATATTTTAACTAGAGTTCTCATAAATTAATTCGGATTACATATCAATTCAATTTTTAATGGGTCGAGCTAACAAATGAGCGGGTCAATAACTAACTCAAACTTAAATGGGTTGGACGGGTTGGACGGTTTGGGTTTGATTTTTCTACCCCTACTCATAACCAATATCAGTGTAGTGAGGTATTCCAATTGAGATTCCCGAACTTTGATGTTTATCTTGTCGTATCTAATCCAATGAGACATTAAAGTTGGCATACATTCTTTTCTAGCCGAAGATAGGAAAAACAACAGAAGGATATGCACTTTCAATCAAGATTTTCTTTACAAGCTAATTCGCCAACTCTTGAATAATTGTTGCAAATTTTAATGTATTGAATGCCTATATATATTGAGGAGTAAAGAAAGCTTTTTTTGTATGGGCTTGGGCTTGGAGTTGCTTTGATGATGAGTAGGCTTGTTGTGTTTTGGCTCTTCTGGGACTTTTATCGAGGAAAATGGTGGGTGAGCGTTCGATTCTACGATTCGCTTTTATCAAATTTTAGTTCGATTCTTCGATTTTAAATCATGAAAAAATATATAACAAATTCGATTTGGTTCGGTTCAATTTTTTTCAAATTTGCTTCGGTTTAATTTGATATTTTAAAAATATTTTTATGGTGCAAATAAGAATCAATTCAAAGTGTCAAATACTAAAAGACTTCGCGATATTGTGCCAATTCAAGTTTTGAACTACCGCAGACTTGTTTCATAATTTTTAACAGCATGCCGTTTTAAAACGCGTGCCTACTCTTTTTTCGAAGCTGATAGAACAACGCATTCAACAACTCGTAAACCAAATAAACACTTTGGAAAAAGAGGAGAGGACCCTCATCCGAGAAAGGGAGGACCACTTTAAACATATAAATGTGCTAGAAACTTCAATTTCAATATGTCAAGGCCAAATTGAAATCACGATTCATAGTTTCACATTATTAATTATATATAAAGAGATACTAGTGCACATTATCGGAGTGAAATCCAGGTGATTTACAGAGGAAACATCAAGCATTAGACTTGAGATGATTACCTATATATGCATCAACAATATCCCTGGAGTTAAGCCAAGTAAAAACTCCATACTAGAAAATGGAAAAAGATGGGATACTAGCAGCCTAGTGTCCAGTAGCACTGCTAACTTCCTAGCGTCACTGCCAGCAAGCAGGCTGTCATCCCTCAGTTCTCCCAACACACATCATAAAATATCATGTGGTGCAAGACGATCATCATGATTATATTTCTTTTTCGACCACGATCACGATCATAACTGGGGCCACGCTCTCTTTCTCGTTGGAGATAATTGTTAGGATTTGCCCTGAATTTCCTAACTTATTTGGATTCTACACAATTGTGTTCTAATTCAAAAAGGTTTTCTTGACGGAAAAAGGTTTTCTTGGTGAACAAGAACTCTACAATATCTATCCTTTTTCTTGGAAGAGAAGTCTTGTAATTCTATAAATAGAAGACATGTTCTTCTCAAACCACAACACAATAATATCCATGATGTAGTCATCAAAAGAGTCTTGTTTAGGGGGAGATTTTCTCTCAGTAGTTTTTATGCCTTTTAATATTAGTTTTTCATATGTAGGCCAATTGGCCAAATCATATCGAATAATATGCTTTTTAGTATAGTTTTATGTGTCGTCTAATTTATCGCCTTGATGATTTGCAATTATAAGCTTCCGCATGACGCCCTCTCGATTTCGATCCCAACAAGTGGTATCAGAGCCGGACGATCCAATGGGTTCAACGATTCAATGAGCCAATGGTCCAATAGTTCATGGAGATTGAAAACAGGTTCAAGGCGAGTTCAAATCAAGTTGCAACCAATTTGATGATAATGAAGGTTTTTTGTCAAAAAATAAAAATAAAATAGTCTGAAGTACTATGTGTGGAGAGAGAAAAAAAAATCAATTATATTTCAACAACCCTGCTGCTGATCCATCTTTAAAAATCAAAATCAATTTTCAACCCATGCTTACTTTAACGCATGGACTCCAACTTTCAACTCTTGCTAACTTTTAAGGCTTGAGCTCCTTTCAACTCATGCATATATACTTTTAACGCATGAGCTCCACTTTTAACCTGTGCTTACTTTTAATGCACAAGGCCTCAATTTTCAACTCTGCTCACTTTTAACACAGGGCTTCAATATTATTAACCCGTGCTTACTTTAATGCACAGGGCTTCATTTTTAACCCATATCAATTTTTAATCATGGTAAGCAGCAGTGATATATGAAGATTATGTGAAGAATGAAGATCAAGATTATTTACCAGGAAATTCAGGCCAAGGGGAGATTTGTTAGGATTTTGCCCTGAATTTCCTAACTTATTTGAATTCTA
This sequence comes from Jaltomata sinuosa, assembly GCA_003996215.1. Classification (NCBI taxonomy): domain Eukaryota; kingdom Viridiplantae; phylum Streptophyta; class Magnoliopsida; order Solanales; family Solanaceae; genus Jaltomata; species Jaltomata sinuosa. The sequence goes on along the minus strand of QJPP01000121.1, from coordinate 471,874 downwards.
CACAATTGTGTTCTAATTCAAAAAGGTTTTCTTGACGGAAAAAGGTTTTCTTGGTGAACAAGAACTCTACAATATCTATCCTTTTTCTTGGAAGAGAAGTCTTGTAATTCTATAAATAGAAGACATGTTCTTCTCAAACACAACACAATAATATCCATGATGTAGTCATCAAAAGAGTCTTGTTTAGGGGGAGATTTTTTCTCAGTAGTTTTTATGCCTTTTAATATTAGTTTTTCATATGTAGGCCAATTGGCCAAATCATATCGAATAATATGCTTTTTAGTATAGTTTTATGTGTCGTCTAATTTATCGCCTTGATGGTTTGCAATTATAAGCTTCCGCATGACGCCCTCTCGATTTCGATCCCAACAATAATTTGCATGATTCACTTCAGGGAGTGGCATAGAATCAACGGACCGGCTTTCGTGATTTTTCATCAATAGGTCGTTATGCTGTTCAACAATAAGAAGATGTGAAAATGATTCAGAATATTTTTTAAAGTTCATTTCTTGATATTGCTACTACAGGAGCATATTTGAGCCAGAGAATGTGGAGTATGTTTTCTCAAGCTTAGCATGTTTAGTGACCTCTTCTCCGTATAATTTTAACTGTGATATAATTTTATACATGAAAAAATTATATTCAGTTATACTTTTAAAATCTTGTAACCTCACATTAAACCAATCATGATGTGCTTGTGGAAGAATGATCAATTTCAGGTGGTCAAATCTATCTTTCAAATTATTCCCAGTATAGGAGGGTCTTTAATGGTGAGGTATTGCATTTTCAACCCCTCATCAAGATGGTGGCAGAGAAATATCATAATTTGGCACGGTCTTGGTTAAATGCCTGCTCATTATCTTTGATGGTCTCTACCAGACCCATCGCATTCAGGTGGATTTCAGCATCAAGTGTCCATGACGAGTAGCCTTTGCCTAATATATCCAGGACAACAAATTCAAGTTTAAAAATATTGGACATTTTAGAAAAATAAAGTCCTTACCCTTTTTACCTGTCTAGAGTAGTTCGAGATGGCGGAGTCTCGTGCTGATAATGTTTTGTAAAATACTAACAAATATTTAAGAAAAATGAGAACCAAAGTGGAAAGAAAGAGAATCGAAGTATTTTCCCTACTTATTCATCCATATCACATCCATATTAAAAGAAAGAGTAATATATATAGGCCAAAAAACTTGGCCATTACTCATACCAACTTAGTCACTATTCTTCCACGTGGGAGGTCACATGACAATTCATATGTTTTACAATATTTTTTTTTACATTTTTTTAAATTATTTATTTATTTTTAATACTAAAAAATATCTAAGCATGCTTAAGTGTAATGTTGATTATGTTTTGAAGATTTTTTTTAATTAATATTAAAAAATATTTAAGCATATTTAAGTGTAATAATGACTATGTCTTGGAGGAGATTTTTTGAGAGAAAATAAATAGTTTGGAGCCAATTTTCATTAAAGACATAGTGGATTTTTTATAGAATTATTGCAATTGTGTCAGAATAGATTATACAAAATATCATTCTACTTTTATAAGTATTTTACTTATATTCAAACTTTATTTTTACATTATTTTATTATTTTCTACAATTTATTTTATGGTATCAAAGCCACACATGTAATTTTTTTTTATTCATTAGTAAATTAATGGGCTGCCATGACCCGACCCGCCTGACCCGTTTCCTTTTTCTTTCCTCTGTCCTCGAGTTCGGGTCAATGCCCTCTCCGCTTAATCCCAGTTTGATTTGAAAAAAAGTAGAGTAGAGTGTATGACATGAATTATAAGAGGGAAAAGATGAAGCTAAATCACTGGAGCTTCACCTTCTTCTTCTTCTTCAACTTTTAACAATTATGGCCACTTCGGATTCTCAGCGTCGCTGCGTTTTTGGTTAGTATTTTTTCCCTAATTCTCTTTATCTCTCAATTGGTTTTATCAAATTCTATTTGGCTTAATTAGTTTAAAAGATTGAAACTTTAACCAATTGGGCATATTGGGGTTTCGGTAATTCGGTCTAATTTACGTTGCTTCTGTGTGTGTTTTTGTATATGAGAACTGGTAGTAAGATATCAGCAGAATTTGAATGTAATTTGGGTTAATGTAATTCCACCAAGTGTTGCTTAGTTAGTTGAAAAGATTGAAACTTTAACCAATTGGGCATATTAGGGTTTGGTAATTCGGTCTAATTTGTGTTGCTTCTGTATGTATTTTTGTATAGTAGGACTGGTAGTAAGATATTAGCAGAATTTGAATGTAATTTGGGTTAATGTAATTCCACCAAAAAGATTGAAACTTCAACCAATTGGGCAAATTGGGGTTTGGTAATTCGGTCTAATTTACGTTGTTTCTGTATGTATTTTTGTATATTAGGATTGGTAGTAAGATACTAGCAGAATTTGTATGCAATTTGGATTTGTTTGTGGGTGTAGTTGGGAATATACCATATGATGCTACTGAGGAGCAACTAATTCAGATCTGTGAGGAAGTTGGACCAGTTGTTTCCTTCAGGTCAGTATATTTTATTTGGCTTCTCCCTTATTTTACCCAGAAATAGTTTTATCTTTTATTTAGTTAAAGCAGCTGTTTTGGTTTTCCATAGCCGGATATAGAAGAGTTTGTCCTGTTGCAAGTTTCCAACTTACAAGTGCACTAACACGTCTAGTATGTGTAATAGTCGTAGTAAAACACTACTAGAAATACTCAACAACAGGGAAGATGATTGTATTTAACGAACTGAAATAGGGAAATTACAATAGGAAAACTAAGAAATAAAACAGTAACAAAGAAGGGGTTGAAACAGTAACAAAGAACGGGATGAGATGCCAGAAGAAGGGGGTGACATGCCAGACAGAACGGGGATGAGTAGGACAAAGAATTCTCTTAACAATTTGCATAAACCTCTTCATACTACAGAGCACTACTTATGTAGCAACTATATATCTTCTTAGCTTGTCAAATAGCCTTTCAACACCCTTTTGTCAACCAGGATCCCAGACATTCCAATAACAATTTGCTGGGCTTTTTCATCTCTTGGCTCTTGCGTAAATCCTCCCCTGGCCCAATTACTTCAACTTGGTCTCCCGTCTTGTCTATTCACAACAATACTCTTTTAACCTTTTCGTCACAAATTTGGTGTTTCACAATGCTGATTATCCGGTAATGCATCCCTGTAGATGTTAGTTTGCTGATTGAGGATTTGAGTTTAGAGGGTGTTATGTGGAGGATGGCCGACTGAAGGAGACTCTTTCATTGATTAGGAGATGATGATTACCCCCCGACCTCTCTCTTATTTGGATGAATCTACCTAGCATTTCCATCTTTTCATTCTTTTGGTTTCTTTGCTCAGATTAGTGATTGATAGAGAAACTGGGAAACCAAAAGGTTATGGATTCTGCGAATACAAGGATGAAGAGACTTCCTTGAGTGCTCGTCGCAACCTTCAGGGTTACGAGATAAATGGCCGGCAGCTAAGAGTTGATTTTGCTGAAAATGATAAAAATTCCGACAGAAATCGTGAACAGGTAAGATATTTAGACATCCTTAGCCACTTTTCTTTAGAGTATGTCCTAAGAAAAATTACTTTAGCTTGTTTCTTTCATTAGCTGTTCTCTTAATATCTTGTCGCTGGATTGAACAGCCGTTTTCTTGCTTATTTGAGCCTCTCTCTCTCTCTCTCTCTATATATATATATATATCAAAAGTTATTGGTTTCTATACTAATCAATGACTGGCTATTTCAACACAGTCATGATTGTGTTGGTGAAATTATGGAAATGATTAACTTTTCATACAAGGTGGTTTTGGCATTACATTAGGTTCTGTGGGAGATGAACTTCTTTCTAGATATCCAACACTAATGTCACCGGCTCACGCCTGGTTAAAGACCATTAAAGGTGGTATCTTATGCTTTAACATTTTAGCTACCTAATCGACATATCACGGGAAGCACTCTTACCACTAGACCATGCCCCGGGGCGCTACTTGATAGATCAGTATTAATGTTTCCCCCATGGATAAGTACTGCATTTCCACTTAGCCAACTTCTTCTCATATCTTCTATTGCTCCTAGCTGCACATCCGATGCTTTATGTTTTGCCGCCAAATGTAGTAGGAACTGTCCTGTTTTGTACCTCAAAAATCACAGTTAACTACTGAATGATTTCAACCCGGTTAACTGGATAAAGAAGGCTCTTGCTCATGTTAATGTGTAAACCTGAAAGTCAAGGCCAGCAATCTACAACATTCAAATTTTTATTCTTTTGTTATAAAAAGGTGCATTTCACCCACTTCTATACTAAACTAAAGTCCGAATTCTTTAACAAGTTATCTTCATCTACATTTTTGAACCTACTACATCAAAACTTCAGCTGTTACCTTAACCTATGTTGCTCGGACTCGGGTGCGGATCTAGAGGTCGGATCCGTCATGATCTAAATTTTAAGATTCCGGGATACGGATCCAAGTATGGATACTGTGCGGGGATTCGGCTAAAAATAGAGTTATAAAAACCTAAAATATGAGATATTATGTAGAAAACTTGAGGAGAAAATATTGATCAAGAGGATAATCCTGGAAGGAGATAAAAGGAAAAGGAGTTACATAGAAATTTCTATATACAAGGTATTCCATTTTCCTCAATTTCACCTTAATTAACTTTTGTTTTGATTACAAAAATCACTGAATATGTCCGGAATTTCTCCGTCGATTTTGGTCAAAGTACCCAAAATCAGTTGACTAGATCGGGTACGAATCCCACATCCATGTCGCGTCGAGACAGGTGCGCAATGAAAGTGAAGAGTCCGAGTAACTTAGACCTTAACGGTCATGCCCAAACAGAATACAGTTCCTTAATTAGGATGAAAGGAGCACTTCTTAATATTCAAACCCCTCTCGACGAATATGGCGGAAGCATAAATATTATGAGAGAACATCATGTGTGAAGTATTATCATTTTTTTTTCTGGACATCACTTTTTCCGACTCAAGCAAATACTTTATTGAACCCCTTCCAGCGAAGAAAGAGAAAGGAAAACAAACTTATACTCTCTTCAGATACTTCTTTTCTCTAACTTTTAATAAAATCTATTTAATTGACCTTGTTTGTCTTTTCTATACAGGGTCGCGGCGGACCTGGCATGGTCGCGAATGCTGGTATGTTTCAATTTCACTTTTGTTTTTCAACCTTTCTTTTCCAATAGGCAAAAGAGAGGACATGAGATTCATATCATCAGTAGCAATTGTTTTTCTCTTTAGAATATTGGAATCTAACTTTTTCTATGGTAATGTCTATCAGATCCCAAAAAGCACATTGGGGGGCCAGCTGTCCCTGTGGATTCTGCACTTCAGCAGCCATTAGGCATGTCAGTAGCTATGACTGCTGCAGCCGTTATGGCAGGAGCTCTTGGAGCTGCTCAGAGTGGCAGCTCATTCAGTCAGTCTGGAGTAGATCCTTTAACACTACATATGTCCAAATTGTCTAGGAGCCAACTGAATGATGTTATGTCTGAGTTTAAGGTCAGGATGTTGATTAAAACCTTCTCCCATTCATGATATTTCTAGTCCTGCTTGAATATTGCTGCAAAATTATGATATTGCAACAAAGTTGGAGCATGAATAAAAAAAAGCAAACTTCGAGTAGCTTTCAAAGACATTGTGCTAAGTTATGCTATAGGTAACAGAAACAATACAAACTACTCTCATGGCCGGAGGTATAGGAATTAACTAGCCATTGTCCTGGCAGGTTATTTCCTTTATTATAGTGTCAAATGTCAATCAATGTATGTGATCCTCGTGGATAACTGCTTGACGCCTTGACGTGATTATTGTAATTTTGATGGCAGACAATGTGTACACAAAACAAGGAACAGACACGCCAACTGCTGCTAGCAATTCCAAATTTATCAAAAGCTCTTTTTCAGGTATTGACCTTTGGTAGATGCTCAACGTATTTGCAAGTTTCTGCTATTGTTTAGCTTTTTTGCTATTGCCGACTTCTCAATAAAAACAATCACCTATTCTTCATAGTTGTTGACCCCTTAGATGTCATTATTGCTTCTGTGCTTATGTTATTCAAATACTGCAGCATGGCCAAACAGCCACGTAAGGCTTCTGAAACTGCACTTACGGTGTTCTGTCCTCGGCTGCTTCTTTCATCAGTATTTGAAAGTCAACAATTCAAAACTTTTTTCTGGATTATGACAAATGAATCTGTCCATTGATGTTTATCACATGTTTTGCCAATGTGCATAAGAGTTGTATGAGTTGTGACTACCTTGTAAAAAAAATGGAGTTGTAAGAGTTGGGACTACGTGAGGAAGTTAATATATTGGAGCCCTTAAAAACATCTTCTGGATTTTCCCAACATTTATCCCTCTGAACAAGGGCTCACTTGGCTTTGCTAGAATCTAACATCTACTTTATTTGAAATGGCTTCTTTCCAAATGGAGTTTCAGAAAAAGTTCCACGGAAAATAGCAATTTGTGCCTGGCCACGTTATTTGAGAGGTGTTTTTATCAATATAGCGACAATTTTGTGTTTGACTAATCTTCCCAAAAGGTGCTTTTAAGTCCAATTACGAAAAAAGGACATGTAAAGATTCACTTTACAAATAGTATTTGTTAAAAATAAAGATTCACTTTAAACTTAGTATTATTTAAATAGATAAATCATGTTAAACAGTTATTGTCAGAAGCATTAATTAAGTTTTTCATTTTTATTTAATTGAAGTGTAAAATATAAATTATGGGGGGACAGTTTGGTAGGAATGAGATGGGCAAGAAAGGAGAACTTGAGAGACAAATGGCTTAAATTGAGAAGGGATAGTTTGTAAATATGATTTTTGGTATCGGTACTTTTGTCATGAAAAATTGATTGTTTGCTACTACTATCAAGGAGAATTTACAAGTTTCTACTTCCTTCCGACTGGAGAAAGAAAACTGTGTCTGCTACAATTTAGAATCACTTATTTTTTCAAAAGCTTAAACCAAACACCTTAAATCTCCAAAAAGGTGATTTTTTAATTATAAACAATATAGGCACTTCTAGTTTCCTAGCAGCTTGGCTAAACAACTCAGATTCAATTCTTTTCTTCACCCTAGTAAGATCATGAAACTTGGCCAAATAAGTTATAAGATTCAGATTCAAACCTTCTCTTCACCCCAGTAAGAACACAAAACTTCAATCCATAGTTCCTTGAAATTGCATGTATTATCGAATATTTATGTACAAAATCAAAAGTAATGAATATGCAACAAAAGAAAGTAGATCTTGAACTCTTCTTCCTTTGCTTTTTCTCTCTTTTTTCTGCAGTTGAGACAATACTTCCGTTGTTAATGTGTTTTTTATGGTAACTTGGTATATGCAGATATATATTGAGGTTGATGAATAGTTTTCCTTTGCTCTTCCAAAATATGGTGCAAAATTGAGAATAACAAATCTATCTTAGAAAATATGAGAGAAATGATGTGTTGCAACCACCATATGCTACATATAAAAAGTTTATTTGACCTAAATGATCAGTTTCGTAATCTGACATAATGTTGGCATTTTAGATCAGCGGAGAAGTACTGATACTCTATTTTCAAAAAAATACCCTCTGTAAAATGCTTAGGATAGCACCCAAGGGTGTGGCCTAATGGTTGATGAAGTCCATAAAACCATGAGATCTTTGGTTCAAATCCAGCGGAGACAAAAACACTCGGTGATTTCTTTCCATTTGTCCAAGCCTTGATGGACAAAGTTACCCGGTACCTGTGTTGGTGGGAGATAGCAGGTACCCAGTGGAATTAGTAGAGGTGTCAAGCTGGCCCGGACACCATAGCTATAGAAAATAAATGCTTAGGATAATCCTCAAAGGGACCACATGCTGGCATCACTGGCATTGTACTTGTAGGGATAGGATCGTGACAAAGTGGGCCTCACCTGTGCTCACTTCTTGCCCAGTTATCATTTCATACTTTTAGCACTTATATATTTTTTTGTAGATAAGATACAATACAATAGATTACCAGCAGAGATATATGTTACTTGGCTGACTTTGCACTGCCACCTGCTAGTGTTTTTTGGGCAGTATTTACAGTCATTATCTACAAAACTGTTAAGAGTGACATCAAACATATGCTTTTAATTTATCTGAATTTCGATTTTTATTGTCCTAAGATGCAGAGTAGAAAGCCCATATTCAGGACATGCATTTTTGTATAATTTCATTATAACAACAAACAACATACCCAGTGTATTCCCACAGCGTGGGGTCTGGGGAGGGTAGAGTGTACGCAGTCCATACCACTACCTCTGGGGTGAGGTAGAGAGGCTGTTTCCGATAGACCCCCGGCTCAAGACAAAACAGTCTAAAAATAGGCTAAAAAGAACGTAACAATGATACAGGAGTATAATTTCATTATAATTAATGTAATAAAAAAAAGGAATTATTTACATTTTTCTTACAGGTGACATATTGAATAAATAACAATTGAAGATACTGCTGCTATGATTTTTTCTTGTACTGTGGATAGCTCGCAGTATCATCACAGCAATGACCTTTACTTTTCCCTGAACACCTGTGCTGTATGCTTATTGTTTTAGATGTTTTCTTGCATTGCAAATTGCATAGCCCTTTTCTTTTCTGGAGTGCTGAGCGTGCTTTATTGCAACATGAAGGGGGTCATATTACTAGTTCTCAGTTTCAGAATAGCACTGTTGCTTCTTTTTACATTGCATGATTATTGAAATCATACGCTTACAAGTTTGTATTTGTTTGCCAATGCAGGCACAACTAATACTGGGAATGGTAACCCAACCAATGGTTCGTTCACTGGCTCCATACTTTATTTTAATATCTCTCTCTCTCTTTATATATATATATATATATATATATATATATATATATTCCTATTGCTTCCTAATTTCCTTTACTTTATTGTCCTTTTGAGTTTGATTCCAATCATTTTGGTATCAGAGCCAGGTTAAGGATTGTTTCTATAGTTCTTGCCTAGTTCTTGATTTTATTTGAAAATCAGCATATATATGCGCGCGCGCGGGCACACACACACACACACACATTCTCTCTTCCTTTTCTTGGGGACATTCTACTGCTGATGTTGCTGTTTTAGTTGGTTTTGAGGTATCAGTTTGACAAAGAGCAACATCTAATCATCTTTAAAATGTGCAGTTGCAGACACCAAATATTCGGCAATCTGCTGTACCTCAGCTGCAGCCATTGTTGCAAGATAGTCAGCGAAGTCAACAACTAGCAACTCAGTCTCTTCCTGGGCTACCCCCACTTCCCCCTAGTTTGCTCCCCCAGGCACGGCCTCAGATTCAACTGGTGCAACCAGTGCAGAACCAAGTTTTGCAGAGTCTGTTGCCCATGCCTTCTAGAATCCTTCCACCAATGCAACCCCAGGTCAATGTGTCAATTAACCCACCAGTTCAGGTGGGAATTTCTTCTATAAAGCAGCAAATGCAGCCTTCTTTCATACAACAAGCGGGGCCAGTTGCGTCTACGAATTTTACATATAATAATCAGCTGGGGACAGCAAATGCAAGCTATCATCCTCCTCCATCAATGCGTCCCCCATTATTGGAACAAGGTTTTCAGGTGCATATCTTTCTTTACTGTTCATCTGTTACTGCAAATAAAAGAGCAGCAATGGTGAAATATAAAATCTATGGAAGTCTTGGTCTGGAAATGTTGTGAAAATGACTTAAGGTCTGTATAACTTACTTTGGATGATTGTCATGCTCGACTGATTAAGTAATTATCCAATTAATATATTTACCTTTGGAAGGAAGAGAGCTTAAATATTGGATTCTCTTAGTTCTTTTGGGTGAAACGAGAAGATAACTAGCATCTTATGCAGAAGTCGCTTTATCTTTGACAATACAAGCTCTGCTCCTCACCCCTTTTTTACTTCATGGAGAATTTACTTGTATGACTCCCAAACGCAATGAAAATAGGAATTACATAGGATAGTTGCTATATGGAACAGTATGTAGAGACTTACTTCCAGTGATGTTATACCATGTCTCTTCCAAAGGGACATCAATGTGAACTTGTATAATTCTGTTTTTTTTTTGTTAACAGGGAAACCCTTCAGCAGTTTCTGGTGCCTTGGATAATATAAATAAAGACTCTCGACGACCACAGGCTCCTAATAATTCATCTTTGATCACCAGACCAGCTTACCCTTCAGGTTTGCCCGAGGAGAAGAGAGCGGCAGCTAATAATCTAGATCTTCTGAGTCGGCCATCGAAAATGACAAGGCTAAATGATGGAATAAGTTATGCCTTGCCTGATGCAAGTGTATCTACGTCCCAGTCAGGACCCTCGACTCAAGTTTCAGTTGCAGCAGAAACGTCAAACCCTGATAAACAAGCTAGTCAGGTAATTTTAGAGTGTCGTGGTTTCTTTTTAATCAATTGAAGAAACTTAGATCAATTGCAATTGAAAAGTGAATTTAGATGCTTCTACTCCTATTTGTCTTCTTGCTTGATATATTGATCTAACATTGCCTAACTAGTACTTCTGATGAAGTCTGGTACAATCCTGGACGTGAATATGTTAAAATGCCTTTATTTTTTATTTTTTTTCGTAGAAGCAACTGATTGTTTTGATTTGGTACTATATCAAGAATCATGCAGAGATGTAGCTATAATATGGTAGTTTAGTTATATTAAGATTATGTTCTTTTTCAACAGGTGCAGCTTCCATCGGACGTTGAGTCTGCCTTGCTGCAACAAGTACTGAGTCTCACTCCTGAACAGTTAAGTTCACTCCCACCAGATCAGCTGCAACAGGTCATTCAGCTCCAACAGATGCTTCGGCAGCCAACATAGCCAAACTTTAATACGCGAAGAGAACCTCAGATACACCTGCAAGCTGAGTTTCTTTGCCCCTCTGAAATATTTGTGCAGAAGGGCATGTTGTGTCTTGGATCATTTTCCATATTGTAAAGTGATGATTGATTTCAGAAGGATCTAGCATAGGATTATTAAGTGCACTAGAGTGTATTACATCCATGTAACGGTTATGAGCAGGTTGTTTTTACAAGATAAATGAAAGAAAAGAGGGAAGAATTTTGTGGCTCCAGTTTGTACTCTAGCATTAGATATTTAAGAGACATCTCTGTCTTTTGTTATTTGCCTCAACTATGTTTCAGCTACAAATTTTTTGCTTAGTTTTTTTTTTTTGGTTAATGGAATTCCTGTGTCAGTTTTGCTCTTCTATTTGCGATACCAAAGCTTTTTGGAGTTGTGGATAATTCTTTTGTGAAGGACGCTTGTTATATAAACTGAGAATTTTCTGCACCTCATATTTTTAAGCATATTTTCCAGCTCCTGTCATCAAATTTGTGGACAATAAATACTACTACTATTTAAGGAGGAAAAAGAAGAAGGGGAAGTGGAATATTCAGTTACTCAAGCTAGAGGTGCAAAGTTTGATTCTCATTCGCGGCTTCTCCTTCTCCTTCCGTGAGTCATTCAAACAAGAAGATTAGTACCATCTCCGTCATATTATTTGACTGGGCAAAAATTAAGAAAGAAATAGAAATATTTGAAAATTGTAAAATTGGAAGTCTAGTTAAATATTTTCTGAACATAAAATGATATTTTTAAAAGGGAGATTAACAATTTTGGTTCCTTAATTATTGGTAAATTATAACGTTGGTCCTTGTGAGATATGATTTGGTAAAATTGACCTTCAATTAATTAAATTGTGTGCTTTTTGGCTTCTTTACGTAAGAAATAAATATTATATTTAAGCTATTTTTAGAAGTATATTAATCTTGAATATGGAGTAACAATACAAGTATGATAACGATCTCAATCGAGTGACTAAAATCGATATCGAAAACGCAAAATTCAACAAAACAAAATAAAGATAGTGGAGAAATTAAGACGAGAATTAGAAGAAATTGAGATGAGAATAGAAGAAAGAAAGACTAATTGAATCCACAATCAACCAAGGGAGAAGAGAACTCAATCAAATGCCCGAGAAATCAAATTGAATCCACAAAATGATAACTCGATGATCAATTAAGCAAAGAAGATAACACAAGCAATTCGGGAACCACCCTAATCACTACTCTAACCTAAAATATCAAGTCTATTCAAGACAATTCAATCATAAAAAATCTAAGTATGAAAATGGCTAAAGCAACTATTTATAGTTATTATCTTTACACAATAGCCTATTACAAAAATAGTTAGCCCAAAGTGACTATTTTGAAAATAACCCACAATGATTGCCCAAATGGCATCTTGATCACCCATGGCCTTGTGTATTTATTGCTCCATGGCTTCCTCCGGGCTCCAAACTATCATCCATATGTGGAAGCTCCTCGTAATGTGCTCCAAGCTAACCGTGATTGTATCAAAGTATAGCATAACAAATGGATGATTAAACTAGAAAACAATTCATAATTCATAAAATTTGTAAAAGGAGCAAACATGCACATCTCAAGTGATTGAAGGTTAAATATGTCTAGTCTGATATCATAAGGCAGAATAGGTGGCACGTTACCCGCCATCATACATATAACGTTGCGTTTCAGCTCTCTTTCAACTACTAAACAAAACTTTTCCCCAATTGCTACAAGGGGGAATTTAAAGAGAAGTTGAGTAATGGCATTCCAGTTAGTTCTTAAACCTTCAGTACTAGGTCGCCATCTTGTCAAAGCTACTCCCCTTGTTGTCAATGGATATAGCACCTTACGTATTCGGAATTGCCTCACTATGGATCCTCAGAAATCTCAAAAGGTGTAATTAGTATCCCAACCAGTTGCTTTTTTGTTCTGTGTATGTGTTAAAATTTTAGGAATTTGACATTAATTGAATCCAGTAAATCAAATAGGTTGGGAGTAGACAATTCCTAACTCTAACCTATCAAGTGACTAGAAGAGAAATGTCTTTAGGTTTTTTTTTTCTTTGCAGTTCTTGAATTGAAAGGAGTGATGTTTGGACTACATATGCCATCTTTGTTAGTTCTTTAATAAGTCAATTAACTATCTATTGAAAATTGTTAGATATGCTTGAGTACCTGCAGGACAGTTCTTGCCTTTTTTGTTTCATCTTATTCTCAGCCTCTAATTGAAGTGATTTCTATGCAGTAATTTTCAATTTGATGCAGTGTGGTCTTGGAACTATTTTTTTCCCCTTTTTCCGCCTTTCTATGACCTTAATTCATTAAAGACAATCAATGTCTTGAAGTATTTTGGAAAATTGATTTTAAGTAATTTCAATCTATAAGGTCATTCTGACTGTGTATCCGAACTTTCGGAGGAATGATAGAAATGTTTTTCGCGACTCCTTGAAACATTATGAATTCACCACAACTCAGTTCAAGGAGATTAGGGAAACTCAGGTCATGATCTACTGAATTTGACGGGAATACGCGTTAAAAGCTCCTTTTAAATAAAAGTTCTTAGTTAAATACTAGACAATCTGTTCGCCAAATTCCATCTCATGAGACCATATATGCACTTCTAACACAAACAATGCTGTGATAAAATCTGATGGTGCCACATTTATACTTTGCAGTTAGTGGTGGATGTAAAGGAGAGACTTGAAAGGGAATATACAGATCTCCCAGTTGGAAGAAATGGAAGAGATGATGAGGAAATGATTCTATGGTTCCTGAAGGATCGCAAATTCTCAGTTGATGATGCTGTTTCCAAGCTGCATAAAGCCATTGTAATTATATCGTTTACATTACTAGAATCATCACGTTGATTTGACTGCCATACTCTGACTTGGTTATTGAAAGGAAAAAAACATATAGCTTCTCTCATGTGGATTAGCACAGCATCATATCTTCACCCATTAGGCCTCAGCTATCTTCTTCTTTTTACTGTTCTCTGATTTATTTTTCCTCCTTCCATCTGGTTTCTGAAGGTGGAGAGAATGGACTTATTCTTCCTCTGCCTTTCGATTTCATGAAGTGGCTTTATAAAACATGGGACACTGTATTGCTAAGAGCCTAAGATTACTACAAGCATTCCATTACCTCATGGTGATGAGAAGAATGGCAATATTATTCCTCTTTCCTGCCAGTTGACTTGTTTCGCTGTGTCAATCCTTCATTTCAATTATCATGAAATTACTTAAAAGCTGCATCTGAGTTGAATATTTGCAATGCTATAATAGTTACTGTCAGTGGCGGAGCCACATGTGCTTGAGGGGTGTCGACCGACACCCCTTCATCGAAAAAGTACATCGTGAAGTTACGTAAAAATATTTTTTTAAGTATATATATTACATATTGATACATCTTAATTTCTTCGTGAATTTACTTTTTTGTATTTCGACACTCCTTAGTGAAAATTCTGGCTCCGCCACTGGTTACTGTAAGCTTCAATAGTAAGAAGGGACACTTACGATGATGTATCTCCCAAACTTTCATATCAGAGATGGCGTCACGAATTTGGTGTATCAGACTTGTCAGAAGAATCAGTTAAAAGTATTGCTGAAACTGGAAAAGCATATGTGCATGACAATTTTGATGTCAATGGAAGACCAGTCTTGATAGTGGACTCATCAAAGCATTTTCCTCAGGTAACAATGTGACCCAGCTTATCTTAAAACTAGTTTAGTAACACTAGGATTATTTTCAAATCTTCTTAGAGTAAGAAGGCTGTATCTTTACCGTTTGCTTTTCATTCAGAGAACTAAACTTTGAACCCACCTCTATTTGACTGATTAGAATTTCTTAAGCCATACGCGCCTGATGCCATTGTTTAAGAAAAAGCTTGAAGATTTTGTTTTATTTTTTAAACCAAAGTGAGTGAAATTGAAGTGTTACTGATGTAAATAACGAAACATGCATTTGTACCTTCTCCTAGTTATTTCATGCATGACTGGATTTTGCTATCATGAAACTTTCGAATTTTGATCCTTAGATCTAATTCTTTATATTTATTGAAGTACTATTTTTAGAATGCCTCCAACTGTACTAATTGGAAATATAAAACTTATTTATCTACTATAGTTTCTTAAGGAGAGGAAAAGTGTTTCTCGAAACTTGTGATTTTGGGTGGAAAAGCAATAGAATGTTGGGAACTGGAGATTTCTTATGAAACAAAGCTTTTCCTCAGTAGATCCTGTTCAGCAGTTCTAATCTGTACACTAAAATTTGCTGCCACAGAAGCAGGATCCTGTTGAAGATGAGAAGTTATGTGTCTTTCTAATTGAGAAGGCACTGAGCAGACTTCCCGCTGGCAAACAAGATATACTTGGTATATTTGATCTTAGAGGGTTTGGAACAGAGAATGCAGATCTTAAGTTCCTTACTTTTTTGGTAATATCCTCTGTAGTTGCTCTTTTACATTTTTTGCATGGTTTATCTCTCTGTGTCTTAGTTTAGGATGATTTAAGTCGTATGGTTTTCTATCTTCTTTTTCTTTTTTTCTTTTGTGATTAAACTATGCGGGTACTTGTTGTATCGCCTTTGTCAAGTAAAACTCAGCTTTCATGATGCTGATACATCATGAAAAATTATGCTTGAAACTTCAGCGTGAGAAACTTAATGGTGTTGCTCTTGTTGTTTACTTGTATTTTAGTCTATAGCATTTAGCAATTTTCATCAGAATTTTGAACAGTTAAAAATTGCATGTTGATTGCCTTTTGTTCATTCTGGCACAGTTTGATGTATTCTACTACTATTATCCAAGACGATTGGGTCAGGTTCTTTTTGTTGATGCTCCTTTTGTGTTCAAACCACTGTGGCAGCTTGTCAAACCCATGCTCAAGCAATACGCTTCATTGGTAAGAATTCATGCTATATTAATTAAGGAGTTAATTCTTTGCTGACTTATGATATATATGGTTTCTGCTTGAGTTATAAATCATATATCCAAAAGCTCGACTTATATTCTCACTTTATAGTAAACATAGTTCATTGTGATTTTATTTGAAGAATTAGACAAGGTTTTGAAGTTAAATCCCCTTTGAATCAGCTCTTCATGTTTGCTACTAATGCCTGTGTTTAGACAGACACACAGATAGTCTATTTACTGCCTGTCCTCACTTTTTATGTCTGCAAAGTCTGCTTAGGCTAAAGCAAGCATGAAATATCCATATGATTTGGCGCCTTTTGTTGCAATAGTCTTCAGTTTCTCATAAGTTCCATTTCATGATTAGTTATTTCTATCATTTGAATCTTTTATGCTTTGCCATTAATAAATTGGACAACATAAGAAATGACTGTCTCAAATCCTGATTACATAAGCTTCATTTTATCTTTGATAGAATAAAAATAGTTCTATTTTTCAGCTGCTTTGATATGTTATCGTCTTACACTTGTATTTGCAATTTCAAAGGTGAGATTTTGCTCGGCGAAGGAGGTCAGGGAGGAGTATTTTACAGAAGACACACTGCCGGCTAGCTTTAGAAAATGAAGACAGGAGCACTTGTTACACCAATGCTTTGATAAACGGGAAAAATAGAAAAGACTGGTACTGATTACTGAATACACAGAAGCTTTGCCCAAGATAACGATGACAAACTCAATGTTGGAATGCACAAATGAAATCGTATTCTAGTCGTTTCAAATTTACATGAATTGGAGAGAATCTTTCCTAAAGCACTGTGTTAGAGTTAGGATCATTTACAACGTCAATGATGTATCAAAAATAGCTCATACAATGTATACTTGGTTTGATTCATATACAATAAAAATCACCTTAAAAGTTACTGTGATGATGATGCTTGTAAGGCTCTCTTTTCAACGCTAAAGCTTGTACTGGGCAAAATGTGTGGTACTCAGTGGTAGACGCATGTCACCAGTTTGAATCCTGTTATGAACCAAGTTTGCTATTGAAGTGGAGAAGGGTAGAGGCGAGCCCATTATCCACCGAGTTTGAAAGTTGTAAACACCGAATTTCTCGGTTATCACAAGGGTAAAAGATTACTGCAATGTCATTATAAGGCAAGGTACTTGTTTGTATCGTTTGCAACTAAACAAAACTATTTGCACTCTCTCAGAGGCATTCTTTTGTTTATACTAGAAAATTGCTAATTTTGCACTCATTTGTGATGGATGTCTTGTTGGAATATCTGGCTAGTCGATTTTTCCCTTCTTTTTTTTCATGAATTTCATTGTCTACTTGGCTCGCTTCAAAGAAAATGAGGAAAAAACCAACACAATCAACATGTGAGCCTTACCCACACTTGGAGCAGGTGGATATCTACAAACACAACGGTCTTAATCAATCTGATCCAACCTTTACCAAAAGAGTATTTTAAATCTTGTGATCTTAAATAAATCACGTCAAATATTGTAAATTAGATAGGTAGCAAAATATATAAAGAAACATTATATTAAATCGTAGATCTTTCACCGTTTTTTTTTCTAGCAATTGCACGAAGACACTCAAATTGTACAAAAAGGATCATTGCAAGGATCAAAGTACCGCTTGATGAAAACTGCAGTAGAATAATGACGAAAGATAAAACTTTAGGGGTTATATCATAAATTCACAAGTCGTGAAACCGAGTGATTTCGCAATTAAACTCTAACTAGGGGGCTTTAGTGAAATATGCTCGAAAGAAGCAAACAAGTGAAGTCACCGTTGAAAGGAAAGCTCTGTTGCGAGGAAATGGCAAAGTCAAGGTTGAAGAATGCTTTAATAATAATACTCCTTTTGGCTATTACTATTGCGTGTTCAACAAATTTGTGGAAAGCAATCGAATCACCACACTACAAAGTGGTGCACTCAGAATCAGATTTTGAAATCAGACATTACAGGGAGTCCGTATGGATGGCGGCACCCGTCAATGAAATCTCCTTCGACAAAGCCACCAGAAATGGTTTTCACAGGTACCCTTTTGTTCTCATATAGTAATTAAATGGTTAATTTTTTCTGGTTACAATAATTGGAGTTATCTACTACTCCCTCCAAACCACTTTACTTGTCACATTTTTTGTTTACCATGTAATTTGATATTAATACTTTTTTTTACACTACATTAATATCTCTCTGTTTTATGACTAATGGTGAAGATGAAAATAAATAACTAATTATACCTTAGATTTTTTTTAAAATGACAACTATTTTGGATCATTTATTTTTAGTAAGTAAGGACGACAATTAAAGTGATCCGGAGGGAGTAGGATATCTGTTCTTGGATTTTCCAAACTGGAGTTGATGGAATTTTTTGCAGCTTCGATTTTCGAGCCAGTTTATTGGTGATTGCCAGTCCTTTTTCCCTTTTCTTTCTTGTATGATGCCCAATTTGATCTCTAGTCTTATGGCTTTTTCTTAAGTCAGTACTCCAATTTTTCTTATGGACTTACTGTCAGAATAGATAAGCTCTTAAGAAGAGGAAAACAATTTCTGTGGGCTTCGCATGTATCAAAACGGAAATATCTAATCAAGATTACATTTTTCTGTCAATATCAAGCTTAGTGCTAGCACCCAAGGTGTGGCCTAGTGATATTCATCAAGGTATGAGGTTCTAGGTTCAAATTTCTACTACTCCCTCCGTCCCAATTTAAGTGTCTCAGTTTGATTGGGCACGAAGTTTAAGAAATAAAATGGAGACTTTTGAATCTTGTGGCCTTCAATTAAAGATGTGTAGTCTGTAAAATCTTGTTGTTGTTATACTTGACAGGTACAATGTTGGAATTGGAAAACTTACTAAATATAGAAAGAGGCATTCATTTTGGGACTGGCTGAAAAGGAAAGTAAGACACTTAAATTGAGATGGAGGGAGTAGGTGATTTTTTGTCATCTGTCCAAGTCTTGATGTATAGACTTACCCGAAGTATGTGTTAGTGGGAGGTTGCATGGACACTGCGGTTATCATAACTAAAAAATCATGCTTAGGCCTAGTATGCTGAAGATTTCTAGTATAAGAGGTAAGGGAGAGCTTTATTCGTCAATTAAGCACTTTTCGAGACTACTAAATCTTTTAATGTTGATTTGACTCTTATTAGATTCTCTTCTAGGCCTAGTATGCTGAAGATTTCTAGTATAAGAGGTAAGGGAGAGATTTATTCGTCAGTTAAGCACTTTTCGAGACTACTAAATCTTTTAATGTTGATTTGACTCTTATTAGATTCTCTTCTAACACATTTTCAACTGTGTTCTAAGCTCTTTCTTTTGTTTATCGAACGATCGAGCTGCTACAGCTATTTAATCTTATATATTACAATAATGGACAGTAGTTTTGACAATTGGAGATTTTGCAAGGGTCTGTCAATTCATATAGTTTTATATGAGGTTGGGAGTTTAATCATGGAGGTCTTTCGTGGCAACGGTCGACTCTAGATGGTTGGTCAGTATTAAGCACTGTTTGTCAGATGTATCATTCTGAAGTCTGAACCAGTTGCTTAATGTTATATGTTAAAGAGAAGCTGTTCCTGGCTTACCAGATACATAGGCTTATGGTAAATGCTAGCAGAGGTACTAGGGATGGCAACGGTGCGGGGCGGGGCAGGGCGGGTTGAAATAATTTTTTTAAAAACTAATGCAGGGCAGGTTGCGGGTCTATGCGTGTTTAAACAAAATAAAAACTTAAATGAAACTTATTCAACAGGGGACTCTGCCTCATCTTCAAAAAATTTCCCAGTTTTCTCCTCCTTCAATGTACGTCAAAACTTTATGATTATCATCCATGGAAAAAAAATTGTATTTTTTTTCCTTTGGTAATTGAATGGTTGTGGTGTACTATGAGAAGATACTTTTTATTTAGACTAAATTAGAAGGATTTAAGAAATCTGGAGTTAATTGATGGTTGCCCCAAAATGGTTTTGATTCTGTCTCTTGACATGAAAAAGGAAATTTTTGCTATGTAGTGCGGGGGTGGGTTGGAATCTTCGTGCGTTTACCCTGCGCCCCGCACCGTTTGCCATCCCTAAGAGGTAGGTTTGTGGCTCTACTGGTGTATGAAGATTCAGAGATGTTCCTTTTAGTAATCATAACTCAGTTTTGGTTGCAAATACAGTTGAACAGACCAATGCACAAGAAACTTGTCATGTCTCTGTCTTATATATAAATCAATCAGCTAAGCCTCAATCTCAGTTGGTTAGGATTAGCCATATAAAGCCTTTGTATTGATTCAGGTTGCGTGTGTCTGGCTGAATACATCCCCACGAATGTAGTATTCAGAGACTCTTATCATAATTTCACTATTTTATGTTGTCGAACTACCTACTGCAGCTACCCTACTCTATCTGAATTTGGGACTGGATCTGGTATAAGCAGAGTTCATGTGTAGATGAATTGAAAGCTTACGTTTATATGTTCGCTCATTGTCGTACAGATTGTTTCAGTTCATCCAAGGTGCAAATTTGAACTTTTCTCGTATCTATATGACAAAGCCAGTTTTGACAAGCATAGTCCCAGGAGCGGGTCCTCTTCACTCATCAGCATACTTTGTTAAATTCTACTTGCCGGATAAGTTCCAGGCTGACCCACCTCTTCCCCTTCCGGAACTGAACCTTCAACCTGATCCATGGACTAGTCATTGTATTGCTGTTAGGAAGTTTTCAGGATTTGCAAGAGATAGCAACATTGTTAAAGAAGCTGAGAAACTGGCTCTGAGCTTGAGTAGATCTCCATGGGCAAACTCCACTGCTTCTATGAGTGAATATGCTTACTCTATAGCGCAGTATAATTCTCCCTTCCGGATCATTGGGCGTGTCAATGAAGTGTGGGTGGATGTCGCTGGATCTAGAGCAAGTGGTTGCGAATCCAATCTAGTTGCTGCATACTGATTATGAGTTCGAGCTTGAAGCTTCTTGGATCGTTATTGTACATCTCCCCTTATAGAGACCAGAGAGGCATGAATGGTTGCTTCTTATGTACACATATCATCATGCTCATGTTCTGTAAATTTGGGATTTCCTTAGTGGGACTAGATGGTTTCATGGAAGTGTGATTAATTATGTAATAAAGAACTTTGACATTACCATGTGTGTTATTCTTGTACGGCATTTAACTTTACGTTGTTAATCAAACTATCAAAGCATAACTCCAAGATATTTGACAAAATTATGGTAAAGTTAATACATTGACAACTGGCAAGTGACAATCCTCTCACCACAATTTTATTTTCCATCTTTCCCTGGATAAACCTTTTCCAAATTGTCATAAATGATGGCATGGCTTGTACTTGATTCGAGCAACTGTTCAACTCTCTCCCTCTATGAAAGGAGGTTTAGCAGGGTAGTGTTTTAAGACCAAGTTACTGGACCTTATTCCCCAGTCAGTTATGGGCCACCACCTCCCTCCAGCTCCTTGTAGGCAATAAAACAGGGGGAAAAAAGAAGAGAAAAAGAATAGAAAAAATGAACATATAGTGACCATTAATGTTTATGCAAAGAGAGAAAAGAAGATAGAAAAACTCTTGTTGAATTGAGTGATTAATAACATACAAGAGATCTCTTTGTATATGAGTTTGAGCTAATAAAATAAGGCAACTTCCTTAGCTCTCTATGTAATGTTGTTAATGATTCTCTTGACTTTTAATATGTTCCCTCAAAGAATCTAATCCAGTCATGAGACAAACTGACTTTGCACTATCATGAGACTGACTTGGTGATGGCACGGTTTCATATATTTGCATTCATCTTAAGGAGACTAAGCATTGGAATACAGAAATTGATATCCATGTGAAACAAGAAAAGTAAAGAGAAAAACTCTTGTTAAATAGAGTGTTAACAACATATAAACGATGCAAGTTAAACTGACACACTGTAGCTTTTCTACAAAGAAATTTTAAGTACAAATGGTAAATATGAAATTTTAACTAAAGTTGTTAGCAGAATATGTGATTGTTTAAAGATTGACTCTACACAGAAATTTTTAAAAGTAGTTTGCGAGATCTTCCTTTTTTCCCACTCTCAACTTGTCACGCCCCGAGGCTTCCCCTAGACGTAACACGGGATCCAGGACCACAAGTGGTTCCAAGTTAACCCTTCGTCTTAGCATGACTTAAACAAATATAGATAACTTAGCGGAAGAATTAAACTGAAGAGATAAAAAAAAATGGATCATCAATAGATCAAGGTCTAAACATAGCAGAATCTGAAACCTCAAATACAGAATCTCTAACTATGTCTGAAAAGTCTCTAAACTAAATAATGAGTTCATGGGACAAGACCCCAGCTAACTCCAAGTACTAAGAAGAAAACTATAGAAGTAGCCAAATTGATACTAGTCCTTGAAGGATGAGGACTCACCACTTGAAGCTGGGACACCTGCTAACCTCTAGCCACGAATCGGAGGGCCCGAGCCTCAGTCTGCATCATAATAGGATGCAGCACAAGAAGTATGCGTCAGTACTATAAGATGTACTAAGTATGTGAGATAGGCAGAATCTGAAGTAAAACATGCTAAATGTACTTAAAACTGAATTCATGCTATGATGGTAAAAGCTGCAATGTAAAGGACTCAATGCAATATCATATACAAGATATATTTGAAAACCACAAGTAGTAGTAGAAATTTTGAAATCTGAAGGCAAGGAGCCAATACATTGAAAGCTTGAAACTATTTATGTGGGAGGTTTTCTAACCGACATAGACCATGTAAGGTACATGAAATCCGATGTATTTGTTTCATCGAGAGGACCCAATATACCTTGTCAGGGTATAAAGGCATAGCTTGGCGTTATCACTAGTTCTAATGCCCAACTGAGGGGCTAATCAAACCTACGGGGGCACGTAGTTCTGGGACTAAGGGTACTCTCATCCTGTCCAACTCGGTGCTAAATACTACTCCCAAAAACATACATATAGCTCATATAATACTTGTGACATATCTGATACCAAAACTGTTTGAAAAGCATAAGGACATATCTGAGGTCATGCCAATCTCAAATCATAAATCTTAAAGCTTAGCATAACCATAATTCAAAACATACTTTCTTTCTAAATTCATAACTTGAAGAATTAGGTATGCAATTTCATGATACTTGACGTCATGTCAATTTTACTTGAAAACATGCAGTTTAGTGAAATCATGCTCGAATTCATTCTTAATGCATGGGCTTTTGAAAATATTTAAGGAATCTCAAGTAAATCATGGGTGAGGAATGAGAGAAACCATGAATTGATGCTTTAAAACTGAATATAAAAGATTTTCCCAATTTGGGTAAGAACCCTAATTTCATAATTCATAAATCAAAGTAAAACTTGGGAGTTTTGGGCATAAGAGTGAAAGGAATCCCTTATTGAATTCGCACATACCTGAATTGAAGTTTTCTTAATCAAGGATGAAGAGAAATGGAGTCTTGGAGCTGGAAGCTTGAGAGTCCCTTTCCACTTTTGGGAAGATGAATAAGAGTTTTGAGGGGACTTAGGCTAATTAGGGAAGAAACCCTACTAAAAGAGCCTAAAATGACCTTACTTAGGAGTTAAAAGAGTGGTTAATTACCAAAGTAACCCAGGGACTTAATTTAGAAAAAGTTGATTAAAATTTTGGCTTCAAGTTCCACGGACCGTAGATGAAACCACGGTTCGTGGATTGGAGTCGTGGTTCCTGAGCCAAAAGATAGGTTGCGGGTCTGAGTTCCATGAGCAGGGTCTACGGCTCGTGAAACATTCCACGGACTGTAGAAATCTTTCGTGGTTCCTGAGGAAAAACTGAACCTCAGTCTGATTTCCATGAGCTGGTTCCACGACTTGTGGAACCATCCACGACTCGTGAACCCGACTCGTGGTTCTCAGACCTAAGGAGGGGTCTGCAGAACAGTTTCCACGAGTCCATTCCACGGCTCGTGATTTGGGCTCGTGATCTCTGGGAAGTTTAAAATTTTTCAAAGATTTTAAGTTTAAGAGCTTATTCGAATTTCGGGGTGTTACACAACTGAAATTTGAGGCAAGCTAATATTTTTTTTAAAAAAGAGGTTAGATGTCACACTAAGATACTACCTATGTGGAGGAGATAGAATTCTTCCTCCAACTTCAATAAAAGATTTGTTAATTGAGATTCCACAAGTGCGCAACATGGGTTCTGTGTCAAAGGCATTGGTTTTAAGTTCCATCAATGCGGGAAAAGTGTTTCAGCATTGTGTAACCTAATTCTATTAGCTTTTTGCTACTTGTTCACTAATAAGGATCTTTGGCGTAAGGATAATTTTTTTTATTGAATAGTTATAACGAAATCAACAAACATAACTAATGAAACATTCAAGAGATTAAAAGATTTTTCCAAGAAAGAGTAAAATCAGGAACAGCGTATTCCAAATGACTCCTTCCTAGCAAAAACTCTCATTAGAAAAAAAAATCACAGATACAACTAACTAGAAAATCCCTGTAAAAACTCTCAGAAAAAAACTGCATAGATCCAACTAGACAGGAAAAAAAGAAGATAACCAGCCAAAAACTGATAAACAAATCTTCTTCCAGTTTCTTCATTCTTCAGTGATGTTCTTCTTGTTGATATTGACGTCCTGATTCCTTCAGAACATGTTCTTACTGTTGATATTGGCGTCCTGATGCCTTCAGAACATATTGTGGAAAGTGCCACATTCGAACTTATTTTTTCTGTGAATAGAATTGTTGTGCATTTGAAATTGCTATGTGTTTGAATTGCCCTAGGGCGGTCAAACGTAGGGCGATTTTTGCAAATGCACGTAGTAAGTAAATGTCAAGGGGAATCTCAATAAAATTAGTGGCCTAAAGTCAAACTTTAATAAGAAGCCTTAAATATATGCACATATATACATACAATAATAATAATAATAAAAATAAATAAATAATAATAATTTAGAGTTTTTTTTTGTTTTTTACATAATTCTTTTTAGTGTAGTATTTTAAAATACATTAAGTGTTTAACTTCACATAGTAATATTATTATTTATAAAAGTAAGGATTAGTTCTAGTTAATGAGATGTTAAACATTTGTTTGCAATGCATTACCTTGAATGTTGTTGCAAAAATTTTATTTGTTAATATGAAGACTAAAATTGTTTAATTCAAAGTTCTAAAATATTTCTGATAAAAAATATGAAAAAAAATTCTCTCTTTTTTACAAAATTTAAAAATTTTGTACTTAAGCTAAGTACTAAAAAACTAAAACAGATAAAGCAAGATAACGGATGTGAGGATGAATCCAAATATCCCAAGGCTTCAATGAACGTTCTCGAGAGGTTCCCTTCAGCTCCGAGGGTATCGAGACTAATAGAGATAACTGATGAGCTAAAAGAAACTAAGTGTTCAAATAAAGAATTGCTATTGTTCATAATATCTCTACAAATATTTGAAGTAAACTATTGATAGGTTATAAATTACAATGATAAGGCCCTAGCCAATAGAAATGCTCCAAATGAGTCCTATAGTACTACACTAATTAGTGAAATATTAGAATGTCATTTTTGAAAACCTTTACTACTACACTAGTGAATAAGTTTATTAAATTTACAATCTAATATTCATTTTATAATGTTGAATATTAAAAAGTATAATCAATTCAAATAATTAAAGGGAAAAAAAACTCAATTGATAACCCCAGGACAACAACCATCTAATCTGAAATGATATCAAATGAACTACCGACCATGAGCATTAACATTATAAACTTTAAAGGAACATCGATTGGAACTTGCAACAATTTATAGTTGGAGACCCTCAAGTTTTTTATTGCTTACGATAGCCTTATATGTGACCAAAATGATGATGAGAAATTGTAAGAAGAATATTGCACTAAGTAATGGGAAAAAATGCTACCAACATGAGTTGTGACTGTTCTACCCTTAATTAGGAATCTCGGATTCGAGTCTTAAATATAGAGAAAATATGTTTTTTATTTATTACCGTCTGTAACAATGCATAGCAATACTATGATACTAAAATCTGCATTATATTTTACTTACAGATAAATTCTTGAGGTAGAAGCAATTAATCGCTACAAAACACCAGTTGAGGTTCAAGCTACTTCCTTCGTTTCATAAAGTAAAAATTGTTATATAAAGTAACAATTGTTAAATTTAAATTTCCAAACACCATTAGTGATATTAGTTAAATTTCCATGCCTTATTTCTGTTTTAGGGTTTACACTTTGTATCAAATGATATTAGATTTTTTTTTCTTCAAAGAACTTTATTTGAATTATTCGATTTTGAACATTCGAATACAAAATACATATAAATACAATTTAAAGATTTCGATAGGCTTAGTGAATTAAATGCATTTTCCAATTCTTTTAAAAATGTAGTTTTGTGTCACAAAATTAAGAAAAACATAAAATCATGTCCATTTTATATTGAAAAATAATTTTGTTATTCCAAATGTGAAATAAGGGAGATATGTGTAGTATTCAAAATCATAAGAAAAATATATGTTATTAGACAAAACCTCAAAGGAAGTTTATGAAATTATCAAGTAACAATAGATGTTAGTATTTAAAGTAACAATACAATCCAAACAACATGTTTTATAGTCTATAGATGCAGGCAAATGATGACAAGTTTCAACGTACCAATATCTATATAAAATAAATTTGATTTGAGTCTATCTATGATTTTTGTGTGAAACAAATATTGCGAAGCGAATTGTATTTATCATAAATAATATTCATATTATTTTGTTGTACCATAAAAACAATTATCTACGTGAAGTAAATATAGTGACACAAACTTATTTAGGGGTGGTTCAAAATGAAAAACTCGTTTTATTGTATTTGGGCTAGGGTGGGCGGTCGGTTCTTCGGTTCGGTTTTGTCAAAGTTCAATTCGATTCTTTGATTTTCGATTTTGAAAAAATGAGCAACAACTAATTCGGTTCGGTTCAGTTTTTTTAAACTAATTCGGTTCGGTTCAGTTTTTTTAAACTTCGGTTCGATTTGGTTCGATGTTTCTAAATCGATTTTTCGGTGCAAGCGAGGAACATATAAACACTCACACGATTTCAATTTTCACATAATATGACGCTCACGTGACACGTCTCGATCTCACACAATATCACAAATGCAGGCAGGATCAAGCATTAGCAATCAACTGCTAAATAGCTAAATAGCTAAAAAGCCACTGCCAGCATCAACAATCAGCTGCCTAGCGCCCCAACCTTAGCTAAATTTCACAATTCAGCAGTGCTAAGATAGACATTGTCCAGCACCACTAACTGTCTATCTAGCACCTTTGCCCATATAAAATATAAATTGCAGATTGCAATTTGCAGGGTAACTATAGCAAAATCCTCAATTTCACAAGGTTGCAACTTGCAACACCATTGAACACTTAAAAATCTTTTAGGAATTATGTTTTTGGACTAAGGTTAAAATATATTTTGGATTTTTGGGCTTTGGTCATCTGCATTTCGCCCCCATGTAAAATAAATATAATATAAAAAAATTATAAAAAATTAATTAATAAAAGTTCGATTCTTCGGTGCACCGAAGAACCGATACCCTTAAACCGAACACCGAACCAAAGAACCAAAGTACCGAAAAAAAGAAAAAAAATGAACCGAAGAACCAAAACTGAAGAACCAAACTAATTTGGTTCGGTTCAATTTTTCGGTTCTCTGATTTTTATGCCCAACCCTTGAATTGGGGAAGAAAGCTGGCTCGGTGAGTGTGGCCCACCCAAAATACCGTTGTCAATGATTTTTTTATTTTGCTTGAAACTAAATTTTTACTTTTTTCATATCAATTTAACTACAAAAAATAAATATTAGAAAAAATAATATTTACCAAAACGAAGTCATTATTTGATAAAAATAAAATATTTATGTGTGCTAATGATAGTGAAGACAGTTTGTAGTGGTGGTGGTGATGATCGCGATGATCAAGTAAAATATTTATGTTTGCTAATGATAGTGAAGACAATTTGTAATGGCGGTGGTGATGATTGTGATGGTTGATACTAGTGGACAATAATGGTAATGATGCGCGATTGTGCGGTTGGTAGTAATTTTCATGGTGGAGTTGATTGATGTTAGTAGTAGATGGTATTGTGGTGGTGGTTGTAGTCGTTTCAAATTTACATGAATGGGAGACAATCTTTCCTAAGACCTGTGTTAAGAGTTAGGATCATTTACAACATCAATGATGTATAAAAAAAAATAGCTCATACAATGTATACTTGGGTTTGATTCATATACAACAAAAATCACCTTAAAAAGTTATTGTCATGATGCTCTCAAGGCTCTTTTCAACACTAAAATTTATACTGGGCAAGATGTGTGGTAACGCATTTCACCAGTTCGAATCCTATGATGAACCAAGTTTGCTATTGAATTGAGAAGGGTAGAGGCGAGTTCATTATCCACTGATCAGTTTGGAAGTTGTAAACATGGAATTATATTTCTTGGTTATCGTAAGGGAAAAAGAATATTACTACAATGTCATTATTAGGCAAGGTACTAGCTAGTTTGTATCATTTGGAGTTAAAATGCTAAAAGCACACCTAAAGTATTCTGATTTTTTGAGTTTCCTACCTGAACTATCACAAAGTGTTTAGAGAAACACACCTAACTATCAGTTCTTTGAATTTTCTACCTGAAATTTTAGGTATTAAACTCAAACAACTGATAGATCAGGTGTGTTTCTCTAAACATTTTGTTATAGTTCAGGTAGGAAACTTACACACTTGATAATTCATGTATGAAACTCAAAAAATCGAAATACTTTAGGTGTATTTTTGAATCTTCACTCTATCATTTGCAACTAAACAAAACTATTCTCACTCTCTTCACAGAAACTTCAGAATGTCAATACCACTCCCTAAGGTTTGTGAAATGAGAATATAGCCAATACAGCTCAATTTCTGATGAAAAGGGAATCTTCATATTTCCTCTCAACACCATCTAGAGATAGTGCTCCTTTATGAAACAAAATGGTGTACAATATTGTATGAGAAGTTGTCTTCCAAAACTTCATTTCCCTTGTTTTAATACATAAAAAAACAAAACAAAAGGTAGTGAAAAAATCTTTTCCATGGTCCTTTGATCATACTCCCTCCACAATTCAAGTCTTTTAGTTTAACTAGGTATGAAAATTTAAAAAAAAAATGAGAGATTTCAATTTTGTGATTTCAAAATAAAATTATGTATAATATATCAAAAAGGTGTTTTGAATCTTGTGGTCTTTAATAAATCGCGTCAAATGTTGGAATTAGATAGTTAGCAAAATATAGAAAGAAACATTATATTTTAAACAACTTTTATATATATATATATATATAAAAGAGTAAAACACTTAAATTGAAATAAATGAAATACTAATTATTAAATCATATATCTTTCAATGTTTTTTTCTAATAATTGCACGAAGACACTCACATTGTACAAAAACGATCATTTCAAGGAGCAAAGTGCATCAAGGTACTGCTTGATGAAAAATGCAGTAGAATAATGACGAAAGATAAAACTTTAGGGGTTATATCATAAATTCACAAGTTGTGCAACCGAGTGATTTCGTAATTAAACTCTAATTAGGGGGCCTGAAAAACTCACACTTGAAGTCACTGTTTGTTGAAGCTCTTTAACAGTGATTTCATAAATTCACTATTTGTTGAAAAATCGAGTGAAAGCTTTGTTGTGAGGAAATGGCAAAAGTCAAGCTTGAAGACTGAGGTCCCAAATTTTAGACCTCAAAAATTTTAAGTTATAGTGAATTTTATGATTTATTTTCGTTTAAATAATATAAATTTAAATAAAAATAAAAATTATTTTTTACATATATAAATAATTGTCTTTTTTAGGATAAAAAGAACTAGCAAGCAATTGCCTACTCTTTATATTAGATAGTATTTTAGAATTTTGAATTGAATTACTCACATTTTTATATTAGTAAATAAAATTTTATGCGATATCATCCATCAGAGTGTATTGTAAACAAATGACTAACATCTCATTAATTTGAATTAATCTAGACTAATATAAATATTACTAGCAACAATATTACTATTTAAAGTTAAATAGTATGAATTTTCTATGTAAAGTTAAAGACTTTATGTCTTAAGAACTACAAAATCTCATACTCAAATCAAGGGTACTAGCTTCCTTTAAAATAATATTCTTGGTATTGTAAGTCCCAAATTCAAGAAATATTTTTGGTAAATAAAGTCTAGTATGTATCAATGGAATTAGTTAAAGTACGTATAAGTTGATTCAGATAATTTTTTTCATTGTCTTCTTCAATGATTATTTTTTTGATAATATTGAGGCTTTTGAGATCCGCGATGCACACCGTGGCAAATATCACATCCGAATATATTTTAATTTTTTTTGGATAGTGTTTTTATGTTTCACAATAGCCGTAGGCCGATTAAAAGTTGAACGGGATTTATATACATAACAAATAAATACAAGTTATAGCGGACACGGTAGAAAAGGCGGAGCAAGGGATGATAGAAGAGCATAAACGAAAGCAGAAGAGCCAAGGGGCATTGGACATGGGCGTAGAAGATCCAACGGGTAGTGGAGTAATGGCGATAGATAGAAGTGGACGAGCCATGCGGGAAGAAGATGAATTGCAATGGGAACAATTGTCTTGCGCCATTATGAAAATCGATTCTGATAAAAAGTAAAAAGTGGTACTTACTAAATTATAGGCGTGATTTTATATATATATATATTATTTGCAAAAAGCATGAAAATTTCATTTCTTGATATAATGTCTATTTAATCTTAATATATTAATATTTATGTATACAATTTTATTTTTTTAATCAACTTGACATATTTTTTCGCTATCGTATTTTTTTATAATTATTTTAATTTAATGTACATTATAGGATTATATTGAATATGTTGTTTATGTATTCAACTTTAAATATTTTAATTTTAGTAAAATAAATGAGATCTAATTCTTTTCCAACTAACCTCTTGCTAGATAGCAGTATATGTTCTCTTACTATATAAGAGAGAGTTTAGTAATTGCAGACAATATTCCGTCGACATGCCTACTTCAACAAATGTATTTTCGTATAATAATCATGAAAAAAAATTCTTATACTGCTGATTTCCAATTTAGTACGGAAAAAGTGTTTCATGTTCATAATAGAGCTATTATATTTATTTTTGTACAATGCAATCTATTTACATGTGATAAAAAATACGATTTCTTCATATTCTTCAAATAGCCTCTGAGCTCTATTTCTTATTAACATCCATATTTTTCTGCAATTTTATATCAAGAAGTTAATCGGATTTATAATATATATATATATATAGAAAATTGAATAAACAAATATGGGAATATTAATTCTTTACTAGGAAATTTTGAAAAGCAAAGTTTCATGAATCCACTAAAACATTTGAGAGAAAAAGAAAAGGTAAAACTGATAACAAAACTCACCAAATTGACCAACAAACGAAAGTAGATATAAGTGTAATTTCTTAGACTTCTCTTTTATAGTAATATGTTTTCAAAGGATCGTAGACTTTTGAACTTCTAATATTAATTGAAATTGAAAAGAATTAGTGGAACAAGATAAATGAACTTTAATTTTCATATTCATATTCATATACATTTTATACATAAAAATATATTTAATAGCTTAATGAATTTAATTAAATATATATTTACATTTTTATACAAAATTATGTAGGAGTAGGATTTGATTGAGTTGTAATAATGTGGTTCAATATTTGATGGGCATTTTTGTAATTTAATTTATAACTTTTTTTGTTCACACTTTTAGAATAGTATAGATAAATATAAATAGATAGATTAAAAGATCGTTTGGTAGCTGGTCAGGGTTATGCAGGTATTAGTAATGTAGGGATTAGTTATGAGGAAATCTATGTATTATTTATGCATGTATTAATTATGCAGAGATTAGTTATTCATGTATTAGTTATACATGTATTACTTATTCCACATTCTATCCTGCATAAGATTATACATAGATTCCCTCGTAACTTATACATGTATTAGTTATGCAAATTTTAAAATTGCAAACCAAACAATGTATTAATTTTATACATGAATAAGTTACCTCATAACTAGCTACCAAACGTGATATTATTTATGCAGAATTTAATACATGCATAACTCAACTCTAAACCAGCTACCAAACGATCCCTAATAACATTGTTGTGATACAATTCATAGTGGTACCTCATGCATTGAGAGGAGTATGTGGGAGTTAATTCAGATATATTTTCTTCATTTCAATTTATTTAGTTCTGATTTAGCACAGAGTTTATGAAAGTTAAAAAAAAAACTTTTTGATTCTTGTTGTCTTAAGCTAAGGATATGTAAAATATATCAAAATAATTTTGATCTTATGATCTTAAACATATATATATATATATAGATATATATGAATTATATTTTAATACTTTTAATCATTTTAAAAAAATAATATTTTTTTGTGTTTAATATTATATTTTTATTGTATAATAATAAAATGGTGTGAAGATTAAAAATAAATTAGAGCAAAAATAAATTAAAGCAAAAGAAAAGAAGGAAAAGGAAGGGTGACATAATGACGCGATATCATTGATTATATTAATGGATAAATATATTTAGCTAGGAAAAACAAAAATTCAATGGGAAAAACAAAAATTCAAGCAACTTTATATAATACTCCTTCCGTCTCATATTAGTTGGCCACTTTTCTTTTTATATGTATGTTAAGAAATCGTAAATAAGAAGATAATTTTACTATTTTGCCCCTTAAGAAACCTTTTTGGAACTTTACAAACAAATGTGAACATTTTCAAAAATAATTAATTGCAAGGGTAATATGAAAAAAAAAATAACTAATGTTTTCTTGATTTAGTAAAGCGGACAACTAATATGAGACAACTATTTTTAATATGGTG
Source organism: Jaltomata sinuosa (assembly GCA_003996215.1). NCBI lineage: Eukaryota > Viridiplantae > Streptophyta > Magnoliopsida > Solanales > Solanaceae > Jaltomata > Jaltomata sinuosa. The sequence continues at coordinate 439,141 of QJPP01000121.1, read as the reverse complement.
GTCAACTAATATGGGACAGAGGAGTAGCAAAATAGAAAACTTTGCTAAATTGTGTGCTATATCATATTCCAAAACTTAGGAGTATGCACCACATCAACTCTTCAAATAATCTCATAAGCTTCCAAATATTTTTATAAATAGTTTCTATTTTCAATAAAATTACATTTTTTCCCAATAGCATATCCACTACATTCTCGGCATCTGATAAGACTTGCACTTTTGATCATTCCTTTTTTTTATAGCATTTTCTAACATTGTACGAATTGTTATTGCCTTAACAGTTATGACCTTCAAACTGAATTGAGGCGTCAAAGGCTTGAGGCATGTTGCCACAACTATCAATAACCGCCACTCCAATGCTTATCATCTTTTTCGCTTTTTATATACTAGCATATGCAAACATAACAACACCATTTTGTGTCATAATAATAACCATAGAAATTACAAAGTTTGTGTAACTTCTTTGTATGTTTTTTCTTTTAAAAAGAACTCTTAACCTTATCTCTTCTAATCGAGTCGGATCAACTCACGTGAAATGACCCATAACCCAGATATAAAATTCAACAATTAAAATTTTAGATTTATGAGTTGTATTAACGAAGAAGAGATAACATCAAAGATTTTAAATTCATAGTGTTTTCGATTTTTCACCTTCAGGTGCATCTCCTGCTTGCTCGTCTTTTGCTATTTTTTTCAATTACATTTTTTGTTTGTATTTGTCTATAAAATATGCGATCTAACTTCCATTGTAATCCTCATAAAATTGTGAATAATCCTGTGACGAGTTTTCTCCTTATTAGACTAAAGAGGAAGGTTGTGAAATTTTGTATTACTTTGTTCTTTTCTTTTTATATGTATAATAATTTACTAAAATAAAGTTATTATTGATAAAAAAATAAAGAGAAAATAGCCAAATACCTACCCAATCTATTATCGATTTCTTAACTACACATTTCAACTTTACGGGAGTCTTATTACCCCCTTGGATTATTTTAAAATGAAATAAATATATCCTTAGGTGCTGATGTGGCGTAGAGAGTATGCTCAAACTCTTAAAAGCATGTGAAGGTAAAAAAAAATTATTTCTTTTTTTCTCCTTTTCTCTGTTCTTCATCACTCAACACTCACCCCACCATTACATGTCCTCCACCACCATCACTGAACCACCGTCATCCCTCTTACCCCCTACTATAAGTTTGGAGGCTTTAGATTGAGAGGGAGTGCACTAAAAGTAAAAGAGATAATCGATTTTTTAGGTTATTCATAATATTTATGAGAATTGGATGAAAAAGTTAGAAATTGATGGCTGCGGTGGTTCTATTTAAATCAGTGGAGGAAGAAGGTTGGTCGAAATTGGATGGAGGAAGAACCCTAGAATTGATTTTCACGAAATTTAGGAGGCCAATATATAGGTTTTTTTTGTTTGTATTGTTCTCCTGAACATGAGGAAGATATTGGAAATGAGATTTTTTTTTCCAGTGACCTGAGCTTTATCGCGGGTGAAACAACCTATTTTTTCAGATTTATTTTTCAAAATTCGATAAGAGATTGGAGTTCCATTTGGTGGAGCTTCTTGGTCCATAGCATTCCCTCGAGGTCGTTGCATTAATTTACATTAATTTTGTGCTTTTTTTGATAGCCTGAGCTCCGATTTCGATCGACAGCACCTAAAAAAAAAAGAAAAAAATGGACCTTTAATTTACTCCAAAAACAAAAGATAAAAAGGGATGGAAAAGAAAAGGAAAAAAAGAAGAAGAATATAAAAGAAAATAATAGAATAAAGAAAAAGAGTAATATTTATATTATTATTTTTTTTAAAAAAGGAGTATTAGGTGGCAGGGGCGCGCAGTTCACCACTTAAAATAAATCTGAGCGTGACTTTCTAAGGAAGTATATATTCTACTTTTAAATGATTTAGGGGAAGAGGTAATAGGACCCTTGTGAAGTTGAAAATCCAGAAATAGATTAAGGGAGTATTTAACTTATTTCTCAAAAATAAATTATTTATGTTCGTCAATAATGATGAAGACAATGACAATGATGGTAATGGTTGATGCTAGTGGCTAAAAAATATGATGGTGATAGTTAACGTTGTAGTGACGAACGCGATTGTGACAGATGATAATAGTTGTAATGGTGAAGTTAGTTGATGTTAATAGTAGGAGTTGTTATGGTGGTGACTAGTCGAATGTGTGATAATTGATGATGGCCTTGATGGTAGTTGACGATTGTGCTAGTTGTGATGATAGAGGTGAGTAATAGTAAGAATTATCCGCAGTGATGTAGTGGCGGAGACGATGACTATGGTAATATATCGATATATATGATAATGTCGAATAATAGTTGTTAACTGTATTAGTGGTTGTTGGTGATTTTAATAACAGGGGTGGATGATAGTGGTAATTGACGACGGTGATGATCGTTGTGATGTTAAAAGTGATTAGCAATGATGATTGATAATTAATGATTTAAAATCTAAAATATTCAAATGCAGAATTTCATTAAGTACACACAAATGAGATAATACAAATAAAATAGCTCGAGACTCATGAGATAAAAAATCTGGGAAAAATAAAATAAAATTACTTTTTACCTCATCCCCCATCCGTCAAGCGAGAATCACGCGCGATAGGGTGAGAGTGAGAGTGACGTAATAAATAAAAGTAATTAGTAAGCAGATTAGAAGGTTAATTAACAGTGGACCCCACCCCTGTTAGTTTAATTAAAGACTTTCACTCTTCCCCTTTATTGGGTTTTCTTTTCAATCAATATTCCCCTTCTTCCTTCTTCGCCACTTCCCCCTTTCTCTCTCTCTCTCTATCTCTGTTCTCCTCCTTCGATCTCTTTCCCCTTCAAATCCAAAAAAAATTACTAACAAAATTCACACATAAATACACACTCAGCATCGCCTCTCTATATCTCTCCATAATACACTTGTATTTTTACGTGTTGCAGATCGGAGCTTCTGGCAGATCCGATTCAATATTCTATATTTCTTCTTTTTCTTTTTTTGGTAAGCTCTATCGTGGGTTCTCTGTTACAAAAATCTGATTTTTTTCGGTATTATCATGTGTTTATATTGGATTAGCGATTTTATTGGAATTAAGAAAAATTGAATTCTAGGGTTAGGGGAATATGGATATTTACACTATGTGTTTCATCGGGACGCTTTAGTGCGATGCGTGCAGGGAAAAAGACTGAGTCTTGAGCTATGCGCATTGTATAACTACTCTGTAATTGCACTCGTGAACATAAAGGTTTGGCTTTTAGAAATTGTGGCGTCTTTTTTTGGGTTCTAGGCGTCATTGTTGTGGGTAATGGAACATTGTTTTCCTTTTGGATGTGTAAACTAATCTCTGGAGTACTTTTACCTTGAAAGAAAATTCTCTGGAGCTGCAATTGCAAAAGGGGTTGTTGGGGTTTCTAATTACACTGTAGTGACATTATTGCACAGTAAAGTAATATGCTTTCTGCAATTAGAGGATTGTATTCCTTGTATAACGTGATAATAGATGAAGCACTGTTTCCTCTCCTTCACAGTTGTTAGTATAATGTGCAAGGCTTTACATGTAAAATCATGCTTATGTGGAGATTTCTATTTGTAGCTTGGCCATGTTCTCACTAGCAAGGGTTTTCTTTCCTTGTTCTTTTGCTTGTTTTGGGAAAAGAGACCCAGCTTGTTTATCTTTTCGTCAAAGGGGAAAAAAGGAGGAAAAGAAATCCAGGGCAAGATAGAGTTAAGTTTTATTGTATGTGCTTAATCTAGTTAAATTTGTCATGTGCTACACAGATTCTGATTTTTTTTTAGTATGCAGTTCTTCACATGTATATTCAGAGTATCTATAACTCAAAACTTTCTAAATGTGGTGTTAATGATTTTGTACAATTCACTTGCTTGGAGTTTCTTTGATTTTGACGCCATAATTGAAATATGAAGGCAACATACTCCAAATAACACTGTATTAAGTTGGTTAGTAGTGAAACCAATCATCTAGTTGAGAGAAGTTCAGCCACTTTTACTTGACACTTACTGGCTTTTAGGAATTGATATGTAATTTAAGGAATAAGCCTGTCATCACTTGTTTCCATCCCCAAAGGTTTTATGCAAGGCATAGATTAGCTTACGAAGGGTATGAATTATGTAGTCAGAGGTGATGAGGCATTAAGATATGCTTTTCCCATTCATGTGCATGTGGTGTGATATTGTATCATCTTGTTCTATTGCCTGAAATAAACTCTGTTATATATAGATTTCTGAAAAGGAATTATCTTGAAAAAATTTCTGAAGCAAAATTAAGTAGAGATAAAAAAAAAAGTGGCTAGATCGATTCCCTATATCCTCCTTGTCGTTTCTGTTACATATTTTGCTGTAAGATGTTGAATTTAGTTGTGGAAACAGAGGGAAGTATGCGTTGAAGCTTGGTTAGGGGCCAAAACAATTACATGGTTTTTATAACTGATTATATGTATATATTCACCTATTTTTTACTAAAAAATAATAGCGATTGAGCTGTGCGAGAAAATAGTAAAATAATTTAAAGATGTGTCCACTGGGTTGATACAGTTGTTAATGCTTAAAAATCATTACTATGGTTACTTTTTCTCCTATCTAGTTAAATTTTTGAGAATGATTTTCTTGAGAATGACTTTTCTCTTATCTAGTTCACTAATGACCTAAAATAGTTGGTTACCTGGGAATGTGCAAATACCTTTTAAGTATTCTGAAAAGAATTTATAGTTGATTACGTAGAGTTCAATTATCTTAACCTCAAAACTTTAAGCAATTACTATTGAGTTTAGTTATTTTGGAGCCTGTGGATTATTAGGTAAAACGGTCCTTTCAGCCATCTTTTGGCGTTTACAATGATTACATTTGGTATATATGTCACAAGTGTGTTTTTATTCCTTAAAGTCCATGTGCAGCCAAACACCGTCGGAGGTGGTAATAATTAGCGAATATTGTAGTATTGTACTTAAAAAGAAAGAAAAGATGATGAATAGCATATAGGAATATCTCACTTTGATCTCGGGTACACACAAATCCGAATGCATCACTTGTCATGTTTGAATTTATTTATGTTTCATTTTTGTTCCTTGTTGTAACCACCATTGTATGTGAGACATTAGTGTATGGTTAATAAAAGTTTCTCTCTGGAGATGCCCATATAGGGAAATTGTTAAGTGAATGTGTGAAACTGTCTATTAGCCTGTTTGGCCAAAGCTTCTGGGAACCAAAAGTGCTTATTTTAGTGAGTTGAAGTGTTTGGCCAAGTTTTTAAGAAAAAATTAAGTGCTTTTGACTAGTAGCAGAAGCTGAAGAAAGTAGCTTCTTTCCAGAAGCACTTTCCGGTAGCTTGGCCAAGCACGAATTGATGTTCTAATATTGGCAAAAAGTGCTTTTCAAATTGATTAGCAAAAAACAAATTGTTACCTTCCAAGTACTTTTCGAAAAAAACTTTTCAGTATAAGCAGAGATTCTGAAAGCTTGGCCAAACATGCCATATCTGCTTTTTGTTGCCACTTTCCCAAATCCAATTGATTTGGTCATTGGCTAAGTCTTAGTCATATTTACTCCTTTTTCCATGAAGTAGAAATTCTGCGTCTGAAGTTTCTGGTGTAACGTTTCATCTTGAAAAATATTTTGGTATCAGTTCTATTAATTTGATGACTTGTTAATGGAAAGAGGTGCTGTTGCAAATACTTTCCAGATTCTAGCTGAATTAGGCTATTCGTGAAGCTGTTTGGATGACCGTAGATCAATATTTGGATAATGACTTCAAATATGTTGGCAGGGGAGAGAAGGTAAGAAGAGATTCTTTTTTCTGCAAACATTTTCTTATTTTCCATAAATGCTCCTTATGTTGCTTTATTTGAGCTTCATTCCTCATTTTTGTTTTTTAGAAAACCATTATGAATACTAAACTGTACATTTTTCATCTTATTCTCTCTGGTCCTCTTCGTCTATTATGCTGATTATGGACAAAATTAGACAATGAAAAGCATTACCTAATATTCCTTTATATGATACTCTTTCATTTTGCGACGTTCCACGATGATTGACAGTATCCCATTTTTATACAACTTTCAATTCATTAAAATCCTAAGTCTGATATAATGTTTCAGGATCAAATAACTTTTCAACAATCACTTTTAAGATTCTCTTACACAATCACTAATCTAATATATTAGTGAAATCGACATCTTAAGTTTCGTCCTTGTCAAATACTATCTCAAATAAATGGAATGATGGAGTAGTTTAGTTTCTAAAGTGGTTTAAATATTGGAAATATGTCACTTCAAGGGCTAAATATTGTGAAGAAAATTCCTTATGTTAACGTGTTTATTGTTGCAGACTGGTAGCATTGGTTTTTTATGAAGCATTGAATATATTAGGTTGGAAATGAAAGGGAGTGTAGACCAACCAATTTGAAGAGGGTCTCATATTCTCCTTTTTGTGATCCGAATTTCCCTATAAAGTTTTGTGCTCCAAAAGTCGTAATTCTCTTTTACATAGATTCCTTTGCACAAGCTTTTCTCTTCAAAAAAATTTCGAAGTGTTGTTTGCTAAAATTCCAAATACTCTACATGTTCTTAGGCAAACTATGATGCCCTTGTGGATTTCTTTAGTAGGACCAAGTGAGAACTAAAAATGAGCTCCAATGCAACTTTTCCAGTGTATTGAACAATTGTTGCTCAAAAAGTGATGCTTCAGTGGGTGTCATTAAAGCTTAGGAATATACTGTAGAGCCCTTTTTTTGGGATCGAGGAGGAGGGTTTCTAGAATTTTTTCTTTGGTTTCTATGACAAATTAACCTTTTGACATTTCATATAGTTTATGGTGTTATCAAGTTGCTAAGCTATTATTAGATTGTGTTACATACATTGAAGTCGGTATGATGACATTGTTTTACTGGTGTGGTTGTGTCATCTCTCTAAGTTGTCCTTTAATTCCATTATTATAGGTGGGTTTCTGCGAGAAGAGGTGGCATGACTGTCCTCGGAAAAGTGGCTGTCCCAAAACCATTGAACTTGCCCAGTCAGCGGTACGAAATATTGGCTGATTTAAACTTTTGGTTTTCTGATCTAATTATAGGTGTTCCTAAAGTTGTATGTGCTTAAATCTTTTGAAGGTTAGAGAATCATGGTTTGGACCCAAATGTTGAAATTGTTCCCAAGTGAGTACCTATGTTCTTTTTTAATTCTTATTTCTTTTTAACCCCTTCTTATGTTGGTGTCTGCCTGCCCATGGCATTGGCACTTCTTTGAGATACTTATTTGGGTTTGCCTGCCTTGCGGAGAGCTGTGTCGTATTTCCTTTTGTATTGTTTCTTTGTTGACTTGATTTAGTCCCCTCTCTCCGCTTTTGACATAGGGGTACATTGAGCTGGGGTAGCCGTACATCTTCCTCTACGTCAAATCCGTGGGGTTCCTCAACACTCTCTCCAAATGCTGATGGTGGAGCGAGCTCACCAAGTCATCTTAGATCCCGCCCTTCATCTGGTGGGAGTGGCACTCGACCTTCAACTGCTGGTAGTGATAGAACACAAGAACCTACCACAAGTGCATGGGGTACCAGTTCTAGGCCTTCGTCAGCTTCTGGGCCATTATCATCAAACAAAGTACCATCGACATTGGCGCGTCCACGCAGTGCCGAGACAAGGCCTGGAAGCTCGCAGCTTTCACGCTTTGCTGAGCCTGTTTCTGAACACCCAGTAGCATGGGGAGCAACAGCTACCGCAGAGCGTTTGGTACGTAGTTTGTTGCTATTTGATGTTTCCTTTGTGATGAATATCTCTTAGGGATACTTTTGCCAAATATCTTTTTTTTGATGGGTAAATAATATATTGTATAAAATGCACTAAGTCAGTGCAGCAGGCATAATTACAAGTTGTGCAAATCAGCTATTGTGTCTAAATATCATCTACATCTGGATCAAAAGCTAGTTTGCGCCAAAAAGAAATCAACAGGAGGCATCTAAGTTTAAGGCTCTGTATGTTTCTTTTATTGCCAAACAGACCATCAGATAACTTGAGGAACAGTGTTCCAGGTCTTTTGAGCTTTCCTGCACAGACCCTCCCTGATCCAACACTTCAACATTTCTGTAATGGAGTTTGGCATGGTCCAAGACATACCAAATATTGACAAAAACAAATTCCATAACTGACTTGTAACCTTGCAATGCAAAAAAGGTAGGTGACTTCTTCAGATTGTTCTTCACATAATGGACATCTGCTGCACAAATGAGAACCCTTCTTTTGGAGATAGTTTTGGGTGAGGCATGCCTCCTTAGCCGTTATCCAGGAGAAGCAAGAGACCTTTAAAGGTGCCATGTTGTACCATATTTTTTTCCAAGGCCATAACTCACAGTTGTTGCTAAATCCAGAATACTATAACAATTTTTAAATGAAAAAATACCCTTGGAATGACCCTTCCAACTGATAGAGTCTGTTTTGTTGTGGTCTAAAACAATATTGCTTAGCATTTGAAGCAAAAGGCATGACCTCTCCATTCCTCAGTCATTTATATTCCTTCTAAAACTCAAATTCCAGCTTTGCTATATACAAAAATCTTCAACTGTCACATTGTGTCTGTGTTGGTAGATTATAAAAAGCCAAGAATTGGTCTTTAAGTGGCGTATGACCCAACCATGCATCTTCCAGAACCTGATTTTCCTTCCATTTCCAAGAGTGAACCCCATATTTTGCCAAATATCTTTTTTTTTTGTTGTCCTTCCTCTGTATTTTATTTTGTTTTTAAGGGACAGAGTGAGAGTAAGAGGAGTGAGTTTTCCTTTTCTCGCACTTGGTTTTTTAAATTTATTTCTGCAATCTAATAGTTGAAGGAGTTAATCAGTTGAAGTAAACAAATGGGAAGGTCTACAAGAAACTCACCGTGCTTGTGTAAGAGTAGTTTTAAGAGGAGCTCATTCTGTAATCGTGTACAGATTTATCGATGTTCTCTTCTCATTTTTCTTCTATTTTATTCCTCTGTATTCTGCTGTTTATACAATGCAATTTTAGAAGCTAAATGTTTTAAAATAAAGTTTCTCCTTGAGAAATGAGAATTATTCTTGTGGATTTTTAAATGTCTGAAAAATAAGTGAAGTTCTATTTCTAGCAACGAGGCATATATGGGTTGGGAATGAAATTCTCTCTTTTCCTAGGATTTCTCTTTACAGTTTCTGCCCCCTTAAAGGTGTATCTCCCCCCTCTCTCTCCCTCCATACCCCGCCTCCCTTCTTCTCTCTCTCTCTCTGTCTCTCTCCCCCCCCTTTCCCAAGTAAAAATTGTCGCTGTGCTGATTGGTGAGCTTAATTGTACATACAGGGAGTACTGTCATCTAAGAATGAAGGCTTTTCTCTGGCTTCTGGGGATTTTCCAACACTTGGGTCGGATAGAGATGCTTCGGGGAAGACTACCGAGTCACAAGGTGACTGCTGGCCTTTAAGATATACGGCATAATGTCTTTTATTGGTCTACTGCATCAGTTTTTTGTTATTTTAGGGGTGTAAATACTATCTGCTCAATCCATATATTTTTGTTATAATGCTTTTTGGATTCATTTTTTTGTTCTTTAAAATGAATTGTCCTTCCACGATAGATTTTGTCGTTTCATCTTTACTGGTTTCTTTGGCAGTTTGTGTAGTTGGAGTCTAAAACTTATGATATTGCTGGCAATTATTAGGAACGGGATATGTTCAGTTTAAATCTTCAAAACCTTCCTTTCTAGGGATGCCATAAAGTGTAGTTGAACATTATAATTCTTTCCTTTGTTCAATCCCCTCACCCCCTTCAACAACACCTACGCCTTAATCCCAAGAATCCTTTCTCTCCCTAAACCCAAAAATTAGGAAAAAAGGAAAAAAAAGAAAAATATTTGAACAGTGTTTATCCTGTTGCTGGAATGAAACCTTGCCTAATAGTTCTGTTGGGATTGCCCTCTTAACTGATTGCTTGGTCATGTTCTTTTGATAGATCATGGTTCTGGTAGCCGTCCTAGCTCAGCTTCTGGCAAAGTAGCACAGCCCCTAGAGAAGATAACTGCATCTCACTCAGGTTTGTGTATTATGTTTGAAACTCTGTCAAGTGATTCTTATTTGGTACTCTTCAGTTGCAACAGAATATTCGTGGAATATGCTTTCTGATGATGGTAGGGTAACTCTACGAGTGCAGATGTGAAGGGTGGGGCATTTGATGCATGGAAAAAAGATGGTCAAAGTGCTGAGGATCCTCCTCTGCATGGTATGGAGAATTGGCCAGGGGATCCCCATCAGTATCACGGTCCTAATGTTCCACCACAGCACTTTGATGCATGGCGTGGTCCTCCTATGAATACTCCAGCTGCTCTTTGGTATAGAGGACCACCTGGGGGCCCACCTTATGGAGCTCCAGTTCCTCCCGGTGGTTTCCCAGTTGAACCATTCCCCTACTTTCCGCCCCAGATGCCGCCTCCTGCTATTGCAAATTCACAGCCAGTTCCTCCTCCGGGGCCTGGATCCAGAGGGCATCATCCCAGAGGTGGAGATATTTATAGACCCCAGATTGCTGATGCTTATATTCGTCCAAATATGCCATTTAGACCTGGTTTTTACTCTGGTCCAGTGGCCTTTGAGGGCTATTATGGACCGCCAATGGGTTATTGCAATTCCAATGAACGGGAAATTCCTCTTATGGGCATGCCTCCTGGTCCCCCAGTCTATAATAGATATACAGGCCCAAAGACTCCTGATCCAAGCAATAGTCATGCCAGGATTGGCAGCCACAATGCTAATACCAAAGCAATGCCAGAGGCACTAGAGCCTGCTCATCCTGATGATGCCAAAGGACCATATAAAGTTCTTTTAAAGAATGATGCAAGAGAGGAAGGAGAGACTTGGGAACATGCTGCGCCCACCAATGGCCCATATCATGATAGAAGCTCTCAGAGATCATTGCAGAAACATGAGCGGGGAGGTGAGCACGGCGGTGAGAAGGAATTGTATTCAAGGAGAACAGGGAGTGTGAACTGTTATCCGCGCAGCTATGGTGCCCGAGGAGGTGATTCTCCAGATACCACAAATGCGAACTCACGTGAAGGTATAAATACTATGAAGGTAGCTGATGGCAGTTGGACAAAGAAATCAGGGTATGTGGAATCCTCTGGTGGCGTGCGTCCATCGTCCTCGGCTCCTGAAAAGGTTTCAGCTCCTGCAGTGGCTGCCAAAGATTCATCCTTGATGCAGAAGATTGAAGGTCTAAATGCAAAAGTCCGAGCATCTGATGGACGTTATGAAGCGCCTTATGTTTCATCAGAAGAGGATATGAATAAGTCAGAACTGAATTCTAAAGCTAACAATTCAGTAAATGAAACTAAAGGTGGTCTTATGTCATTGGAAAGAACTCATACTTCTGGAACCACAGGGAACAAGGGTGGCCATTCAACAGCTGCCATGTCAAGGTAGCTGTTTATATTGTGTGTGGTAATTCATAGATCTGCTTTTCCCTTTACTAAAAACATCTTTCTTGCAGGAGGCCATATCATGGTGCACAAACCAGAAATGATCATCTTGGTAAACCCAAGTTTGATAGTCATGATGATGGTTGGAGAAAAAAGACCATTGCAACTGGCTCATCTGCTGTGGCTTCTGGAACATTCTTAGAACCTGCTTCTAATGTTCCTGCGTGTGAGTCAGGTCCTCAAGTTGAGGCTGTTGAGCAAGCTTTAACTGATATAAGCGTGAGTGGTGAAAAAGAAACCTTGTCAGAGTTGCATGATTCAGCAGATACCCAGGCTCAGGTAGTATGTTTACTTTTACTCTTAACTTTAGTTGTTTATTCGCTTTTATCTAATGTATATATATGCTACTTGTTTTCAATTAGCGCACAAAGATGAAAGAGTTAGCCAGGCAGCGTGCCGTACAGCTGCAGAAAGAAGAGGAAGAACGAATTAAACAACAGAGAGCCAAAGCTCTTGCTAAACTAGAGGAATTGAATCGCCGTATGCAGGCAGGTGATGCTTTGTGTCAGAAGGCTGAGAAGGATTCACCCGCTGATGTTATCAAGCAAGATCCACAAGGCTCCTCACCCCCTGAAACAGTGGTGTCTACTGTCAAACCTCAAGCACACAATGCAACTTTAGCAGCCCACAGTGACGTAATTGATGCTAGTGGGCACATTCTTGACAAAGACATTGGGCATATTAATCCACCGGTTGTGTTAGAATTCGGCACTTCCATTATGGTCCAGTCAGAAATAGCCATCCCACAACCCCAGGCTTTTCTATCTAAGCAAGATGCCAATAGGGTTTCTGCCTCTCATGGAAAAGATACTTCTCAGCCAAGTGATGGGGGTGTCATCAAGCATAAGCGTACTAGCTACAAGCAAAGGCCAAATATGACACCTAAGAATATGAATGAAAAATCAGTCCCCGTTAGCGTTACTGAGGTATCTAAGGGTCCTAATGATGTTATTATCAATAATATTCCATCAACTGAGGCTCATGAAGTTGGCTTAATTGCTGAATCAAACCTGGTCAATAATGCCAAGGTTGTGGTCGAGTCTTCTGTGCAGCCGAGAAAGAAAGGTAATAGGACCAACAAGAACAAGCAGAAGCCTGATGCTGTGCTGCCTCGCCCTGCCTCTCCATCACTAGTGCAAATTGATAGTAATCCTGCTAAGGTTCGTACTCAACAGGAAAAGTTGAATTCTTCTCAGTTGGTTCTGGATGTGAGCTCCGTTCAGGCAGCAAGTGGTGATAATGTTGTGCAACCTTCTGTCCAGAGTCCCCCTTTGCCTACAGAAGAAGGTCATGGTCGAGTAATTAACCACTGGAAACCTCAGCACCCTCGCAGGACGCAGAGAAATCAACACTCTAATATGCATACTGAAAAGTTTCAGGGAGGTGATACGGTTGTGTGGGCACCTGTGCGATCTCAAAGCAAAACTGAAGATGCTGCTGAAGCAAGTCAGAAAACTGGATCTGATTCCATTGGTCCTCTGAAGAGTGATAACGTGCTGCAGAGTAATTCAAAAAGCAAGAGAGCTGAAATGGAGAGATACATTCCCAAACCGGTGGCCAAAGAGCTTGCTCAGCATGGTAGTGGTCAACAGTCACTGTTGTCAGGCAATTCTCCTGGTCCAGATGGGACAACTGGCAGGGCAGAATCTAGACCTGAAAACTCTGGATGTTCCGTACCTACTGGATCTGCAACTGAGAATTTCTCCATAGAGTCCAGGGATGGTGATGGAAAACACAACAATAATAAACAAGGAAAAGCACATGGAGTGTGGAGGCAAAGGGGTTCCACTGAATTGGCATTGGACACCAGCAAGAACGATTGCAAGTCCTTGGATCACACTCAATCTTTGAAGCCTGATGGAGATTTTATGAGATATGAGTCCAAGTGTTCCGGTGAGTTCGATGTATCAGATGGTTGGATCATGCCAGGTGATTTCGAAGGTCAACGTACCACCATTCCCGTTGTACCAGATGAGGGAATGACAGGTAAAGGAAAACGGTACCCTTCTAAGGGCCATAGAAGCACAGGAAATTCTGGATATGAATACAAGAACAGCAGTGTGGGGCCTCAGCAAAATCATACTGTGTCAGGAGCGACTGAAATAAACCAGATGGACAGAAGAGTTGCAGCAAAGGAAAACCGTGGCGTGGGCAATCGTACTCCACCACCACATTGGCAGCCAAAGTCCCACATGCTTGCAGTTAATAATCAACAGGCAGATGTGTCTATTGGAGCCCAAAATATTTCTATGGAAGACAATCGGGGCAATAAGAGGGATTATCATCCCGATAAAGTTAGTATTCCCCTACACAGTGAGAAGGAGAGCTGTGATATAGGTGCAGGTCAAGCAGATTCAGTTTCATCTGAAGATAAAATTGTTTCAGAGGTGCCAAACGTTCGAAATCTGGATCCAAGAAGAGATAGAAAGCCTGCTTCATTTAGGGGACGCCCCTACTCCCCTAACCAAGGTCCTGTTGTCAAAGCTGAATCAGCTCCTGCTGAAAGTGCCGAAGCTGTGCAAGAGCGGAGCAACTCAGGTATAAGGAGGAATGTAAACCAAAATAATCGTTCTGCCCGGACCCAGGAATCTCATGGAGATTCGTTCTTGGTGAAAGATAATCGGCAGCACAACACCTCCAGTGGTCGAGAAAGGCGGAGGAACAACATGCATTACGAGTACCAGCCAGTTGGGCAATACAATAATAGCAAACCAAGTAATTTTGAAGAGCTAGCTGATGGTTCTCAGAATGTTGATCAAAAAAGATACAGAGAGAGGGGGGGTCAGGTTCAGTCAAAGCGCGGAGGTGGAAATTTCCATGGTAGGCAAGGTGGATCTGGCCGAGTAAATGCCAACTATGATTGATGGGGAGGGCTAAAATGTGATTTTAGGTCTTTTAGCTTGTGATGATGGACCGCAACCTTACCAGATAATATCGATATCTGGTGGTGCAGTTTTAGGTAATAGCTTTTGTCATGGTAGGGGAGAGAACTTGTTGGCCAATGTCACACGGGTGAGCTGGACTACGGCCGGGTGTGGCCACATGGTTTTGGTAGAAGTAATGTGTTTGGTGCAACTCTAAGTGCGATGTTATGAGAGGTGTAATTAATTTGAAGAACATTAAAATTGTTGCCCATTTTCTCCCCAGAGGAATGTCTGCATATGGAGCATTGTAAGTTGCTTTTATATTTTTGTATTATCAGAGTCTAGAGGTGTAGCTTTTTCTGTTGGTCGAAAAGACCAAAATGAAGCTGGTTCTCCCCCCCCCCCCCCCCCCCCCCCCCCCCCCCCAAATACCTTTGAATCCAATACACCAAGACAAATAACACAACGAACAAGTGAAGAGAATTGCTGTAATTTCCACTGAGCAAGACAAACGTGAATGGGTTTCATTCCCTCTTATCCATACAAACTCCAAGCGAACAAATACAAATTGAAACAGATAAACCTTAAACTCTAGCTTTGTATAGTTATTTTTTTGGAGATATGTTGCTCTAGCATGTAATTTCCCCTACTTTTTACTACTCTATTATCATTATTAACACGTGCAAAACATGATTTTAAACTTCCACACAGATAAGAATTAAGAAGTAACGGAACTAAACTCGACCAAACTTAGAACGTGCTGTCTCGAAATTCAAAATTACAGTTAGCAATACAAAAATACTAAAAATACGACAATATATAACAAATGCTATTTGTAAATATGCATACTAAGGTTGACCTAATCGTTAATGGAGTGAAAATCATGGGAGACCAGAGTCAATATATTTAGATGAATGACACCAAACGGTATCTTCTTATTTTTCTAAATCTGGTTGACAAAGTTATATTCTATCTGCATTGATAAGAGGTAACAAACATTTAGTGGATTTTTTTCTCTTTCATTTTTTCATTGGAACAAAATATGAATGAAAAATTTATAATGAAAACGAATCTGAAAAATAGAACATAATGAGTAGAAGATAGTCATAAACTGTTGTATTTGAAATTGGTTGAATTATTTTTCTGAATTGAACATGTCAAATTACTAAGTTTACTTTAGAAGAAAAGGCGCAAAATAGTCTTTTATCTTTGAACTTAGACGCAAATCACTTATTTTTTCACATAAAGCATTAATAATCCTCCATATTTATAATATTGGTGCATTTTTAGTTTTTCCCAAACTTCTGTCTATAATCTAATGCTAATTTCCTCCACAATTTAGAGTATGAAATGTTCATTTATCTTCTTCTTCTTTGTTTGAATAAAAATAAAAAATTCCACATTAGATAAGGTGAAATGAAGAGTGTTATTTATTCCATTCGGTTTAAATATCACTTGAACAAGAAATTTTCTTGAATTTTGGGCTATTTTATGTATATCTCAGGTATGCTTAAAAAATACTTATGTGAAACTCTCACGTATGCAATGAAAAGTAAATTTCAAATCTCAATAACTAATTTTGAGATAATTTGTTCCCAATCAAACGAGCCATTGGAGAACCTAAAATGCTCTAATATTACAAACATGAAAGGATTTTTGATGTAACATGTGAAAGAACATGGATGATGATGTTGAATCTAAACCCACTTTTTTTAATTAAAAGTTAGACCCAAAGATAAAGGATTAATTTGGGATTTCTCTCCTTCAAAAAGTGGCAAATATTTAATTTTAAATAAAAGGACCGACTATATACTTTTAAAATAGTACAGAGAAAAAAAGAAAAGAAAAAGAAAACCTGTAAAACGATTTATTGAAAAATCGAAATGGGCCCTCGAAGAACCCTAATTTCACCATTCTAACCCTTCCTATCCGAAATCTCAACTTCTATCTCTCTAAAAATTGCTTTTTGTTATCTGAACAAACAGATAAAACTTTTCCTCTCGGAAAAGCAATTTATCACCGCCAAACTCGCCGGAAAAACCCTTCTGTAGGTTACACGTATTTGCACCTCATCTCTATCTTGCGCTGTAAGCATTCTTCTTCTTCTTCAATACTACCGCAAATTTGTGTTTATATTTGCTTATTGAGCTATGAATTTAAGGTTTGAAACGAAATTGTGGTGATGTACATACAATTTTTGTGTAAATAAAGAGGTTTAAGTTGGAATTGTGTTGAGCTAGAGGAATATATATGAAAAACCGCTTTATTCCTCTTTTAGTTAGTGAATTGGAACCTCTTTTATCTGTTTTTCTGGGAAAGGGGAAAATTTGTCTCTTAGTTATGCTTGCAAGGATTTAATCTATTCTTTAATTGTATGGATAAATTTCTTTCCGAGTTACCTGGTATCCATTGTTGCTGGTGGGAGGTGGCAGGTGGAAGGTATCCTATGGAATTAGTCGAGGTAATTGCTTGTCTTTTTGTTTGGTTTTCCTTTTTGTGATTTTTCTTAAAAATTACTATATCTTTGTTGGTGTTTGCTGTGTGGTGTCGAATGCTCTGTTGATCAATAAATTAGATTATATTTGATTCTCTTGCTCTCTGTGATAATTTATGAACTTTGGGTTGAATTTACGAGTTTTCTGATTTCCTTCTCTGCTTGCAATTGAGTCATGTATATTTGTGTTGTCATGTGTCCTTATACGATGTTGTTATTTTATTCTAGGAGAAGTAATGACCTTGCTTGCTAGATGATTGCACGTGCAAGGTGGAGATAATGGCATTGGCGACCCATCATTTGCAGGTAAATGGATAATGATACAATTCCATTGCCAAATAAATACAGTTTCGATGGCATGCTTTGTAAGCTTATACTTGGAAATCTCTAGTTGATTAATTGGACTTGAAATCCTTATCATTTTTATATGGTGCAATTTTCTCTATAATAATGAAAAAAGTTTCTATGTATTGCCTCCTACCCGTTCTCTAGAAGCTAGATGTTTAGTTAGCTTGTTCAGTTGGAACTCTCTAACACCTGTTAATAGTGTTGACTTGTTTTTGGACTTTGTAAGCTCCATAGGCATACATGTACTGGTGCTAAAAATGTAATTTTTGTCTTTTGTACTGGAGCTAACATATTTTGTATCTTTTGTAATTTGGCATCTTCTTGGTGCCCCTGCAAAGAAAGATCTAACCTCATAAAAAAGATGTTCCTATGAATTGCCTCTACCCTCTAGGAATTGTTACCTAGTTAGACTTAGATGTAGAAATTTATGAATAGTTTCTTTGTTTTTAATAGCATTAGCATGATAATTTTTAGAGCAGCAGGTTTTGTTTGTTCTAGTCGGAATGCAAGCATTTGAAGTTCAAGTGCTCTGTGAGTTTGATCTTGTTGTAGTTGAAAAACCTTGTAATTTAATTGTTTATCACACAGGATATTAGTCAATGCTTCTTCCTGTAGATGATGAAGCTCTCTGTCGTTTGCTGTTAATGCTCTGCCTTGGTGATTAGCTGCTGTACTCTGCTTAAATCATGTTCTTTTTTATTTTAGCATTCATATAAGTAACGGAATTTAGAGTCTGTTGATGAGTGCATAAACATGGTCTCATTTGTCTGACTTGCGTTTGCAACTTACTCAAGTACTTCATCTACATCAAATTTCCTGTCCCTGTTGACGATGTCAGATGTACTTTATATTAGAAAATTGGGTCATACAATCATTTTTCTGCCATTTTCCTAGTTCAAAATTTCAGCTTATAATGATTGTGATTTTTTTAATGTATTGGCTAAAGTGGAGTAAAGAAAGCCTACTTTTATGAAAGAATGACCTTTAGAGACATTTAGAAAAAGGGAATTAGGCGATATTAGGGTAAAGCAAACTATGCATCTGCTAGGATTGAGTCACTGAGTTGGACATTATGACCATTTTATGCAAACTGCATCTAGAATTATTTTTGTTCTCCTTCAAGCATTCCTCCCCAAAAGCTCTCCTTACAGAAAAATAGTGGTTAATAGAAGAAATATCGTCTTACTGTATTTTTCTGTCAAAAGTGTCTCCATTGAAGCCTGCAAATTCCTCAATTGTATTAAGTATACATGTTTTTACTTGCAGGGTTCTTATAGAACATGTCCTTTGAGTCCATCTTCTTGGACAACTGGGAACAAATTGAGACATTCTGTAGCAAAAATTCCTGTTGGCCAGAAAGATAATTTCATCTCACTGAAGTGCAAATCCTGTTTGAGGTAGAATCTTGTATCCTCCTTTGACCTTTTGTTTCCGGTGCCCAATTTATGTATGCATTTGTGGTCTTAACTTTTGCAGTCCTGCTATTCAGCTTTTAGTAATGACTTGTGACCAAAAAAAAAAAAAAAGCTTCTAAATTCAAGGAGTTGGTGGTGATGGACTAGTTATTCCCTTTTGATTGAGCAGTTATATGAAGATTTTTAGAAGTAATAAAATAAACATTTAGCTCTTTTTCTATGATTTTTCTAAGGAAATAAACATAGTAAAGCTTTTGGTCTATACAGTTCCAATCAGATGTAAATATAAAATAAAAACCTTGGTAATTTTTTTTTTGAGAACTGGTAACATAAAAACCTTGGTAAATTAATACTCCATGAAGAAATTCTTGCTTTTCCTTTTGGATGGAGGCTTTAATGGATAGGTTGCACAAAGCATGTAGAAAAATGAGAGATTGAAAAGACTTCGTAGATGTTCTCTTCTTAAATTATAAAAGATTGTATACTGATATGAGTTTAAATTGGAGAGCTCACACCCAAATCTGATGAAATCCTGGATGAAGAAAATTTGAAATTCACTTTTGAAACTAGCACTCTTTTCCATGGGATGGGAAATGGCGCTGAATTGGAAGATCTTTAGTTTTCATTATCACTTCTCGGGAAATCTTGCGGAGTTGCTATTTTTTTTTTTGATGACTGAGAAATCCCTGTGGGACAGTGACTCATGGTCTGAAACTTGGAGGATAATGGACCCATCCTCTACCCTTCTCCACCTAAATATTACACATTACACATTCTTATGAAGAAGATTTTGAATCCATGACATGCATCTAACCCACACATCTTATCAGACCTAAGTCCTAGGGGTTTGTGCAGTTACTCTATTTATTTTTGTTCTCTTGGTGTAAAATTAAGACGTCTTCTAAGGCACTGAGAACAGATTGAAGGATCAGAGTACAAATCCTTCAAACCTAATTGTGCTGATTTTTTTTTAAAAAGATCCGACCTTATCTATCCAAGCAGCAGTCACCTATGGAGCAATTCATGGAGATGATCTATTGTTCTTCGATTATATTGTCATGCAATCATCTTGTATGTAGAGAGGATAGCAGTATAGATTTAGGATATCATTGATCAATATGCCTATGCTGATGCCTGTTCCACCCTTTTTATTATACATAACTCTTGGTTGTAGTATGATAAAGTTGAGAAAGGGAGAGGGGGCTGACGGCCTTTTTTTTGTGTGGGAAAGATTATGGTAGTACTTATGATAACTTCTTCAGTCTATGTGGGTGACCCCTTCTCAACTGTACTCCATCATAGCTTCCTCAGATTCTTCCCTATGGCTATGGAACTGCAGAGTTTCTTAATTAAACTTTTAATTAGTTTTATCCTTTTCATTTGCCTATAAATATGTGTGTGTTCTTTCAAGCTTTTCAGACAATTTTTCTTTTTTCACTTCTACATGTTTCCATTAATATTAAAGACCTAACAAACTCTGAAAGAGCAACCTTTTCATCATTTCTTAATCATCTCACTAATCAAGAAGCCCCCCACTGGAATGAGATTAAGGGAATATAATACAAAAATGTTTTTGAGTTTGCTTTCTCTTACTGTCATATTTATCTCTGATCTGACTTATCAGATGCTTATTTACTATCTACACTTGAATGTCAATGGTACCAATTAACCCGACCAATAACAAAAAACATGGCGTCCTTTAGGCCGTCAAATCTATCTGCATTGACGTTTACATGCTGAAGGTAGGTCTTCCCGTTTACTTGACAAACTAGGAGTTGCCAAGCCATCTGTGGAGTTCTCTGTCAGGCCATTGTAAAGTTTAAACAAAACCAAAGGACTGTACAATAGCCATTAGCCACATTGTGATACTGGTTAAATTGGTTTTGAAAAAAGAATCATTTGGCTATTCTATTGGAAGTAATGCTATGCAGTGCGATGTGGTTTCATTTACCCAGGAAATCTTCCTTTAGCCTGATGATAGATTGATTCATTCTTTTTGGCATTTCTCACTGTAGGTTTTAGCTGCCAAACAACAATCTCTAAAATAATAAAGTAGAATTAAAATAAAACAATAAACTGCCATTTCTACCCAGCACCGCTTCTTTCTACGTGTTTAATTCCAGAAAGATACTGCCGTAGTGGCCATATTGCGCGTGTGCAGTCTGAAATCTGGATTACTGATTTTCTGTTGATTATTGGTCGTCCAAGATATTTCCTCATTGGACTGTTTTATGAGTTCATATTAGTTATTCTAGATTGCACTATGTCCGTTCCACGCATGGTGCTGCATATGTGATTGATCAAATAACTTGATTCCAGAATAGGGGCTCCTCTCGTCCTTAAACCAAAAGGAAAATCCTTGAAGATCTCCGCTTTCAAGAGCAACAGCCAAAATGAGTCTGGAGGCAGAGTCGGTGGGTCAAAATCCCTGAAGAGCTCAGTAAAACTTTCTTATGTGCCCCATGAGAGTGAAGAAGCCTCTGTGGAATCTCCAAGGGCACAGAATGTTCCCATTTCTTACTCTGCAGAAGCAGACGGGACAACAAATTATTCTGCCATACAAAATATATTCAAGAGCTGGTTAACATTGTTGCGTACACCTTCACCAAACCAAGTTACAAATGAAACCGTGGAAGAGCCATATACCACGGAAACTTCAGAAACACAAAAAATGGTACAAGAGAAAGAAAGAGTTCATGTCTTAAAGGCGGTCTGGTGCTACTTTCTGAGTCTGGATGCAACAATAAAGATACCTGTATTGACATTGTAAGTATCGTAGTCTCAATGTCTTGCTGCTGTATCTCTTTTTACTACCTGCTTTGCCTGTCCCCCCCCTCTCTCTCTCTATATATATATATATATGTGTGTGTGTGTGTGTGTGTTTTCAGATCTTTACTATCTTGAGTTTGGGGTGTGTCTCTCTGTTATGTGGTGTTTCTTTCTACTGAATATGCTCCTTTACCCATTGATTTATGGGTTTTTGAGATGTTACATAGACATTCAATGTGTTTTCTGCAATCTGTCTTTTGTTCAAGTGATATTTTTTAATAGTGGATGGGGGTAAAATAGGAAGGGGAATGTTGATGGTGGAAGTAAAGTTCTCTTCCGCACCATTTTGTGTATCAGTTTTCTTAATGAGTTCAAATATTTCCTCTTATGTGCAAACAATCTGCTATTTTGGTTTAATATGGAGCTCCTGAGCTTCTTTTTCTTTTGATGTAAAAGTATGTCTTCTCTTTTCAAAGAAAGGATGCATTCTGAACTGTCTTGTGTAAATAGAAAATTGTTGCTTTGCTATTATGTGTCTCTCGTTATTTATCCAAAAGTTGGAAAATGTCTTTATAGTAGTCAAACATTAAATTTACGGAATAGAATGGTTCTGCTGTTTTTTAATTTCATTGTTACCGTGCATATTAGATGTTTACGCTGCCTATTCTCTCACTTTGCAGTGTTCCCCTGTATCTTGCTGTTACTTTAGTATATGGAGCCGAAGTATCTAAAGAGTTGACCCCTCTCTGGATTCTTGGACCATTGATTGTTGCGTTGTATGTTAAGATGCTCCGGGGCATATGCGCACTCTATGTATTCAGCTTCAAGCAGACGGTTAATGTGGTCAAGAACTTGCCTACATATTCCCTATTAGCTTATGATTACGTTTTTCGTGGGAAGCTCAAAGAAGATATTAGAGTGCGTTTGTTGCAACCATTCGTAGATATAAAGAACATGAACTACAAAGAGGCAGCGAAAAGAAAGGCAAAGAATATAGAAGTGTACTTGGTGGAAAAGTACCTGGACTTTGTTGAGTCAATATGGCCATATTACTGCAGAACTATCAGATTTCTGAAGAGGGCAAATCTAATCTAGGTCTAAGACTATTTATAGTTTTGCACTATTCTGTCAACGGAAAAGCACATTCATATGCGGAATATTTTTTTTTAAGTCATCTCCTTTACTTCTTTTTGTATAATTTTTTGTAAGCAGTGCCATAGGAATTGTCTGTTGAGAACCCCAGTTTGGGCTGGGGTTCTCCTTGAGAGCAGAAAGACATGTTTATGTAACTTAGTTGACATGTGAAAGTGGGTTGCATGCGTTTTTGTTGTGGACGTGATTTGCTCTTTTAACTCGTTAAGCTCCGTGTCTGAAAGTTACCTCCCCAGTTCTCCCAGATGACAGATTCAGCTGCGATATTGAAGTGGTTAGTTGATTGCATGATCTCATATATGTTTTTCCTTTTCATTAAACATCCAACACCAAATCACATTCACACACCCCTCCCAGTTTATAGAAAAATGAAGACTTGTTGGTATGAAACAATCAGTTAGCCCCAATTTCAAATTATTCTTCTGTCTTCGGAGGATTCATTATAGTAAGAATATTCTCGACAATCATATTCATTCCTCTCTTCTACCAAAAATTATTAAGATGAGACAACGATCATGAGTTGCTGGGGATTTTACTTACTTTTTGGGTGCTTGGGCTGATTATTTTTGTGAAATCTGTGATGAATGGGCCTTCTACGGCAGTTTTAGTGGCTCTGAAAATACTTGGGTTCTCCTTGTGACTGATGTTGATTGGAGACTTTCAAGTTTGAATTTAGTGAAAGTAACGTTTGATCATATGCATGCAGAATTGCTCAACTGTGTTGAAATATCATAGAATACAAATTGGCGTAGGTTCGTTCTGTTTGCAACTTCTTTCATGTCAATTTGATGAAAAATATATATTTGAAATTATTGGTCAAAGTTCATATATATATAGTTTGACTTTCGGGAAGCTAAACATAACAATTGATTTGGGACGGAGGGAATATAATACTACTATCCTTTATTACCATAAAGAAAGAGTAACAATTATAAATGATGGAAATTAAATTTAATTTGAAATCTATTAGATAGAAAATAGTTTTTCCATTCTATAATTTTCACAACAGTTCGTACTTCAAAAGGCCACACAGTTGCGTAATTATTACTTGCTTTTCAAGTTACAACTTTGTTACCCAATCCTGGACAATTTAGGAAACCTTAGATTCCTATTTCTACACAAATTGGAATTTCCTCAGTTTATAAAAGCTTTCTACTGCTGGAAGAATTGATCATTACTTCTCTAATTTGCAATCACAACGAAAGTTGAAGATGGAGAATCCACAAATCGTCAATGATCAGTTCTCAGTTTGGACAGATGATTTTATCATTCCGAAGACGATTGGACTTGAAGAGCATCAGGGGATTCTATCGTGGAGGAACCTCGAGGTCCATTTATGGTGGAATCGGTGATCATGCGGATGATAGTATTTGTGAAATAGTAAGCTCTGAAGGTGTGCAGAATGCTGCCCATCATCCAACAAGTCTCTTCGTTTGCTCGGACCATGATGTCTCAACCAGCCAATTTCAATCGCCCGCCATTGCGATTAACAGCTTAAAGATGAGCGTGTTTGTCTTACGCCGGTTTTAGGTATAAGGTATAAGGTTGAAGCGTAGTGCACTATATATGGAATTTAATTTAGGAATTAAGCAGTACCAAGAAAGTTACTACATATGCAATCTTGATTAGTTTTTAGTTTAGTTTTCAACCAATGTTTTGTTGTAGACTTTGCAAACCAAGAATCAATACTGATATATATTGTTGGATGTAATTAATACTTGTCATAATAGGTATTTCAATTTTACACTTAAATTTCCAGTTCAACTTAATTTATGCCATCTTTTCTACCATAATTTACAGATACGTTATATGCAATTTCTTATCTGCTACAATTACTTTGATTTTGAAGATTATATCCTTTTTATCCAAAAAATAAACTAGGTTGTTCATGCACTTAGCTTGAAGCTTCTCAATTTGAAAATTGTTTACAAGTTATAACAACTCCATTAGAACTGCATTAGGCCCAAAAAGGGTAGATAAAAATATTATTAACTGTATCTGTATATGAATCAAACCACGCTAATACTATTATCTTTCCTGAAATGAGTATTTGGACACTCTCCTTACAATTTTTTGTTGCAATTTGCAAATCCATAGTGTTCATCATCGAAAACCTGCCGCTACTAAGTGAAACAAAGGCTTTTCCCATCGCGAATCAATGAAAAATTTATGTGACTTTTGATTTCAACAACATAATGCTTTGACACTATTGAGTTGTCCTAGCTGTTGATGTCTTGTACTATTACAAGTTCGAACTTGTTTAGGAAGGTATAATATCTTGTTTTTGAAAAAAAGAAGAAGGTCAATATAGAGTCTTTTGCATATATTCTCACCCTTTCTAGATATTATGGAAGAGTTTGTTCGAGTCATACAATATAATGCTTTGAACGTGGTGTATACCAGTGATTAAGTAAAGTGAATTCTTGAATGTCATTGTGAGAAACATCGTATGTGGGCAAAAAAAATGGACATGCTTTGAGCACTACCATGAGTGAAATATCAATTCTAGCATGACAATTTATAATGTCTAAAATGTCAAATGTTTTATAACTTTCACTTTTGTCGTAAGTTTTCTGTCATATGCAGCCGCATTTTGGCTTGAAGTGGCACACTTTGGTTTGTTAATTTTCCAGATGGGGTGTTGGCAGCTCCATTTTATGACACCATTCTCTATTTCTCTTTCGTTACGATACCAAGTACTTTCTATGTTGGTTGGTCAACTTCTTGTTCTATTTTTTCTTCAGTATAATCATGATTAATGAACTAAAAAAGTAACTTTATATGAATGACAACCCGACTAATCTAGATTCACTATGTAAGGCTCATTTAAGGGGAAAATGCCCCCTATCAAAGGTTTCTTCATTCTCAAAAATTGAAATCGAGATCTTTAGTTAAGGATGGATCATTCTCATCCATTCCACCACTCTCCTCAGTGATGGATGTCGAGATTCACGTAGTGTTTAGTATATATTCAAAATCGACGTAATAATGTCAAAAATAGGAATTTTGGAACTCTTGATCTTGAAACTGCTTTTTGTTCGAATTCATGCACTAAGATTCAACATAGCTAAATAGCCGCAGACAAAAAGGAAAAAAACAATAACCAAATCGGTAGCTAATTAGCATCATGAAACCTTACCGACAGGTGGAGTTAGAATTTTTCACTAAAGGGTTCAAAATGCGAAGAAGTAGTAGGGGATTCAACATAACTATATATATATAACCATGTATAAACAGTGTAAGTTTTTCAAAGAAATGTCTTGAAAAGTTTATTTTCTATTTATGTATATATCGTCGTAGGCAAAGATCCGACTAACAAAACCGTGGGCAAATATTCGATTTGTTTTACTATTTATATTTATTTATATAGCGACGTGGATAAAGATCTGGCTAACAAGATCGTGAGCAAAGATCCGACTTGTTTTATTTAAGGGCCTCACAAATCTCCCGTGAGAGTATATCGGTAGGCATTGACTATTGCATATAACTCCATATCATTGTATTGCATTTCATGGCACTATTGTAGTGATTTGAGATATATCGTGTTTTCCTCCGTTTCAAATTATCTGATGTAATTCTTAAAAATAATTATTTCAAATTTATCATATTAAAAGTTTAAAACAAAATTAATTATTTCTAAATTAAAGAGGCTCCACTAATATTGTCTTTAGCGATTGGTCAAACCCATGAAGTCATTAAGAGATCGATTGGCATGGTGGGTACTCAATTTTCTTAATGTCTAATGAGTCCGAGTTTAATATCAATTACTTTTTTATTTTTTTACCTTTTCGTAAAAGCTTTCACCTTTTCGTTTTTCTTTGGTGACTCGAATTTGCAACCTCAGAATTAGAAGTGAAAAGTGTTTACTATTCAATCAACCCCTCTCGTCTAATATCAATTACATATAATACACTAGATAGAAAAACAAATCATGACTTATAATTTCTGTGGAGAAGTGTGATTTTGTTGCCACAAAAGTGCCTTTTCTTCCCTTTTCCGGCTATTTGTTAAAAATTTTACTTTTTATTTTACTAAAAATGTCTTTTTATATACATTGTTACCGTTTGACTGTAGAAATTAATTAATTTGCCTTCTCTAATTCATCACTTAATCAACATAAATTAGTATAGTTTCACGTAAAAATCATATGTGATAGATATTTACCTTTGTGTACCTCCAAAGTTTAAAGGATTTTAATTAGTTTTCATAAAATATAGAAGTTGATTTCAATATCTTTGTTTTTTAGGTCGTCCCAACTAGTGATTATTTTGCAACATTACATTGAAGTCAACTCCTTGATGGAGAAGGTTAGCACATAAAATTCAACTCATGATGTTGACTAGCTGAATTTGATATATAACAACAATAACATATTCAATATCATTTTCACATGATGGAATCTGAAAAAAAATAAGATGCATGCAAATCTTAAAAAGTAAGCTGAACTTTTATATCGTGATAATATAAAAAATTAAATTACACTATTAAACGACTTAAAAATACTACCTGTGACTGTTAATAAAAAAGAGAAATCAGTAATTAAGATAGATTACATGCCAGATCATATTAAATATTACTCATACAGATAGTAATATTTGTGAAAGAGATCACAAATCAATCATGGCTTATAATAATTTCTACGTAAGTTTTTATTTTTATTATATTAATTTATAAAATATTAAAATTAAAGATTCATGGGTTTACGTTTTAATGCTTCGTCTAATATAAAACGTCTCGCCTCACGCACACACTTTTAAAACATTGATACATATAAGTCAAATCAAAATCTATATCCCTGGACTGGATTGTTTTCTTCGTAATCTATGAGATAATATATTCCCTCCAATAATGTCAATGAATGAATCACAAATAACATTTTAATTCACTTGATGAAGAAAAGTCTTCTTTTTTCAACGAAAATAATAATTAGGTTTTGTTGTTATCTCCTAAATAATATATATAGTGACTGTTTGCTTGCTTTTAAAATAATCAAATGGAATGCACCTTCTCTGTTGGATTTATATCCCTTTAATTAAATTTATTTGTGACCTATTGGTCTTCATAAGTCAATGTCAATTATCCCTTGATTCATTCTTAATTCTAGAGTTGGTGTGGCTTCATTCTATTTGTTTCTCTTCTGGTGGAACCTTACACAAAACAATGCACAAATTGGGTAAAGACAAGTAACTAAAAGCATATAATTATACTCAAATGATCCAATGGTGGTTGGATCACTCCTTTTTTTATAATCTTGTTACCTTGCTCTCTACGCCATTAAATTTTCAATATTTGTGTTAATTTATAACGAAACTATGATACATTAACATGATTTGATATAAATATTAAGTATGGATGAATTTTTATCCTCTCTACAAATCAGGGATTGAATGCACAATTTTAACTACGGGTTCATAAAGTCCAATAATTTTGATTCAAACTATGCATTTGCAT
Source organism: Jaltomata sinuosa (assembly GCA_003996215.1). Lineage (NCBI taxonomy): Eukaryota > Viridiplantae > Streptophyta > Magnoliopsida > Solanales > Solanaceae > Jaltomata > Jaltomata sinuosa. The sequence goes on along the minus strand of QJPP01000121.1, from coordinate 411,152 downwards.
TCAAGAATTCATTTGATATGTCTACCATGTCCATGCGTTTTCTTGTTAAGGCTTTGGGATTAACTCATGATACTCTAATAGCTAATTCCAATGGAGGAGTATTGTCCAAGACATATAAGGAGTTCAGGGACGATCTCATCCCTCACGGATGTGAGATTTTTCCCATTCATTACCCCCAGCTAGATAAGGATATCTTTATTCGGGATTTCACTGTCTGAGTCGATGCCTGCACATTTATGAACTGGAGTATTTCTACCCTCCGCAACTGTTCGGGACCTGGGGGACTCACATCGAATTGGACTCGACTCTTGTACCATGTCAAATTAAGCTTTGGGCTTAACTCACACCGCAAAAACTAGCTAAAAAAAAAAGGATTATCATTTTGCCCAAACTTTATAAAGAATTCAAATATCACATCCCTCACCGAGGTGAGATTCTTTTCATTCATCAGTTGTGACTAATCAAATAAAGGGGTAACTCTTTTTTACAAGGTTACCGAATTTGGGTTGGATTAATTTTCCCAACTCTAGGTTAGAAATTAGAATTCTAATTCTCCTTTTACCATCTAAAGTTAAAGGTGTTTTATTTTTACTAAGTACAAATATTTAGATTAGTTAAACTAGAATTAGAAACATCAAGATGCAAAAGGCAAACAAACTCTCTAATTAAAGGAGAACGTGAATCCCTTGTTTATGCCCTACTTTAATTTATGCCAATTTATTCATCGGGTTAATATAAAAAGAAGGGGTAATTTCATGGATAATTACTCAATATTTATTTTATTACACCAATAACAATAACAAATATATCTGGTGTAATTTCAGAAGTGCAATTTATTTTATTGCACCAAAGTAATTAAAATACTTTTTATACCAAAAAGATTCACTCAAGTCTAAATATCACATCAAGTAAAGACAAACTGCTTTTTAAAAAAAAACAAAAACAGCATATATTTTTAATTCATGTACAAGATTTCAACCCCCATCAAAAGATCTTCCCCTCCTATATATGTTTCCCTACCTCACTATTACCGAATATTATGCAGTTAATTGGGGGTAAATAATGGAGGTGTCTTTTCTTGAAAATATGTGACATTTCATCCTTAATATTCCAATGATGGTCTGTTGAAGAACTGAAAGTGATTAAACACTTGGGTGGCATGATCCAGCAAACTGAATATTTTGCTTTGTTTGATAGTTTTGATTGGACAACCTCTAACCAGGGGCGGAGTTAGAAGTCCGGATACGAGTTTTATGTTTGCTCAAACAGTAAATTTGTGTTAAGATATTCATTAAATATATACAAATACTCCCTTTGTCCCATATTAGTTGGTCACTTTTCTTTTACACGCATGTTAAGAAATCATAAATAAGAAGGTAGTTTTACTAATTTACCCCTAAAAATTTTCTTTTGAAACTTTATAAACACATGTGAACACTTACAAAAAGAATTAATTGCAAGGGTAATATGAAATAATTTTAATTAATGTTTTTTTGATTTAATAAAGTGTTCAATTAATATGGGACAACTATTTTTAGTATAGTGACCAATTAATATGGGACAGAGGGGTATTAAGATTAGAACATACTCCCTCCGTTCGTTTTTACTTGTCACATTTTGACTTGGCACGCCATTAAGAAAACAATAATTGACATGTCCATTTATTTCACTATTCCTATAAATTGATGTTTAGTATTAAGTCTTGGAAAATTATTTGAGGAATAAGTAATTAATGCTAAGGGTCATTTGAGGTTTTTTTTTGTCTTTTCTTGATATGTCAAAAGTGACAAGTAAAAACGAAAATCCATTTTAGAAATAAGTGACAAGTAAAAATGAACAAAGGAAGTAATTATTAACACTTGAAGTCGTCGTTCTAAAATTCAGAACCCATAAAGTTGAAATCCTGGCTGCGCCTCTGGTAAATTTCTTGATGAGAGCTAGTTGTCTCTCTGGGGTTCCTCAAGAAATAAGCAAAAACCTCAAAGCTAAGTAGATATTCATGTTATTGTCAACAAGAGATCCCTGTATAAACTTAACTAATAACTTGTCTTCATATGTTTGTGTTCTTCTTAGGCAAGAATAATCCTCATAAAAAATATGTTTTCTTCAAATTTAAGGCTTAATAATAGGCCCAAATGGACACACAAAAAATATATGTTAACATTCTTTGATCATAATACAACCAAAAATAGTTCACATGGTCATTTGGTTGTTCTGAATTTTATAGCATTATAATCAAACTGCTCCCTCTTTTGAGATAATTCAAATGTGGTTGCTCTGCTCCTTCTGTTTTCTAGTTGTTTTAAATGTGGTATTAGGTGAAGATTTGGTTGAAGGGTTGAGAATAATTTCATGCAAATTTCCAATCACAAGTTGACATAGAAACATACCAAATTCTGAAAAATTGATTAATAGAACAACTTGAAAGCACTGCTACTTTTTAATTTTTTTTGTGTAGGTACTATATGATCACGCGATTATGAAATCTTGGAGTTGTTAAGATTTATTTCCTTAACTAGAATTAGGTCGTAAAATTGAATTCAATTTCATAAGAAGTAAGTAATGACTCGTCTTTAGACTTGATATTGTGTGATGTAGGCTCACAACATCTTGAGGTCATTGTAGAGGACCAAAGTTTAAAGGGACTAACACTCTAATAAGTGAAACGTCAGTGTCGTACACACTTTACACCTTTGACTTTTAAGTATATGAGTGTATATATCAAATTGAACATGTCTTTGCTCTATACTTAAGAATTTAGTAACTTACAAGTCATTATGCCTAGATATTTGAATTGTTATTTTGGCGCAGAAATTATACATTTCAAATAAAATTAGGGGGAGATAAAGAAGAACAAGCTAGATGGGATATTGCAAATTGCAAATTATATAATGGAGTTATACCAATTAAGTTGACAAAAAGGGTGAGGCTTAATTGACCCACATCTCTTCAAAAAAGTCAAACATGATCTGATCTTTTGCAATAGATTCCAAAAGATTTTCATTTTTCATAACATTCTCTATGTGTATCTAGTTCAAGAATTACATCAACTTGACTTAAGAGGGCCCTCAAGAGTTGGAGCTCTAGGCAAAGGCCCACTTTTTTTTATAGAGAAAGGTCCACTTTTCTTGATTTGTTTTTGCAGAGGCAAGTGGGACTCTTTCCCAAAGCTTTTTTGTTCTTGTTTAACTATTTTTCAACATAGCCATCACAACATCTTATCTTCATACATTTCATCATCTAAAAAGCTACTAACACATGCTCCATAATTCTATGATTGCCCTGCCCTCAAACCAAAAAGAAAAAGAAATAAAAAGGTTACAAATATTACACCTTCTACCTAGAACTTGGAAAGTGAAAAGAGGGGATAGTCATATATACTATTAACACTAGAAAAATATTATTAAACTCAGAAAACTTTTCATGCTGATTGTCATCTAACTTTATTGGAAAGATGATTAGGCAATAGGCAGGAATACTTCATATCAAACTATTTAAACTCCACATTCCTTTTTGCTTGCCAACTTAGGACACTTAATTTTCCTCCTATCTCTCTTAGAAAATATATGAGCTTCATGCTACTCAGAGTTTTCTATTTTAAGTAAAAACAGCCCCACAAATTCTTTCTTAAACTATGCATTTTTCAATCTAAGTTCCAAGGTTGTGTTCCATTATCCAATATTGACATGGGAAGTGTTCATCTTTCTTATCTGCTGCTTTTCTTGACAGCAGTTGGTGTTATTCTTGCTGTTTCTTCTCCAGATGGTTCATCTGATTCTTATTGGCTTTTGAGAATAAAGTCAAAACTTGTTGATCCATATGGAGTTCTTGAAAACTGGTCTGAAGGAACTAGCATATGTACCTGGAATGGAGTGGCATGTTCAGATGATAAATTTCATATTGTGAGCCTCAATCTTTCTGCGTCAGGACTAGAAGGTTCAATATCTCCAGAATTCGCGCATCTCACTTCTCTTCGAGTGATTGATCTATCAGACAATTTTCTTAATGGAACAATCCCTCCTTCATTAGGAGAGCTTCATAACTTGGAGGAATTGCTTCTTTTCTCCAATTTTCTCACTGGTGAGATTCCTTCGGGGATCGGTCGTTTGAGAAAGCTGCAAGTTCTTAGAATTGGAGCCAACATGTTGACAGGCCAACTGATACCACAAATTGGTAACTTGTCTGAGCTGAGAGTCTTGGCTCTTGCTTATTGCCAATTCAGTGGAAAGATACCAAATGAGGTTGGTAATTTGAAGCGTCTGATTAATCTTGACTTGCAGCAAAACAGTCTTAGTGGCCCCATACCAGAAGCAATTGGCGGCTGCAAAAATCTTCAAAATTTTGCAGCATCAAATAACAAGATTGGGGGACAGATTCCTGCCTCAATTGGTCAGCTCGAATCACTCGAAATCTTGAACCTGGCAAACAACAGTTTTTCTGGTTCGATTCCTGTTGAGCTGAGCCATCTCACCAATTTGAAGTATTTAAACTTGTTTGGCAACAATATGGAGGGCGAAATTCCTTTCGAGCTTAACCATTTGGTTCAGCTTGAGACATTAGATTTATCAAACAACAATCTTTCAGGGACCATATCCCTTCTCAATACTCAGCTGAAGAATCTTGAGACTTTAGCTCTCTCTGGCAATTTTTTAACAGGAAGCATCCCCAGTAACTTTTGTCTCCGCGGTTCAACCTTAAGCCTACTTGTTCTGTCTGACAATAAGCTGTCTGGGAACTTTCCCTCAGAGCTACTAAATTGCACGTCCTTGCAACAGCTGGATCTCTCCGGTAACAGCTTTGGAGGAATGCTGCCACGAGGCCTCGACAGGCTAGAAAGTCTCACAGACCTCCTGCTCAACAATAACAGTTTTACTGGAACTATACCTCCTGAAATAGGAAACTTGACTAACTTGGAAGATTTGTACCTGTTCCATAACATGCTCTCTGGCGGAATTCCAGTTGAAACAGGAAAGCTTCAGAGGCTGCGTGAACTATACCTCTACGAAAACCAGTTGTCAGGAGTTATTCCAAGAGAATTGACAAACTGCTCCAGCTTAGTACGCGTTGATTTCTTTGGCAATCAATTTTCAGGCTCTATTCCTGATAACATTGGGAGGCTTAAGAATCTTGTTGTTCTTCAGCTAAGGCAAAATGAGTTGTCTGGTCCAATTCCATCAAGCTTAGGCTACTGCAAGAAGCTTCAAAAACTGGCCTTGGCTGATAACAAACTTTCAGGATCATTGCCACCAACTTTCAGATTTCTCTCAGAGATGGACCTGATTACTCTTTACAACAATTCCCTTGAAGGTCCACTTCCTGAATCTCTTTCCCTTCTGAAAAATCTCAGCAAAATTAACTTTTCTCACAATAAGTTCAGTGGAAGCATTTCTCCCCTAGCTGGTTCAAATTCTCTGACAGCTCTTGACTTAACAAACAATAGCTTCTCTGGTCCTATCCCCTCTGAGCTAGCCTTGTCAAAAAATCTAACCCGTCTTCGCCTTGCTAATAATTTTTTCACTGGAGAAATCCCTTATGAATTTGGACAACTTGAAGATCTCAGGTTTCTTGATTTATCGTTCAACAATTTGACCGGAGATCTAGCACCTTCCCTTGCTGGCCTCAAAAACCTTGGTCATTTTCTCCTTGGCTCTAATCAATTTTCGGGGGAAATTCCCACATGGTTAGGAGGCATAGAAGGCCTTGGTGAGCTCGATCTTTCGTTCAACAACTTCACTGGAACAGTTCCAGCAGAACTTGGAAACTCTCCAAAATTACTCAAACTTTCTCTCAGTCACAACAGATTATCCGGTGCCATACCGCCAGGATTGGGAAATCTCACAAGTTTAAATGTCTTGAATCTTCAAAGAAACAATCTTTCTGGTTCCATTCCTTCAGCTCTTCAAAAATGCCAGAAGCTCTATGAGCTAAGGCTCTCTGAGAACAATTTAACTGGCTCAATCCCTTATGAACTCGGCTCTTTATCCGAATTACAAGTGATATTAGACCTGAGCAAGAATCACTTTTCTGGTGAAATCCCTTCATCACTTGGAAATCTTGTGAAGTTAGAAAGACTGAATCTTTCATTCAATCAACTTCAAGGGAAAGTCCCACCATCACTTGGAAGGTTATCAAGTTTACATAGACTCAATCTGTCATATAATCATCTTCAAGGACAAATTCCTTCCACATTTTCAGGATTTCCACTGAGCTCTTTCATGGGCAATAGTGATAAGCTGTGTGGCCCACCATTACTATCCTGTTCTGAATTAAAGGGACATGAGAGAAGTTGGCAGCTATCAAAAGCAAGTGTTGTAGGGATAACAGTGGCCATTGTGTTTACTGCCACAGTCATATGCATGGTTCTGCTTTATATCATGCTAAGGATTTGGTGCAACTGGAGAAAAGTTACAATTTCATGCTCAGAGACTGGTGGATTTGAGAGTAAAAGTAGAGAAGGAGAAAATTGGGTCTATGGAGAAGAGATCAAAAGTGGACAATACTGGAATACAACATCACTAGTTTCATCTAAAGAGAAGCAAATATCTAAAGGGGCATGCATGTTTCATCATAGTGTGAGTTCATCAGATAGCACAGAAAAACCATTAGTTTAAGAGGGTGTTTTTGTTTGCTTTGATCATTCTTGATTCATATCATATTTTCTTTTTTTTTGTCACTCTACTTTGTAAATTCTTTTTGTGATGTGTTCAGATAATTTGTTTATGTGGGGTTTACATGTAAAGAACAATTACCTTATGAAAACTCTCCATCAACGTAGGCAGTGACAGAGTCAAAATTTTCACTGAGGATTCAAAATACGAGAAAGTAAACACATAAATAAGATAAGGGGATTCAATATCTATTACATATACAAAAATAATAATTTAACCTTGTATATATAGTGCAATTTTTCACCAAAAGGAGGTTCGGACCTTGCTCCTACTTGGTTCCGCCCATGAAAGCATGGGCGTATTTATAGCTTATGGTGCACTTAAACTCATGGTTTTTCTGCTAAACTAAATATCTTATGTACATATTTTCTAGAATGATCTAATATTATCTATTGGCGCCCATAATTCCAAAAGGCTAAAGGGTGCACTTGGTTGAATGCCGAGTTATTTACCTAGAGAAACAAGAATCAATTGTCACTTAATACTTTTTCTCCCTTTTTTAATGGTGCACCCATGTTATAAAAATCTTAGCTCCACTTCTTCCATCAAAGAGAAATTCATGATTATGAGTAGTGAGATATGTTAATTATATTGTCTACCACATAGTGAAGAAAATTAAAGAGCAAATCGACCGAACCATTGCTTTCATTTTCATAAGGTAATTATGGGATGGTGTAAACAGTTTATTGTCCAAAATATCAGGAAAAATATTTTTTTAGATAAGTTTTTGAATTTTGATAAGCTATGGAGGCTGACACTTGGCAGCATATGATAGTTGTCGAAGTTGGGTGATTGTAGGGGCGGAGCTTGTACATAAGTTACGAGTTTATCCAATCCATTAATTTAGGCTCAGATCCTTATATATTTTACATTCCACTAAAGGAAATATAAATATTAGATTTCAAATCTAGTAAATCAAATGAAATATGATAGAATTTCAAGCTCGAACCCATAAAATTCTGGATCCGCCTTTGAATGACGGAACAGTGATGATTGATGCTTTGTTTCTAACATTTATTTGTATAGATTGATAATAAATTTAACATTTGGAAGAAACAATAATACGATATATTAGTTAAAGAATACTCGTAGAAGAGAATGAATTTTTCGCCTATTTGATGTATTGAAGAAAATTGTTTTCAAACTTTAAAATTACTATGCTAATCACGCAAACAATATTTATCAAGAACATTAGACGCCATACAAAATGTAGCCTCACGTTCAATGACCATCACGATTATGGGTGTGTTATCGGCCATACTTATAAACGGAAGACTATATGTACACAAAATATGTACACAAAATATAGATAGTGTATACTTTATACGAAATATATATATATATACTATACATATCTACACATAACATATATATTCGGAGTGTATAGGTAGGGTATATTTTGACCATATTGATAAACTAGTTGATCGAAAGATATATTTAGGTAAGTTTCCGTAGATTCATTGTTAACTCCTTGCATGCTTGTCCCATTAGAATTTTCGGCCGAGCTCCATTCTACAATCAATATCGAATTGGTTATAACCTTGAATAATTAATTACATTATATAAACTTTTCCATTAAAATATTCAAAAAAGGAAAGAAGAGTTACGACTCTAAAAGAAATTCAAATTAAACTCATTAAGCAAGAAGGTCCAGACTCCAGAGGGTCTTTCTCATATGTTTGGGTAATGATGGCCCAATGGGTTTATTTTGTTGTTTGAAGGTGGTTGGCCCAGTACAAGCCCATATACAAACTCTGTCCGTAACCTATAAATATGAGGAAATCCTAGTACGAGTGGGAGTGGAACATGTAGTTCCTTAACTCGATTATTAATGTTCATGTCGTTTTTTTTCCATCGGCGGCTTCTCTTTTTCCGGCAAAATCCTCTCTGGGATTTGTAGAAACAGTTGAAGATTAATTCATAATCCCTCTGTTTACGTCAACAAATTCGACTCTCCGAAGTTCTTGTGAAATTGGGGTTTTCTGCGAATTGCAATCGAGTTCATGTGTTTTAGGGTTAAGGGATTATAAATTGGATGAAGAAATTGCCTCTCTTTTCAGTTTCGGTATTGATTCAAGAAAAGATTTAGATGGCTGTGACACGGAGAACAAAGAAGAAAGAAATCGACGGCGAAATTGATAGGGAAAATTGGTTTATTACATCCAAGAAACAGAAAATCGATGAAGTTTTCGGGGTTCAAGATTTTAGCTTTCAATTGAAAGTTAAAGAAACCAGATTGCCAAATTTCTTGCCCCAAGTTCAAGATTACCCTTTTTCAGCAGAAAGTTATAAAGACCATATACCTAGTCCAAAATCCCATTTTTTTCCTGAGGTTTCAGTTAAATTGAGGAATATCAATATATGCTGCTCGGCATGTAAGAAAATTTCCAGTGATCTTAACGAAAATTCGTTATGCCCCGAGTGCAGAGGAAAATCTGATACTATAGCTGTAATTTGCAATGGGGTGGAAGGGATTTATTTTCCAGCACTTCATATGGTTCAGTGCAAGTGTGGTTTTTGCAGCTTTAAGAAGCAGAAAGTTGGTGAATGGGAACGGCATGCTGGTTCTAGAGCGAAAAAATGGAAGGCGAGCATTAAGGTGATGATGTCTATGCAGCCACTTGGGGAATGGGTTGCAAATAATGGTGCTCAAGGAATTACTCCTTTGAAATTGGATAAGCAGCAGCTGATTTCTCTCTTGCAAGAAAAGTACAGACCTGTTAATGCAAAGTGGACTTCAGAACGTTGCGCCATTTGTAGATGGATTGAAGATTGGGACTTCAACAAGATTATTATATGCAATAGGTGCCAGCTAGCTGTTCATCAAGAATGTTATGGCGTTAAAGGGGTTCGAGAGTTTTCTTCTTGGGTTTGTCGGGCTTGTGAAACTCCACAAGTTGACAGGGAATGTTGTCTCTGCCCTGTCAAAGGGGGTGCATTGAAACCGACTGATGTTGATCCTTTTTGGGTTCATGTCACTTGTGCTTGGTTTAGACCTGAAATTGCTTTTGTTGATCATGAGAAGATGGAGCCTGCCATAGGACTTTTCGCAATTCCACCAAAGTCCTTTCATCAATCATGCAGTATATGCCAGCAGACTCATGGTTCTTGCATACAGTGCTGCAAATGCACATCATCTTTTCACACCATGTGTGCTTTCCGAGCTGGATACTACATGGAAATGCATTGCTCAGAGACTAACGGAACCCAAACAACTAAATGGTTATCGTATTGTGCTTCTCATAAAGCCCCAAGTGAGGATAACATTTTAGTCATGCGAACTCCTAATGGAGTTTACTCAAACCAAAATTTACTTCATAGAAGAAATGAAGGCAGAGTCTTGAAAGGTTTGAGGCTCATGCCTTCTGATGCATCATCGTCTGAAACTAATGAACCAGATTCCCCCTCTGCAGCTAGATGTCGAGTTTTTGAAACATCAACAAATAAGAAAGTTAAACCAGAACCAATAGTCCACAGGCTAACGAGGCCTCACCATCACTCACTAACAGCCATACAGAGTATCAGCTCAAAACCATATCAAGAAGAAAGGAATTTTCCAACATTGAGAGAGAGATTGCTTCATTTGAGTAGAACAATAAACAACCGTGTTTGTTTTGGAAAATCCGGTATACATGGATGGGGTCTCTTTGCAAAGAGAAAGCTTCAAGAAGGAGAAATGGCAGCTGAGTATGTTGGTGAGAGGATTAGGGGCAGTGTCGCGGATCTTAGAGAGCGTCGATACAGGTCACAAGGCAAGGACTGTTACTTCTTCAGGATAAATGAAGAAGTAGTGATTGATGCTACAATGAAAGGAACTATAGCAAGATTAATCAACCACTCATGCATGCCAAATTGCTTTGCAAGGATCATGAGTCTTGGAGAAGACGAGAATCGGATCGTTCTTGTAGCTAAAAGGGATGTTTCAGCAGGGGATGAGTTAACCTTTGATTACAGGTTTGAGGCTGATCAGAATGATGAGCTTAAAGTCCCCTGTCTTTGTGGAGCTTCCAACTGTAGGAAATTCATGAATTAGAATAGCATAGGCGGATAGATTATTGCCTGTCACTTCCCAACTGTTGAGGATTGTGGAGGATATTTTGATCTTCACCCCACACTCCAATTTACTGTTAATTTGATTCTTTTGTGTATGCTTAACACGCAAATATCTATATAACTTCATAACTGTTTCAGGCAAGACAGAATTTGTAGAATAATAAAAGTACTTGCTTTCGCATGACATAAATTCTCTTTTAATTTGATGTTGAAATTCGTTATGTGGAGAGGAATCTTAGTAGCTCAGTTGGTTGGCTACCTGTCGATTCCCCACCTTGTAATCCCCTCCCCCATTTCCCCTTCCCCTAGCCCCAATTTTTTTATTTTTTTAAAAAAAAATCGTAATGTGGATGTAGGATCACATCAGTACGTTAATTATTGTGTTTTTTTACCGTTTCCTCGTGCAAACATGTGCCTTACACAGATTCATATCTCAAATACAACAAGTACAAACAGATTTCTTCCAAGGAGATTGGGTGTCATGAATGTTTTATGTCCTCTTATGAACTATGATATACACTGATACAGTGACAAATTGAAGAAATAATTCAGATATAGATAATCAGATTTATTGACGACGAGTCATGGACATGGAAGGAGCAACACTTCTAAAACTTGTATCATCCATTGATGGAATGAACCCTAAGCAACCTAGTACCCCTAATTTCTTGTATGGCAAGAAAGTTTTCCTCTTCATCTCTTCGGAGAGTGCCCTGTTCAACGTGTAATGCAACTCATGAGCCGAAACCTCCCTCCTCCTCATCAACGAACTTGATACCGATGATGAACCAACACTACTCGCAGTTGATCTAAAGCTTGAAGTCTTCGCGTCCTCCTCTTTCTGAGCTTTCTTTATAAACTTGTTTAATTGATCTTTACTGCTTGCTCTGCCCTCCGAAGCACTTCTGAATAGAAACAAATCTTTCAGTTTCCATTTCCTGTACCAGAGTGATATCGATGATGAAACTGAACACAAAGAGAAGGAGCTGGTCTTTGTGGCTTCCTGATTGCTTTCAGGATCAAATACTAGATCGGGAACGGATAAAGATCTTGTCTTTTTTGGCTTAGAACTTGTAGAATTTCCAGCAGTATGTTCTATGGCTGCAGCAAATGGATCGAATTCCTTCTTGTTTCGCGGAGAGAAAGTTTGCTTGAACCTTTGCTTCGGTGATCTAGGCGAATCAAATGGCTTGTGATCAGCTTCATTATACTGTAATCTTGGTGGTGGCTTCAAAGGCCTGATTTTTCCACCATCAAAAAGCTCATCAGCTGCTGAAAATGAGCTTCTTTCCAACTGCCCACTATGATCAAAAACAAAATCATCATCCTCATTATGGGTAGTACTTGATTTTGGAATTCCAGGCTTTTCCTCCCAATTGAACGGAACTTCACCGGTTGCTTGGGAGGCGGAGACACAAGCAGGGCTAGTAGGAGCACTGAGGAAAAACATGCCATGACGTTGAGGGCTTGAAGAAGCACTAATATAAGGAGTAGTAGAAGCACTGTCGTCAAAGTGAGGTGAAGGTACCATCACTTCTATCTCCATCAATAATATTTGTAAGCCTTTTTTGGTGTGGAGCTATAGAGAGAATGGAGGAAACTCAGCTCAGTTTCAGCAAAAACAGGAGAAAAGGAAGATGATATAAGTATAAATGCAGGGGGGATGGAGGAGTTAAGAATTGGAAATAGCAAGGAAAGTGATGATTAATTTTATTTTGACCAATTGCAGACAGAGTTGTAGCCGCCTTTGGTTTCTGTCTGTTATTATGGACTTTTCAATTTTGAATGGAACGTTCTAACAACTAGGAGTATTATAGTCCTTTAAATTTGTCGATAATTATATTTAGATATTCTGTGAAGTATTCTAATTGAGTATCCAAATAATTAAAAAAGTATTTGTCTATATGTGTTTACAAACGTGTAATCTCCCGGTTTTTACTTTTAGCTTAAAATTCTTTTAAGTTTGGCCAATATATTTAGCCTTTACCCCTTATAATTTTTTCAAATTCCAACACTGCCCTCACTTTTCAGTCCTAAAATATATGAAAGTACTCTATTTTCTTTCATTTTCATCACGCTTCTCCATCTTTTTCTTTCTCCAACTACAAAAAAGTGTTTAACAACACTTGTTTACCAAACACATTAACAACTTTTTTTTCCAATTTCAGCACTTTTTATCCAAAGACTTATCTACTTATTTATAATTACTTATTTTCAACTTTTAATCAAATTGCTTAAAAATTATTTTTTTTAAGTAAATCCAAACATGCTCTATGTAGATAAGTGAATCACATAAAATATGTCTCGCCCTTTTATACATCAGCATCAATTGAAACATGCATGAGATTTTACGGCTTATTAAGATCAATGTGTATAATTAGAAAAGGTAAAGTATTTTGAGTGATTAACTAATTATCTACATCATGGACACATGAGAACACACACAAAAACTTTTGAGTTGAAAGTGTCTAATAGGTCAGGTGTTTAATAGAAACATGTCGTAGTTCGAGTATTTAAATGATATTCACTGACAAATTTAAAGAGTTATCGATATATTCAGTCAAATTTTAATACCCTCTCCTTTCCAATTTATGTGGCATATTTCGGATTTCAAGATTCAAACAAGTCTATCTTTGACCGTAATTTTTTTATATATCTTTTAAATATTTTGAATTGTCTATTATTGAGACTTGTAGTACTTTTTGTGTAGTTTTCAAATATATAAATTTTATTTCAAAAAACTTAAAGATTGCATGTCCAAATTCACGGTCAAACTTAAACTGTTTGACTCTCGGGAAGCGAAAACTGCCACGTAAAATGGGACAGAGGAGTAGTAACACATAATAAGGCGTGATGAATTCCATTTAAATTACATTATAACATTATATAGAGAAGAGTTTAAATAGTAATTAATTCATTCTATAAACTATATTTAACATTGTCTTTTTTGACATAATAGACATTGATTGAGCCATTTAAATTATGTTGATATTCAAGTAAAATATATAAAAATATTTAATCTACTGTATATCTCGTCTTTGTTGTTGCAGTTAACTTAGACGCAGACATAACATCAAATTCAGACCACAAACAGAAAAACATATACTAACATCAAATGTAAAATATCCAAACTGCAGCATGAAAGACCACATGTATAGTCAATGTTTTCCACTCCATAATTAGGGTAGAATTTTAAGGAAAATAGCGAAAAATGCATGCTTTAATTGACAACTTGAGTTGAGTGTATGAAAATGCCACAAGAGTTTATCAAATTTACAAAAATGTGAGGCTAACGTAATTTTTTTTTTAAAAAAGAAGTTTTGGTTATCTTTTCTTTTTTCTTTTCCTCACGTGCTTTTAGTTATTTGGAAGAGAAGAAATTAGCATATTTAGGACTAATTCTTCCATCAAAAAGGCCACGTGGACAAAAAGGGTGAAGAAAAAATAGGTCCCACAATTGTGAAATGCAGTATCAAGGGTAATAATGTCTTGACGATATTATCAAGCTTCTAGGAACAAATACTTTTTAGTAATACGATCTGTTTTTTAAAAGTTACAAATAGTGAAGTTGTTGCTATATGATTAGAAGGGTCACGAGTTTAAATTATAAAAAATTGTCTCTTATAGAAATGCCAAATAAAATTGAGTACAATAGATTCCTATGATTCAGTCATGTTTTAAATTTCATGCATAACAAGAATTTAATGGATCGAGCTATTCAAATTGATTTTTTCGTCCATTCGAGACAAAGTGCACAAACCCTTATCACACTGGCCATTTAAAATTCCAATATTGCCCTCTTGTCCGCAAGCATGTCTGATCATGCTTATTATATACAGTAGTATACAGTAGAGAAAAGACGAGTTTGGGGCTAAAATAGTCCCTTAACTATTAGAGTATGTTCATTTTGGTCCTTCAAATATAACTCTGAGCATATTTAGTCCTTTAACTTTACTAAAGTGGAGCACTTTTGATCTCCCTAACAAAATCCATTTAAAAATAATAGTGTTAAACCCATGTGGCAACCAACGTGACTTGTAAAATACAAACTCATAGAGGTTAAGTGTTAGCTATTATGAGTATATATTTAATTTTACACGCTCTTAAACACAATTAAGAAGAAATTCGCACACCCTTCACCAAATTACTAGCTACGCCACTGACTTTAAGACCATTTTGTTACTGCAATTAAGAAAATGATTATTTTTTTCGAGTGGGCAGATTATTGTGTTCTAAAATATTGTCTTCAAATATAAATAGTTACTACTATATTAATGCTAAAAAATTAAGAAGACAAGAAAGAAAGAAAATGTATATCAATTAAGAAAGAGATAACA
The DNA here is from genome assembly GCA_003996215.1 of Jaltomata sinuosa. Lineage (NCBI taxonomy): Eukaryota > Viridiplantae > Streptophyta > Magnoliopsida > Solanales > Solanaceae > Jaltomata > Jaltomata sinuosa. The sequence continues at coordinate 396,094 of QJPP01000121.1, read as the reverse complement.
CTGTCAAATTTACACCGTTAGAAAATTATCCTTTCCGTTAATTTTTAACATTATTATGTTAGAAAGACCAAAAGTGCTTCACTTTAGTAAAGTTAAGGGACTAAATATGCTCAGGATTATATTTGAGGGACCAAAATGAACCTACTCTAATAGATGAGGGATAATTTTAGCCCAAGACTCGAGAAAAGACATCAAAACACTCCTAAATTTGTCCGCAAAATTTACTTTAGCCCTTTAACTACACGGACATTTATTTACCCCCTTAACAACTTTTAAGTGATTTAATATCACCTTAAATGCTGACGTGGTAAAAAAAATTAAAAAGAAAATAAAAGGCGCGTATTTATTTTTTTTAAGAAAAAGGAATCCTACAAATATATAAATTATATTATAAAAATAAAATATAATTTTAAAAAAACTCTGGCCCACCCCTTTCTCCTTTTTTACACCTCCCACCCCCTTTTCTTCTTCTTCTCTCCACCTGCAACTTAACTTCATTTTCTTTTGGGAAAATAGCTCAAGACACACCTAAACTATGGCTGAAATTGTTGTTACACACTCTAACTTTGTGGGGGTCTTATGACCCTCCTGAACTATTTTATAGTGTAATATTGTGGGTATTATTAGCATAGATGGACATGCAAGTGAACACACGTATAAGCAGCAACTTCAAAATAGTAGATTGAAAGTAAAAATCACATGAAATTGGAATGATTTGTGTTATTTGATCAATAATCATGAAGATAAAGTTAGAGAGTTTTAAGAAAATTCTAGGGTTAATGAAAGATAAATTAACATTAATGAGAACTGACCCCTCTTTTTGATAGCGTGTGAAAGCACTTACTTTAGTTTGAGTGATTTGGTGGTCAAGCTAAGCTGATAATACCCTAAATATTACACTATAAAATAGTCCGGAGGGGTCATAGGACCTCCACAAAGTTAGAGTGTGTAACAACAATTTCGACCATAGTTTATGTGTGTTTTGAGACATTTCCCTTTTCTTTTCTTTTTTTCACCTTTTTTCTTGTTAAAACCCTTTTTGAGTTCACTACATGATACGATCACGGTTAGCTTAGAGCATAATTGGAGGGGCTTCCACATATGGATGATAGCTTGGTGCCCGAAGGAAGCCATAGAGCAACAAGTACACAAGGCCATGAGCGATCAAGATGCCATTTGGGCAATCAAGAAGGGCCTTTGTGGGTTATTTCCAAAATAGTCACTTTTGGGCTATTTTTGTAATAGGAACTATAAATAGTTGCCTTAGCCATTTTCATACTCAGATTTTGGATGATTGAATTGTCTTGAATAGACTTGATATTTTAGTTTAGGGTATTGATTGGGTTCAATTTCAATTATTAGTTTAGAATGAGTGATTATGGTGGATTCCCGAATTGCTTGTGTTATCTTCTTTGCTTGATCGATCATCGAGTTATCATCTTGTGGATTCAATTTGGTTTCTCGGGCATTCGATTGAGTTTTCTTCTCCCTTGGTTAATTGTGGGTTCAATTAGCCCTTCTTTCTTCTATTCTCATATCAATTTCTTCTAATTCTCATCTTAATTTCTCCACTATCTTTATTTTGTGTTGTTGAATTTCATGTTTTCGATATCGATTTTAGTCACTCGATTGAGATCGTTATCACTAAAATATTATTAAAATTCAAAGAATTTGTATGATTATTTTTCTTGAAAGAATTTGTTTAATTATTTAAATCAATCCACATCATCTTTCTTTACGGCTGAATTGTCGCCGCTATCATCACCGGCCACCACCATGACAGCTATCTTTCAACCACTATTACTAAAAAGTTTGCAATTTGTATTCAAATTTTGTTTGCTAAAATTAAAAGAATGAGAAAAAGAGAAGGGGAGATAGGTGGCATTGGAAAAGAGGAATGTGTGTCTCCGTGTGTGTGGGTGTCGGAGAAGGAGATTTGGTGGGGGGTTGCGTCAAATGTCGGGGAGGGGTGGGGGCGAAGAAGAAGACAGGGCGAGTGGGGGTTGGAGTTTTTTTTTTTTTTTTAATTATTATTTAGTGGGTTACTCTTTTAGAAAAATAATTTCTAACGTGGCTCTTATGTGGCGGCTGATGTGTTAATGATGTGCTGCGTGTGTGATACACTCTCCATTGTGAGAGTGGTATAATATTTTTAGGGTGATATTAAATCACTTGAAAGTTGTTAAGAGGGTAAATAAATGTTCGTATAGTTAAAGAGCTAAAGTAAATTTTGCGGAAAAATTTAGAGATGTTTTGATGTCTTTTCTCTATAAAGTATAGAAGACTAAACTAGATTATAGTAGTAGATTTTTTTTTTTTGATTTTGGAAGGTTATATTCAATATTTATATTAAATTAAACAATTTATCTTACTGTTCAAAATTGATATAAGATTACGTATTAATATTAAGTATACTCCCTCCGTTTTCAATTTATTTATCTTACTTTTCTTTTTAAGATCGTTTAAATCTTTTTATTTTTTTTGAGAACTCTTTAATTCTAACTTTTCACATGACATGTTTAACCCCATAAATTAAAAATATTGTAATACATTCTACATGTCTATAATTTCACAACAACAACAACAACAACAACAACATACCCAGTGTATTCCCACAGCATGGGGTCTGGGGAGGGTAGAGTGTACGCAGACCATACCACTACCTCAGAGGTGAGGTAGAGAGGCTGTTTCCGATAGACCCCCGACTCAAGACAAAATAGTCTAAAAAAAGGCTAAAAAGGACGTAACAATGATACAGGATAAAAAACAAGATAAGATAAAACTACAAGAGACGATAGGAGGTAATATGTAGTAACAAACAACAGACAGACAGACAGAAACAGAGCACTGCCACAAAATACTACCAGGAGGAATCCAAGAACAAGAAACTATAAGCGCAACACTACGATTACTAGCCGGGACAAAAAGGAAAAACACTCCTACCTACTAGCCTACACCCACTTCTACCTACTACTCTTCAACCCTAATCCGCGTCCTCCACACCTTCCTATCTAGGGTCATGTCCTCGGTAAGCTGCAACTGCGCCATGTCCTGTCGAATCACCTCTCCCCAATACTTTTTCGGTCTACCTCGTCCTCTCCTGTAACCATCCATAGCCAACCTCTCACACTTCCGCACTGGAGCATCCGTGCCTCTCCTCCTCACATGGCCGAACCATCTCAACCTCGCTTCCCGCATCTTATCTTCCACCGACGCCACACCTACCTTATCTCGGATATCCTCATTCCTAATCCTATCTCTCCTAGTAAACCCGCACATCCATCGCAACATCCTCATCTCCGCCACCTTCATCTTTTGAATATGGGAGTTCTTTACTGGCCAACACTCAACTCCATACAACAAAGCTGGTCGGACCACCACTCTGTAGAATTTGCCTTTAAGTTTAGTAGGCACCTTCTTATCGCACAAGACTCCAGATGCGAGCCTCCATTTCATCCACCCAACACCAATACGATGGGTGACATCCTCATCAATCTCTCCACTTCCTTGGATAATAGACCCAAGATACTTGAAACTCCCTTTCTTTTGGATGACCTGTGTATCCAGCTTCACTTCTACGTCATCATCCTGAGTCGCCTCACTGAACTTGCACTCCATATATTCAGTCTTGGTCCTGCTCAACCTAAACCCCTTCGACTCGAGGGTCTGTCTCCAAACCTCCAACTTAGCATTAACTCCTCCGCGAGTCTCGTCCACCAAAACTACATCATCCGCAAATAACATGCACCATGGCACCTCACCTTGTATTTGCCGCGTCAATACATCCATTACCAAGGCAAATAGAAACGGGCTAAGGGTCGATCCCTGGTGCAACCCCATCAACACGGGAAAGTGCTCCGAATCTCCTCCCACAGTTCTAACGCGAGTCTTGGCCCCCTCATACATGTCCTTAATTGATCTGGTGTACGCCACGGGTACACCTCGAGCCTCCAAGCACCTCCAAAGGACCTCCCTAGGGACTTTATCATACGCCTTTTCTAGATCGATGAACACCATGTGCAAGTCCTTCTTCCTTTCCCTGTACTGCTCCACCAGTCTTCTAAGGAGATGAATAGCTTCTGTAGTCGAGCGTCCTGGCATAAAGCCGAACTGGTTCTCTGAAATAGGCACGATCTGTCTCAACCTCAACTCCACTACCCTCTCCCAGACCTTCATAGTGTGGCTTAGCAATTTGATACCCCTATAGTTGTTGTAACTCTGAATATCGCCCTTGTTCTTGTACAAAAGAATCATCGTGCTCCATCTCCAAGCTTCAGGCATCTTTGCCGTTCTAAAAATACCATCAAACAACTCGGTTAGCCACTTCACACCTGTCTCACCCGAGCTTTTCCAAAAATCAACGGGAATCTCATCTGGCCCCGTCGCCCTACCCCTTCGCATCTTACGAATCGCAACCTTAACCTCTTCAACCTTTATGCGGCTACAGTAATCATAGTCACGACGCCTCTCTGTGTGTGCCAAATCTCCCAGCACAAAGCTTTTGTCCCCCTCTTCATTCAAGAGTCCATGGAAATAAGACTGCCATCTTCTCCTAATGAGTACCTCATCTACTAGTATTTTGCCATCTTCGTCCTTGATGCACTTCACTTGGTCAAGGTCCTGAGTCCTCCTCTCCCTAGCCTTTGCTAACCTGTATAACTTCTTATCCCCACCTTTATCCTCTAAAGCCGCGTATAAGCTTTCAAAGGCTGCCGTTTTAGCTGCCGTTACCGCTAACTTAGCCTCCTTCCTAGCTATCTTATACGCCTCCCTATTCCTTCGCCTCTCCTCCTCATCCTTACTCTCTACCAACTTCGCATATGATCCCTTTTTTGCCTCCACCTTTCCTTTTACTTCTTCGTTCCACCACCAGTCCCCTCGATGCTTGCCAGAACGACCTCTCGAGACACCCAACACCTCTCTAGCCGTCTCCCTTATGCAACTAGCGGTCGTATCCCACATATTATCCACATCCCCACTACTCCCCCAAGCCCCCCTAGTCAACAACTTCTCCCCTATTTCCCGTGCACTAGCCATAGTCAGGCTACCCCATTTAATCCTAGGCCGGTCATCCACAATCCTCTTCTTTTTCTCCTTCGTGATCTCTAAATCCATCACTAAGAGTCTATGTTGGGTCGAAAGATTCTCACTTGGGATAACCTTACAGTCTTTACAAAGACCTTTATCACCTGTCCTAAGGATCAAAAAGTCTATCTGAGTCTTGGCCACCGAACTACGGAAGGTAACCAAGTGCTCCTCCTTCTTTGGGAAGCTAGAGTTAGCTACTCTCAACCCAAAGGCTCTAGCGAAATCTAAGAGTGCGGCACCCCCTTCATTTTTTTTTTAAAATTTAATGTCAAGAAACAAAAAAAAATAATTAAAACATGGAAAGTAATTAAGCACAAGGATGCGCAAACAAGTGGGAATAAGATTTTACAAGACAAAAGAGTGCATAAAAAGCCTTTGGTTTCCCCCAGAAAATAGGACCCTTTGTTTTCCCACAAAAAGTAAATAAAACCCTTTTTAGCTTGAGTTATTATTATTGATTTCAACAGAGAAGGAAACATGGTTGGTGGGATCGCGCGTGGTCGTCTGGCTGAGGAGAGGAAAGCATGGCGTAAGAATCACCCACATGTGCGTTCCTTAACATCTTACTACTTCTTTTTTTTAATAAAAAAGTTTATGATGACGCAGCGATAAGTACTCTTTCATTCTTAATTAAAGTTTCAAATTAGTAGGGTATGCTTTATGCAATGTAAATCCGAATTAGTCTGAGTCTCAAGCTGATATCAGACACGGGATGAGATAAAAGATACTTATGTCAATTTTTTATGGTTAGGGTTTTGTGGCAAAGCCGGAGACTGGTCCCGATGGGTCTGTCAATTTGATGGTCTGGCATTGTACTATACCTGGTAAACCTGGGGTAAGTTTCTTCCCTGCCTCTTTTGTGAATTTTTTTTAAAAGTAAAGATTAGGAGCCAGTGTCACTGTCATTTCTTTTCTTGTATGTATTGAAGTTTGCCATGGGCCCAAAATATATACTTGCAAAGGTTGTATTGGGTTAAGTACCCGATTAGGTCACGAGTTCGAGCCCGAGAGCTAATATGTAGGTCATTATGTTGGTACTGGACACCGGATAAAAAATAAAAAGCAGAAAAGCAAAAGGTTAGAATTTGGAAATCAATTCTCTCATCACCTGGGCTCTATTCCTCTTCCTTTTAATACTCTGAAATTCCTCTCCTCTGTATACTCATCCTCTGTTCATTCCTCTAAGATTTCCCCTTTCAATTCTTTTATCTTCTCAATCTACTCTTCCACTCCAATACTGGCAATAGATGCAGAATTACTCATGGCAGATGCAACTGTTTGGTACATCTACTTTGGTCTATCCTTAATATAGTGTTAATTTCCGCATTTGTTCCTTAAATTGTACATGATTGGAGTACTTGTGCTAGTTTCTGTCCTAGTCTTCAGAATCTGTGTTACTGGTCCTTTCGTTTTGCTACCTGTGTTGTTAAAGGTGAAAAGCTTTAGATAGCGCTCCCTGTAATTAAACTACCTGTGTTGTTAAAGGTGAAAAGTTTTAGATAACGCTCCCTGCAGTTAAAATGTGAACTTTAGTAGAAAAAGTAACAAATTCATTCGTAATGTTTTCCTTAACAAGTAATATATCACTTTGTTGATTATATTTATTGTCTAGTACCGCTCGATTCAAGATAGAACTCATGGAGTTGAGTCTACTAACAGTTTCAGCTAGTCTCATTAATTTCCAGGTGAAAGACCTTAATGATTGAAATCTATGAGAAAGAGTAGGAAGTCTGCTAAGTATTCATCTGTATGATGAATCTTGACAACAACAACATATACCTAGTGTCGTCCCACAAGTGGGGTCTTGAGAGCGTGGAGTGTACACAGACCTTATCCTACCTCGTAAAGATAGAGAGGTTGTTTCTGACTTTCTGTTGGACCCTCGATCAACTTAAATAAAGTATTTCAAAACAGTTTGCAAAAGGGAATACAGAAACGAGAGCAATAACAATGAAATAATGTGAAATGAAGAGCAGTACACAATATACAGATGAAAGAACAGTAAGGACAATGAGATAATGCAATAAACGAAGCACAAAGGAACACAGGTGATAACCGAAATCGAAGAACAAGAAACTACGAGAATAGTGATAAATGACTTTGTCAATCTTTAGAGGTGTAAATATATAGTGATGATATATGAATGACTTTGTCAACTGTAGGCCTGAATCAGTGTGATATACACCCAAGTTCTTGAAATAGACTTTGAATCTCCATGACACTAATATCGAATAAGAGTTCATGTCGTTTGCCTCAGACAAGTAGGAGGTCTGAGCAACAAGCTGAACATAACACAAAAAATTTGTTAGTGTTGTCCCCTTACATCCAATTGGGCTTTCGTGTTCCCCTCTCGGATCAAAAATTCTTTCTGGTAGAAATTCAAGTGGATTTTCCCAATATTTGGGTTCCCTGTTAATTACCCACATTGACTAGTAGAAGGCCTGAGCAACATAACCGCTGGGTCACACAAAAAAAATGTAGTGATGAAATGATTCCATGATGCACTTCCTGTGATTATTCAATCAATCTGTACCACGTTGCTTGTGAAATAGAGCTTTCTCCTCCTCTGACTTCTGAGTTATTGAATCATTTGCTTTTCCTTTCAAGTCTTTTACTTGCTTTTTTGGAAATTTAGTGATTGGGTTAAGTATTACTTCAATAGATTGTCAAGAATAATGTTCAAATTTTGCAGACTGACTGGGAGGGGGGTCACTATCCATTGACAATGCACTTCAGTGAAGACTATCCTAGCCAACCCCCGAAGTGCAAGTTTCCTTCAGGTTTTTTCCATATAAATGTATATCCTTCCGGAGATGTATGCTTGTCTATACTCAATGCAGGCTTTGTAAGTACTTGTTGCTGCCATTATGTTATTTCCTGTGTTTCTGATTTGTATTTACAGCTCTAAGTTGTCTCAAATACCTTTTCTTAGGGGTGGAGTCCAGCGATTACAGTTAAACAAATTTTGCTGGGTATCCAAGAATTACTCGACGAGCCAAATCCCAGTTCTTCAGCACAATTTGATTGTAATAAGCTCTATGTGCAGCAGGTATCTTACTTGAAATTGACACGTATTTGATCAATTTTTATCATTGACATTCAACACTTCCGGATTTCCTTTTTAATAAATAATCCTTACAATGTTGTCACTTCTTGTATTTGAATCATCTATGCATATTGCCCAGTACAATAGGATCTCTCTATAACAACATTTCACTATAACAATGCTTAATCGAAATGTTGTTATGTTATATTATATGTTATCAATATCGAAATGTTGTTATGCTATATTATATGTTCTCTGTAACAACATTTTGATATAGCAACCTAACAATATCCGGATATGTGATGCATGTTCTATGGAAATAACCTCATAGATTCCTGATAAAAGTGTTCCCAAATTTAGCTGAATTATCTTTATTATGAATAATAATGTGGCTATCACTTCTGCAGGATAAAACTGAGTACAAGAGACGAGTGAAGGAGCAGGCTAAGCGATATCCAGCTCTACTCTAAGACACTATTAATTAGCTGCTTTAGAACTCGTTATGTAACTAATTAAATTTGACTATGGCTAAAGTTTTTCTTGTTTCTTAGCAACGTCAGTAGGATGTTAAGGGCAATAGGGCATCTTTTGTATCCTGGGTTGTTAACCCCTATTAACTTATTTAATGACCCTGTTCCCCAGTATAAGATAGTGATTACTCTGAGCATTATATTCCACATGACTTTTTATATATGGAGGCTTACTAAATGCGACTTGAACCGGAGGCTTCTGGTTAAGGAGATAAAAACTTTTGTATGACCCTTCTTGTACTGGTTAAAGGAGAAAATAGGTAAAAATCATACGTTAAAAGTTTTCTAGTCCAAACGCTTGAATATATAGGTGATTCTGTTTAAGGTATATCAAGCTTTTTTATAGTACAGGCCTACCAAGTAAACATTGACAAAGCATTTGACTATTTGTGCCTATATATATATCGTCACAAAAGGGGAATAATATGCAGAGGACAGTATCAGAAAGTACTGGTCGTGGAACCTCAATCTCCATGGGCTTATTAGTTAAATCACAATTGGAATACACAATACTAATCGCTTCTCGTAGATTTTCATAACCTTGCAGTGCAAAAATGGGATATGCACTTGAAATGAATGTGCTCGTTAAGATATATATCATGAGCAATACAAAAAAAGCGCTAGGAATTTTAATTTATGGGTTTTGAAAAGTAATCCTTTTTGTTTATTAGATTCTAGATAGATTATTTATACATATTAAATGAAAATTTTATTATAAATATAAAGTTTGAGCTAAAGCTACTAAATTTTATCAATCCTTAGCTTTAAGATTGGCTTCGTCCCTGTCCAAACAATTAAACTGAGTATTATTTCAGCCGCCAGCCTAATTGTCGATTAGTATTTTTTAGAATGGAAATATGGTTGTTGTTGACCTTTTTTTGGTAGACATAAAAAGACAAATGTGATTAAAAAGATGAAAAGAATAGGAAAGAACACCTCAATTTTTTTGGTTTCTCATTCCGTATTCGGTATCCATATCATCAAATGGTATAGCATCATTTAACATTTTAAAGTTATTTGATTGTTATGAATAAAAATTACCCAAAAAATCAAAATTTTCCATTCCTTTGTAAGTTAAATAAGGGATTCCAATCAAATTTAATTAATAGATTGTTTTTGGTCATTATAAAATAATAAAACACAGATTTAAGGATCAGTTCCAAATTATTTTTACCTTGCATTATTTTTCTTGCAAACCTGTTTTAATCTTTCTTTTGAGCCGAAAGTCTATTGAAAATAGACTCTCTACCTCATAAAGGTAAGAATAAGATTTGCTTGAGTATATTGTTGTTTGTATTATTATAGAGGATGAATGTTATATAGAGAGATTTCACACAACAATTTCTGCTATTTGAATTAAAAAAAATGTCTGCTCTTTGAATCTAGAAAGGTCAAACATATAGTACATGTAAAACCTTTTAGATCCAGGAAAAAGCACACCATATAAAAGGAGTGCCTAAATTCCTCAAAGCATAAAATTTCCCTTTGCGCAAAAGATGGCCGCTTTGCTTATTATTGATTTGCAAGCGGATGGAAGTTTTTGCACATTATATATATAGTTTCATCACAAATAAAACTCCACTTTTTCTAACAATTGATGCAAAAAAATCATGAATGAACTTTTAATAAAAATTCATGAAGTGCAACACAAAATTGCTATGAATGGAAAAAAAAGAAGAAGAAAGAAGCAAAGGAGGCGAACACTGAAATGAGGCTGTTTACTAGGGTTTATATTTGCCTTTATATAGAGTATTGTGCACCTAATAAGGTACTAAAATCATGCTTGGGATAAGGGCAACGGGTAAAACACTACAATACAAAAATATCATGATTTTGGGAAGCCAAGTTGGTCTCCCACAAAATTAAACAAATTCATTATGGAAAATTTTGTTTATTTAGGGAGCTTAATTATGGTACTTCCTTTATATGGTTTGTGTACTTTGATGCATTACCAATTCAGCATTTATATATTAAATAAAATTTCAAATCATGGAAAGTTTGCTCTGACTTTTAAAAATAGGGATAAAATTTAAATGGTGGCCTAAAAAGGGACATTTGCACTAACTCCGTATTTGTTTGCAGATTTCTTATGGTTTGTATAAATAGTCAAATCTCTCTATAACAACCTCTCGTTATAACGACATTTCACTATAATGGCCTGATTTTCTCCGGAACTGATTTTTCATGTTATATTTTACTTCTCTATAACAACATTGTACCTATAATACCAATGACATTCACTATAGCAGTACATTCTTTGTAAGTTGTAACTATTCATTTTACTCACATCTGTGATCATCTGAGAAATCAACTCTTGTTTTGTGCCTCGACCACACCATTTAGTTTCTGTTTCTTGGAAGTCAATATTAGTCTTTTGCTTCAGAGTAGCTATCAACTACCAAGATCATTTTATCAGTACAAGAAACTCTATTTCATTTTCCAGTACTGTCAATGTACATTCCCATAAACAGCTCTATCGATTCAATCTATTTCATATCCTCTTGAATTATGTAGTTACATTTACACCAACGAAAGCAACGACGTGATTTACAAGTCATATCTCTTCTATGAAAGTTTACATATGTGCAAATAGGGTCAATTCCAAATCCATTGATCTTTGGTTCATTGGCCCTGGAGAGCACTAATGCAAATGCATGAGTAATGGCAAGTAGCCAAAATCCTCATGGAGAGGACTAATGTAAATCCATGAGTAATGGCAAGTAACAAAAATCCTCAAGAAATTTTCAAAAGTCTACTGTTTTCACTCGTCGAAAAATCACCTGATTGAGAGCTAGATATGCTAGCAAACTCAGAAGAATGAATAGAGATTCCGTCAGTGGAAATACCATTCTGAGCAGAAACTATCTTTAGTTATGGACGAACTACTTGTTGCTGTATCTGGAGGGGCTAGTAAACTCGAGTTCTGGAATGGAGGTTGCATTGGCACTGGAATTTCAGTTTCTTCGTTTCTTAGGATCGTTACCACTTGAGACATAGATGGACGCGAAAATCTTCTAGTTTGTGTGCACAATAGCCCTAGCTGAAGCACACGCGATGCCTCCTGTTCTTGAAAGTCACTCATCAGCCTGCTGTCGATGGACTCAGTTATCTTATTCAACTTGTAATTCCTCCACACCTATTACAAAAGTTAAAAAGGCAAGCTTTATTTATGGTCTTGTCAATGGCAATGCAATCTGAACAGTTAAAGGATGAAAAAGCACGAATTATGTGACCAACTAAATCGTCTAAAAACTTAAGTTGGAAAGTATAATTCTAAGTACTTCATTATATTATGACTTCAGCACTCGATTGAATGAGGACGGATTTGATACGTACAGATTGTAGAACTGATCCGGAATCACTCACAAAAACGTTGCTCTTTATACAACATGCAACCTCTATTGCCACCACTCCAAAGGAATAAACGTCTGCTTTCTCTGTTAAACATCCTTGAAGAAGATACTCAGGAGCTAGATATCCCCTACAGCAAGAAATAATCATATAGTATCAGCTAGCAATCTTTAGCTGATTACATACGAAATAATGGATTCAAATATTCTCTTGAAAAAACATCACATTTCTCTTGAAATGAAGAATTCTTGAAACTTAAGTTTGAATATTGATAACTTACAATGTTCCTGCTACTCCAGTACTGACATGAGTTTTATGGGGAGCAAAACGCCGAGCAAGTCCAAAATCAGCAATCTTTGGGACAAGTTCATCATCAACTAAAATATTATTGTTTTTAATATCCCTGTGGATTATCTTTGCTTTGCTTCCTTCATGAAGATATGCTAGGCCTTCTGCTATTCCCAATATAATTTCAAACCGCTCCTTCCAGCTTAAAAATTGACGCTTGTTCTTATCTTCAAGAAAAAGCAATCAACTTATTGTATCTTCCCCTAAAAAAGTAGAGTAAAATACTACTAATTAGATTAAACTTGAAGAATTGTTACCAAAAAGCACTTGATCAAGGTTCCTGTTAGATACACAATCGAAAACCAGAAGACTCTCTGGTCCTTCTATGCTACAACCCAAGAGTTTCACAACATTCTTGTGTTGAATACCACTGATCAAAGTGACCTCATTGAAGAACTCCTCTGCCCATTGACGCGTATTGTACAATAACCTTTTCACAGCTATATTTTTGCCATCAGGAAGAATCCCTTTATATACTGAACCAGATCCACCTTGGCCTAACTTGTTTAAAGGATCAAAGCCTCCTGTTGCTTTTTCTAGCGTTTCATACTTGAAATTTAGTTTCGAAGTCTCAAGAGCCAATGGAATCTTATGAACCCTCTTTGTACCTATATATGTCGTGATAAGCACAAGATCCATCAGAACATGAACAAACAGAAATGCAGTTTATAGAATTCTCGACTTGAAGAGACAGAATATATGTAGTATTAAAGAAGTATACCTCCTTTCTCCTTAGAGAATCTTCTATAGCCTACAAAAGCTCCTAAAATAGCAAATATTCCCAAGATACACGATAATACAATCGCTGCAATTACCCATACATTCTTACACTTCGTTGGCCCTGAAAAAAAATTTGAACAAGGGACCAAATGTAAGCTAAAAAATATACAAGTAACAAATATTTCCTTTATACTTTGCAAGAAATAGAAGGGGAGTCTTGGCGTTGTCATCTTGTGACCCAAGCTCAAGCCATGCAAACAGCCTCTTGCACAAATGCAAGGTAAGACTATACACAATAAACCGGCCAATAAGGTCCGCCCCTTCCCCAAACCTGCGCATAGCTGGAGCTTAGTGTATCTGGTTTCCCTTTATACTTTGTTAGAAATAGCCTGGGGGCTTAGGACAAGGAGCGTCCAGATTCTCTTAAAAAAGGACAAAGACTAATTAATATCATGTTTAGACCGATAGGACTTAAAAGTTTTCTATTGCGTTACCTTTATGAGCAAGGACTAGTGCTCCATCATCGAAGAATTTATTAGAAGAGTATCTCAAATAGCAACCAGCATTCATGGCTTTTCCCTCTGCAGAGGGCAAACATTTTCTTAGCATATCTCCAGCATTATTCAGGCATTTAGTGCATATTTCGGGTTGCAAATAATCCCAACATTGTCCTAATGCATAAATAGCAAGCAATCCACTTTTCACAATTGTTGCCCCGAATCCACCATTCACTATCGACATGCTTGTGACATTCGATATTGCACGATCAACTCTTGCTGCAAACTCCCTCTTCATGTACTGATCATTCGTTATATCAGTGGGAGCACCACAAACATAAATGGATGAATTCTTCTGTATGGTCTCATCGAAAAAATTATAATTTTCGTATCTAAGAAAACAACCGTCTAGGTAAACAGAGCCACCAGGGGAAGGAATGCATTTGGTGAGCTTATCTTTAGCTTCGTTGAAACAAAGCTTGCATTCGTCCTGAGAAAGATCGTTATGGCATTTCACTGATCCATAAATATCAGGTGAATTCGTGTTCATTTCATATGTTGCAGACTTATTTTCCCAAATGAAATCATGGAGAGTCCCCATGACTTCCATGTACTTTGGTAATAAATCAATAATCGCCAAATTTTCCCGGGGCTTGCAAGAAATATTAGCTAAGGAAGTTCTCGGATCACAAAGAGACGGAGAAAACATAAAGATGAAGAAAATTAAGGAGATGAACGTGACATGTTCAACGTATCTTGGTGCAAAAGGCATTAAATTAAAATAGGAATTGTTTTTTTCTTCGTTTTTTTTAACGTAAAAAAGAACGAAAGGAACAGGAGGACAAAGATTGATCCTAAGCTACTCTATATATTCCATTTGTACAAATGAACATATTTGTACAGGACATGAGAAGGATTGAAAAGACTTAAAAGTTTTTCAATATGTTATGGAAATATCTAAATTAAAAGTCGACTGATTTTCAATTTTCTCCACCTTTCCTTCTTCTTCTTCCTCTCTCTTTTTATTTTATGCAAAAACACATGAGAATGCATAAATGTATTGTAAAAATCAAATTTTTGCAGAGGAAGAGAGAAGGAAATAACGGGGGCTGCCCCGTTTTGGGGAAAATTGAAAGTAATGTCAATGATTTTCGATTCGATTTTGTTCCTTTTTTCGAAACAGAGAGTTGAGTTGATATAATATAAATGGCTAGTATTAGTTTCCAAGTTCTATCACAGCTTAATAATGGTGTATGGTAATAAAATCATTCAAGATGTTGTTGTTTTTTTGTGTGGATATTTTTTTGCTTTTCCTATTATTAATCTATATCATTTTGTTCATTTCTATTTAGCTAAAACTTTAATCAGGGAGGAATCCAACTTTTCAGCAGACGATGTAGGGTGACCGTTGTTTTAATTTCATCTCGAATTTTATATAAATATACATACATATTTATAGTTATACATGTACCGTTGTTACAAATGAGCTGTGAGTTGATACTCATTTAACATCCTGAAAACTCTGCTTGTGTGAACTTGCTCATTTTATCGATCTTAAGCCCGAGTAAAGGAGATCAGGGGTTATCATACACTGACAACCAACGTAAAAATTTTCAATTCATGATGAATCCTTTTAAAATCCTATATTCTCCTTTTACTAAAAAACTCATAACATTGTGGGACTTGGAATTGAATCATAAAGATCAATTACTACAACAATAACATACTTAGTATAATCCCACAAATGAAATCCGGGGAGGGTGGGTGTACGCAGACCTTATCCTACCTTTGTGGGGTAGAAAGACGGAAATGTCTGATAAGAAACAATAATTGCAGGAAAGAAATTTAGTTTCCTATGCTATAAATTATTGAGAAAAGTGACCATATATGGTTTCTATAACAGCAAATTGCATGTTTTCTGAAGGTTTCCAGTGACGTTTCCGCTGATTAATGAACCAATTGTTAATCTGCTTCGGATCTAAACCTGTTGATTCTGCTAGACATACTTTCTCTTCTTCCTGCATTCACCAAAGATTGAAAAAGAAAAAAAGATTAATTCTACCCCTATCCTTAAACAGTTTGGGAATAGACGAATAAAGTCACTTTTCTTTCTTTTGTATCAGAAAAGTTTGTTTTACTCAAAGGATCACTCAAATCGGAAAGTGATATATCTAACCACCTATTAATAAAGCGACTCTTGATTTTTTTAACCAAAAACCTCATATCTAACCAAATACCCAACACCTGATCAATTTGCAAAATAAATGAAATGGTTAATTACCGTGGGATAAGGCCAATTATAGTGAGTAGTCCACCAGTTTAGCAATATTTGCGTTGCTTCTTTTGGCAGCTTTCCCTTGTTATTCTTTTTGCAAAAATCTTGCTTTAGGCTACTAATATATCCACTGTACTTTCCCATTAACTTATCCTTTATGTCACTCCCTCTGCACATTTCATCACTAGTAGTACTCTTCTGCTGATCATAATTATTAGCCTCCCCTCCACCAGCAATTGTATCACCCTCCTCTTCTTTCAAAATTAATTAAAGTAAATAGAAACAGTAATTTAGTTAGATTTTTTTTATAATAATGAACAATTACATGCACTTGGAATGAAAAGGAAAAAAAAATTGTACACGTGGAATCCACTCATTTTATAGTGAAGCTGTGTAAACACTACAAGAAAAATGAAATTAGCTGTGAGTTTCGTCGTTAATAGAATTTATCAATCGCTAAAGATTAGCAGTGAATTTGTTGTTTATCTACGAATTTATCCATTACTAATTTCTGATTCGTTAGTAGTAAAATTATAAGGGCAAAGACGAGACTTTTTAATAACGACAATGCTATAAACTAAAGTTTGCTCAATATTTTAAAAGTAAAGGTACGAATTTGGGAATTTTTCCCTTCACACTAGGACAACTTGGGTTTGTAACTGCGAAAAATCAATCAAATGGTGACATTCATTATGATATTTTTTTTTAGTCCGTTTAAAAAATAATGTCTTTTTTTCTTTTTTGATAACTTCTTAATTTTAACTTTACACATGACATGTTTAAGATCACAAGATTAAATGACATTTTGGTACATTCTAAATCTTTAGCTTAAAACCATAAAATTTAATTTCTTAAATACAATGTCAAGTGAAAACTAGACAAACAAATTGACATGAATAAAGTAGTATATGTATAAAGGACAGGAACAGGTTATTAACTCGTGACAAAGGCGTAGGTTCGTTATGTCGTTTCAGTGCCAGAGAATCAAATAGGTTGTACAACAATATACTACTGCCAACGTCTATCTTTACTTGTTCAATATGTTAAAAATAGTTGTCTAACTTTACTTGTTTAGATTGAAAAATGACGGAATAATTACCATTTTGCGTCTATTTTATCCTTTTATTCACTATTGTCATTATTCAATATATTTCTCAAAGCATTGAATTTATTATATTCAAAAGGTGATATGATAAAAATATCTTTTTATTTATTACTTCTTAAAAATTGTGAAAGTCAAACATAGATAAGTAAAGATGGACGGAGTGAGTAGTTGGTTGCATTGTATCTCTACTTTTTTTCTTGTTTGGTCTTTCATTTTTTCTTTTATTGCTCAAAGTACCTATCTCATCAGTTCATCTCTAGTTCTAACGAAGGAACCAAACAAGGTAATTAAATGGCTATTTAATGAGCACTTGCAAGTAATTTTTTAATTTTTTTTTTGTGGTTTATAACATTGTTCTAAATAGCAGACTTAAAACCATTTCACATTGAGCATGCAACTCACAAATTGAAAGATGAAAGATAAAACATGAATCAAAAGACTAAATCAATAAAGCAAGAAAAATAGAAATCTAATACTTCCTTCGTCCTAATTCATGTGACACTATTTCAATTTTAAGAGTCAAACTTTAAGATTTTGACTGTGAACTCGGACATAAAATCTTTGTATTTTTCTGAAATAAAATTTACATATTTGATGACTACACAAAAGGTGTCATTGGTCATAATAATTACTCCAATAATTTAAAAAGACATATGAAGAAATCGCGCTCAAATAAAAATTTATTTGACTCATCGAAATCCAAAAGTTTCACATAAATTGGGACCACTTAGCATGCAAGCCCCAAATAAACCTAAGGAGTCGTTTGGTAGGGAACAAGTTATCTCGAGATAATTAATTCTGGGATTGGTTATCCCATCATGTATATGGGATAACTTATCCCATCACTATGGTATAAATGGTGGGATAAATAATTTTAAGACTAACTAATACCTCTAACCAAACGCATGATAAAATAATCATGTGTTTTATCCCAGAATTATTATACCTTATACCTCACACCAATCAACCCCGGAAGGAATTCTTCTATGATGAAATGAAAACAGTCCCTATATATATTTTTTATTCTATCTTCTGAAACTGGATCATAAGCCTTACACATCTGATCTGTTAATATAATAAGCTTTAAATGTCATAAATCTCTCAACTGCTAAGTATCTTCAACATTAATGCATGGAATAACAGCTTTTCTAGACTGGATTATTATACTTAAAATAACCAAAAGATCACACCATTAATTCCTTTTGATTACTTAACCGAAGCAACAAAAGCAAATTTAAACTAAAAGTATCAGACATTGAACAACTTCTTTGTGTACTAACTGAATATATAATGTATACGGCCATAACTTTTATGCTATATTTAATTACTCCATGATCAGTTTATAAAGCCTTTAAAGTCGAGATTAATAGACAATGATGAATCAAAGATTGAAACTATTGGATGTCTGAGGACGACAATATCATGGAGATTTATTGGAAAATTAACTTTAATTGTACTTGACTCTTCCACCATATCACATGCTCACTATAATTAACAAGCTCAGATTCCCTCTGCTATTCTCATTACTTAATAGTATTAGGGTTCTCCATTTTAGTTCAAGATTATTTATTTCCTTAATTTTATGTACATTAGAAGCTGTGCACAACTCCTTCCAATCAACGTGGGCGGAGCCATCTGTTGGAAAGGTGATTCAACTCGTTGAAAAATTATACCGTGTAATTAGGGGGGAAAAAACTATAGCGAGAGAATTTTGAATCCTTTGACATAATTAAGAGCTAGGAACTTCTAGTGTTTACACTTTAGATGGTTGGTTCAAATTCCAAGTGCGATATTCTTGTATTTAATTATTTGAATCCCCTTACTAATTAAAATTCCTAATTTCGTCATTGGGTATCATATTGAAGAGTGTGATGAACTCATGTGAGAGATCCAACAACATATCTAGTGTAATCCTACAAGTGTGGTTTGAGAAGAGTACTCCAGTGTACGCAACCTCATCTAAGAGATAACACACTTTTATTTTTTGAAGTACTTATGTCTTCAACACGAGCTCTAAGAAAAGAAAATCTTTATAATTAACTTTAGAGGAGTCAGAAGTTGGAAATTAAAGGGAAGAATTCAGAGGAATCTAGTGCAAAACATTGCAATTGCTTTGTTCAGACATGGAAGAAGCACCTAGGAAATGTCATGTCATTCAGAGCTAGCCCGTGAGATATATATAGTAGTTGTGTTTTTTTTATCCCATTTATGCATATTGTTTCAAGGAACTATCAAGTGTCCATAGAACTAAAAAGAAACCTAACATAGCTACTTTTTTTTTTTTTAACCAAAGGGTGCTCATTGGGCCTTTATTCTAGAATAAAAAGATTCTGTACAAAACAACATAGCTACCTTATTATGCAACTGTGGATGATCAATCTGGACATTGTTTTATCTCATTCAAGGTCATCAACTTATTATATTTTCTTGTACCATATTCAGAATGTTTGTTCTTTCTGTGGTAAGATTCACCTTCTGCATTTCACTTTTTTGTTTTTGTACTTTTTCACTTTTCACCCATTACTATTACTAGTAGTATTAGAAACAACAATAAAGCCCGAGAGGAAAAGTACCGTTAGAATTATTTTGAGCCATAAAAAAATTAAAGTAAAATACTATTCATGGCCATTTTATTATTTTATGTGTCTTAGTATGATTCGACCTAAGCTAAAGGTGCATAATAGCTAATATACCAATGACATTGCTCTGAGGGATTGCAAAATGAAAATGTTGTAGTAAATAAAAACTAATTAATAAGTATTGAAAGTATTATAATAGTCTCGCATCGGTTGTGGATAGGGTAATTGGTCTCCGGACAAAGTCTTGGACAATTTTCATATTATAAACAAATTTTTGAGATTGAGTTAAGTTCAAGGTCCATTTTCTTAACATGATATTAAAATTGGACACATCCGGCCAGTTATTGGTTTACCCGATGTTGAGCTCCATGGTATAATTCCATGATCTAATTGGGGTGTTAATTTGAATAGTCCCACATAGGTTTTGAATGGGGTAATCCGTCCCGTTATATGGTTTTGGATAATCTCACCTTATGATTCAATGCTTTGAATTGAGTGAGGCTTAAGGTCTATTTTCTTAATAGAAAGAGTCATTTCTAATTAACGGTTAATCACTTGTATTAGAGCGGACACAAAGAGTGTTAAAAAGCACTCATTTCATGTAATACTACTGATTATACTGTAATCAGAGGAGGATATAGATCTTTGATATTGGGTTTATCTAAACTTGATACTTTTGACGCAGTGCATAAATTTATGTATAACATTTTACAAAAATTGTAACAAATAATAAATATGAACTAATAATTTTAAAGATATAACGGATTCAGTGGTAAGAATTGAATCTTTAAAACTTAAATTACACTCCGATCCCTCCATCCCAATTTAAGTGTCTTAGTAATATTTGGACAATCAAAGGATATTTTCTTTGACCATAATTTTTTCAAATACTTTCTAAATATTTTGAATTGTTAACTATTATGACTTATAGTATGACTTCTTATGTAGTTTCATTCTAGGTATGTAAGTTTTATTTCAAAAAGGTTGAAAATTTTATGTCCGAATTCAAACCGAACATTAATTAATTTGACCCTCGTATTTCAAATCAAGACAATCTTTTTAGGACATAAGGAGTAACTGATTTAATGTTATGAATTGAATCCTAAAACTTAAATCTTAGATCCGTCCCCACTGTAATTAACACATGAATGTAGAGAGAGAGAGAGACATATATATATATATACCTGAGATATTGGTTGTAGTGCAGAGATTGGTAAGTTGAGTTTGAACATCGTTAAGAAAAGTAGTTGCTTCATTGAAAGTCCTTGACAGATCCGACTTGAACTTAGCCAACACATCACAGTAAGTTACCTGTGCAGTACATCAACATTAAGATATTATAAGGACAAACATATCTACACATATATATATAATACTAGCTTTTTAATTACCATGAATTCATCTAGCTCAGAATCGTCGCTGATCAATTGATTTAAGGCAGTGCTACTGCTGCTTGATCTCCTATAAAGATCATTTTCTTGGACAATATTGTCCAACATATTCACAATCTCAGGTGCTGCTCCCACCTGCAAACATTATTGTTTGAGAATATAATAATTGTGCTTTTTCTAATAACTATACTTTTTTTTATTAGATGAGATGGATACACACTTTAATAGTTATTATAATTATCGGTGAAAATTGTCAAATAAGAAGGGATGTTAATGTATTACTCCATATCTTATCGATCACCAATGTAATTCTTCGTTAACCCTAGAAGTTGCATATCAACATATACTAGCATACTTCGAAACCCTAAGACCAAAGCTAAATTTTTTGAGGTTTTCCTTTCTTTTGTTTTCCACCACACCCCATCAGAAGGATCAATAGTGTTCCCAGTTACCTAAAAAAAAAAACTTATTTACCTTGTGGCAATCGATGTGAGTAAGAAGAAGCATAGGATACAAAGGATGAGAAGAGATCTTTGCTTGAATATTCTTCTCTTGTTGTTGTAAATTAAAACAAGTATCAACTACTAATGAATTAGCAGCTGAAAGTAGTTCCCACGACATGATGTTTCCGGCCTCGATCGGGACCGCCCCATCGGAAAACGCCGGCAACAAATTATAATGATCATCCGAGTAGCCTCCACCACCACTAGTACTACTGAACCTGAATTCATACATTTCTTCCATCACATAATTAATCTTAATATAATTTCATACTATATATATTTGCTGTAAAGTTATATAACACAAGGTTTTTCTAAATAGATAACTTTTCCAAACTGAAAATAAAGAAGAAAATAATAGAGGCGGAAGAACGGAGAGAGAAACTTGAAACTTTTGCCTATAAACAAATGAATTAGTACCTGGAGAAAAAGTTATATTGTAGCGCGCAGCACCTGATGATCAGGAAAAGGAACTACTTTTGTCCTCCTTATTTTATTTTGGCTTGAGGAGTACATTGACAGTGTTTGCAAGTTGCAACAAATTTTAATAGTGATGGAAATAAATTGCAATCACAAATAAAATATGAAAGAAACATAATTTATTGATAATATTTGTGAGTACAACTCTGTTACTCCCTTAATTCTTCTCTCTGAATATTCTCCATGATTCGAGGATTGTTAGTAGCGTATTTCTCGAATATAGTACTATTTGGACCTTTTTGAGTATTTATTTAATCTCCATTAAAGGAGGATTTGTGGATCTCTTTGTGAATATCCTTGAGTTTATGAGATTTCGAGACTAAGTCGTGTAATTAAAGGAGGTGACATGCATATTTTAAGTGGTTAACATATCTATTTAATGGATGTTTGATCATATGCGCAAAAATAAAAAATAAAAAATAAAATTTGAATTGAAATTGTCTAATAGAAACACTTTATTATATGCCCATATGCTCAATTGAAATAAGCTAGCGAGTGAAGTGCTTACGCCCCTTTAGAAATAGGGGCGAGCAAAAAAGCTCGTTCTTCCATTTTGAGATCTTTAGATTCGTAAGATCATAATCGAGTCCCTTTACTTTCTATTATATTAGTCAAGCACTAGCGCCCTACAACTAGTATAGTATTGCAGAGCAGCCAGCCCCTAGAACCCGTTTTTTTTTGCTTATGTAATACTCTAACATCAACCTTTTCCTCCAGCGAACGCTTTAAAGGCGCCCTTATTTATTTTCAGAGACTTTCAATGGTCCGCTCTTCTCTCCTCGTGATCGAAGCTGACCCCAGAAGTTGGGTATTCCTTCTTAAGAGGACACTAACCCTCCTGATCTTGCTAGCTGGGGGCTCAGTCTTTCAAGATTCAATCTTTCCCCTTCCGGTCCCAGGGAATCGCTCACTATTGACCCTACTTGTTCGGATGGGTGTTCACCCCAAAGTGTTCCCGGATCGCATGCATACATTCGTAACTAACTTAGTGCAACATGAAAAATTTCATTGAGAGGAATCAGCAAAGAAAAAAAAAACGGCAACATCAACATGTGTATTTGAGAGATTGTCCTCGGGCTGAGGAGTGTCGAGATGAGTTCGTTGAGGTGTTTACACAGGCCTGTGGTCCTCTTTTATATTTTGTTCCCGTAATTCGAATGTCTAAATGAAATTTGATCACAAGTTTAAGGGGCCGTATAGATAATAAATATATTCTTTCATTAAGTGTGCAATACATGATCAGTCCCCTTCTTCTCTTCATATAATTAAAAAAAATTGTTAAAAAAGTGAATAATCTACTGTAATAAGTAAAAATATAATAATACTCCTGGTTCTATTTTTACGCCATCCATCTATATAAATTAGTGCATGTCGTTCATGGCTCGCTTTTAAGACTTATTCATATATTCTCTTTTCTATGATGTAAGAGATCTATTCAATAAAACAAATATAACCATCCTTAAACATAGTAAGGGTGCATTTTGTATAAAAATATTTTGAGGAAAATTATTTTTCATGAAAATGTTTTACCCTTGATATAAAAATAAATTTCCCTATGGTAATTTTGTACTAATGTGCAATATATGATATACGGAAAAAAGTCATATTTGCCCCTGTACTCTCAGGAAAAAGTTATATTTAGCCCTCATCATACTTATTTGATATATTTAACCTTGTCATTCAACTTTAATCACATATTTGCTCTTGAATTGTTAAGTCTCATATTTTATTATCCTATGAGTTGCCTACGTGACGCCTACATGAATATATTTTTATTACAATTGGAAATTTATTTTCTAATTAAATATTCTACCAACCCATTTTTTAAACCCAACCCACCCAATTGTTCAGACCCAACAAACCTCTGTTGATGTTCCTAAATGAACTTTAGGATTCTTAATTTCATAGTGGAAACATTTTCTAACTCCATTTGCTACTGCCCATTGCGTCCGTTCAATTAATCTATATATTATACTATGTAAAAGTTGGTTACAATAAGTAAGGTGATGTGGCATTTATTTTACAAGGGAATCAGCAGTTGCTGTGGGTGCACATAAGGTAAGTCTCTGATGTAATAGCTTGCAAATCACATAGGAGAGGTAAATTGTATTAGGCAATTAGTTCCGTGCGATAAGTTTGATCGAGAAAATATGCAGGAGCACAAACTTGAGATCTCCATTCGAAAGATTACATGTTCAATCAATTCAATCACCTTTATGAATGCGCACATGACATTTTTATCACATAGAACTTTATTTATTTTTGAGATATTTTTAAATTTTTGAGTTAATAGTCTGAATGGTCATAACTCCACTTATTGTAATTGATCACTTAAGTCACTTATTTTTGTATTGTATCTTTTAAAAGTTATCTAACTTTGCCTAATTAGCCTCTGATTATTTCAGCCGATAATATAATTTTCAATGATATCGTACTTGGTCTAAAAAACATCAAAAAAGGTTGGAGTTTGTTCCTTCTTGATACTCCATGGACCAAAATGCACTTTTATTATATGGTCAATACCGATCTATTTTAGTAGATCATATGTAAGTAGAAAAAGCTTCTAATTTGGATAAAATAAAAACATATTTTTTCCATTTCTATTTACCCATTGGCCAGTTCATATCTATGTTTCATGTGTTTCTAAAACGAATTCAATCTCGTGATACCACTTAAATAACTACGGTCACATAGTCAAATAGCTAGGTCAAAAAGAAAGAGTCTAAAGTCGGGTCGAACGACATACATATCTTGGTTAGTTCCACTATCTAACATAAACTTGTCTTCCTTCCAAAGGTAAGAATAAGGTTTAATACAAACTGTCCTCTCAGATCTCACTTGTGAGATTACAATAGGTATATTATTATAAGTATTTGGATTTATTTAGGATCCAACCAACTCTAAACTCGATCAAATCCCTAACCTGATTCACTTAATGAATTGACTACATAAGGGATGCCTTAAACAACTTTTAACCGCATTGAGTCTAGCCAAATGAATAATGGGATGAATTTCAAATTCCCTCCCCAGTAGTACCAGTTAGGAGTCTTCAAGAAATAGAAATTCTTGGCTTCTTTAATGAGTACAAGTAAATAATATTCTTAAACTGTCTTAATCAAATCGCCGAAAGAAAGTCAAAAAAGCAACCCATATTACACATCTCCCAATTCTAAATTTGTCAAAAGCTCTATCTTTCCATTTCCCACTATCTATCTCAAATATAAAGTTTAATCTATGTAATAATATCATCCGTCTCCATATTTTTTTTTGATTATTATAAAAAAAACTTATAATAACATAATTCGAAAAATCAGTAATTTTTGAGTATAACTGTTATAGATAGGAGTGACTGTCAAGTAACATGCTATAGCATAAGCATTAAGCCACCATTTCCCCTTCATTTCTTGTTCAATTACTATCTCCTTTGAGCAATATGCATTGTATATTTTCCATTTGGTTGCAAAAGGGTTTTAACCAAAAAAAGGGATTTGGGTGAATTGCATTTTGAGGTAGCATGAAATTAATTGGGCACTTGTGTAGCAGAATCCAACTGAGCTCGAAGAAAACATTGAACCAGCACCCCCTTGACAATTTTAGAGGTCCACTTTCAATGGAGAAGCCGCCATTTTTTCCGGTGAGTAATTTTATTGCTTCTTTATTTGCAATAAATTAAGAGATAATTTAACGGTGTTTGTGTTTTGGACCAAAAGTGTTCCAAAGTTTAATATTTAAAGGACCAAAGTGTACCAAGCGTTAAACTTAAAGGGTCTTATCTCTCATCAGGAGTCCAGTAATGCTCCGGAGATCGAGGAATGCCAAAAATCTCCATTTCCCGGCGATTTATCCTCCGACGGTTGTTCTTCTACTTCATCTCAGGTTTGTAAATACCATATTTTTCCACTTTATTTTTTATGGAATGCAACTTTAAACAACCTATATACTCTCTCGATTTCAACTTGTTTGTCTGACTTTGACACGGAGTTTAAAAAATTAAAAATATGTAGAGTATACCAAAATGCAAATGACATGAAAATTAGAACTAAAGAGCTATTAAAAAGAAAAAATAAGTTGTTTTTTAAATTGACTAAAAAAAGAAAGTAACCCAAACAAATTGAAACCTAGCACACATTTATCACAATCACTATATGTGTTTGCACGTGGAAATTGTGTTTACGAGGATATTGAACAAATTCGTAGGAGTTTATTTTCATACCAAACACGGTATAAAATCATATGAATTTCTGTAACCAAACGTGTCCTAAGAGTTATATGAGCAACTTTATTAACCTGGTCTAGAGAGGGGGAAAAAAAGAAAAAGAAAAGATTCATCCCATTTCATCGAATGCTGAACTAACAAAATCATTTAGTATGCTACATTCAAGTGTAATGACAATGCCTAATCCTTTATTTGCACCAATTTTTTTTTAGAAAAATGTTCTGTTTTACTAGTAAAAAGAAACAAATGATGTTTGGGGGGGGAGGCAAAAGATAACAGAAGAAGGAAAGAACAAATAATTTTGAAAATAAAATAGAAGATGCCGTGGATAAACATTTTTTTTCAATGTTTTTCTCCATTTTATGGCTAACTAAAAGATGTGTTCTGTAATCTTTCTAATATATTCTCTGTCTTTTCACATTTTTAATTTCTGCAATTAAAATGATATAAAAAGTTAGGTTAGTTAAAGAAATAAAAGAAAGTTCCAGTAGCTAGTTAAAGCTGGTTGAGCTTGTCTTAGCTATGTTGTATTTTTTAAAGGGGCTGAAATTTCAATATTTGCTTTTATAATACTATATTTGTGTTTGATTATATTAATCGTATGTTGTTCATCTCAATGGATAAACTCATTGTTTCCATTTTGCTTAGTTAAATTTCAAACGTCCTTTTTGTGATAAGTAAATTGAGAGTTTCCTTTATATTCCCTTTTATGTTATTTCTTTTAGCTGATGTTTAAAACTTTTGTTTTGTTTTATGTTCTTATACATTTTAGTAAAGTATTAGGAAAAAGATTACTCCTAATTGCTAGAACTTTAAAAGTAGGGAAGATAAGTTTGATTGCTAAATAGGGGATGGTTTGATGCATGTAATAAACTTTACTGGATAGCTTAGCCCCATTTTAGCAAATCAATAGTTTCTATAGAAAAGTTTCAATTTGACCACCAAAGAACATGGTCGGAGGAATGAAATTCCTCTACCTTTACTTAGAGGTCTAGGGTGCGAGTCTTAAGAATGAAGAAACTAAATGTAGGAGCACTCTCCGCTTAGTGGGCCCTATGTGACACAAATCCAAATTAATCCGTCCATTTGAGTTTAGATATTCTATGTATGAAGGAAATAAAGAATATAATGGCGCATGTAATTGCAGCTACTACAAGCTTAAAAGCAACATAATGTGCTATCTTTTGAGTTCAATTTGGCATCACAAAAAAAGAAACTATTTTCAGAAAGAAGATTTAATTTCTTGTTGATATCTTAGCCTTTAACTGTTGTACCAAAGCTTGTGAATTGCCTGCTCCTAAAATGCTGCACATCAGATATTAACTGAATTTAAAATGGTTTCTCAGTTGAAGAAAATGGAAGCAAGCCAGAAACTAAGAGATCTTCAATGGGGATATCAAGTGATCAAGTCTTCAAGTCTCGACCTGCATAGTATCTCCTTCTATCTTTCTCAGCCAACAACATGTTGTCATCAAGAAACGGAAAACTCCATTAACATTAACATATCAAAGGGGAGTCTTTCTCATTTCTCTGACCTCCTTGTGCTCTTGAAAACATCAAAAAGTACTCAAGCTTCCTTGAGAGACTTGGAGTTCCACCAAGTTGAATGGGAGTTGCAGCAAGTAAAAAATCTTGGAGTTTTGCTTGAAAGTAGCTCGAGCATTAAGCAATTAGTGTTTAAGAGAAACAAGTTTACTGCAGAATGCTTATCTGAGCTGTCAGAAGTTCTAAAGAAGAATGGAGTGATCAAGGAAATTATGTTGTCGGAATCAAATATTGGTCCAGTTGGAGCTTCTCTTCTTGCTTCAGCACTTAAGGTGAATGGAAGCTTAGAAGAGTTGCAGATATGGGAAGACTCCATTGGCTCAAAGGGTGCAGAGGAGCTGTCCAAAATGATAGAAGTTAACTCAACATTGAAGCTACTCACCATTTTCGATTCCAAGTCTATTACTGCCACACCTTTGATTTCAGCAGTTCTTGCGAGGAACAGGTCAACGGAAGTGCACATTTGGAATGGAGAGAACAATGAGAAAATTTCAAAGGTGGTTGAATTTGTACCTGAAAACAGTACCCTTCGGATATATCGCCTTAATGTCTCGGGTGCTTGTAGAGTTGCTTGTGCTTTAGGGATGAATTCAACTGTGAAGACACTCGATCTGACAGGAGTCAGGTTGAAGTCCCGTTGGGCAAAGGAATTCCGATGGGTTTTGGAACAGAACAGGACCCTGAAAGAGGCAAATTTGTCAAACACTTGCTTGAAAGACAAAGGAGTTGTTTATGTTGCAGCTGGGCTTTTCAAGAACCAGAGCTTGCAGAAGCTGTATCTTAAAGGAAATTGGTTCGGAGGTGTTGGTGTAGAACATTTACTTTGCCCTTTGAGCCGTTTTTCTGCGCTGCAATATCAAGCAAATATTACTCTCAAATCACTTACTTTTGGAGGAAAAAGAAACAAAATTGGTAGGGATGGGCTTGCAGCAATCCTGCAGATGTTGACAAGTAATGAAAGCCTCACGAGCTTCGGAATATATAATGATGAGAGTTTAAAACCGGATGACATAGTCAGAATCTTTAGGAGTTTGGAGAAGAATGCTACATTAAGATGCATATCTTTACAAGGTTGTAAAGGGGTGGATGGTGAAGCAGTCCTCCAAACTATCATGGATATTTTACAGGTAAATCCTTGGATTGAAGACATTGATCTTTCAAGAACTCCATTGCACAATGCAGGGAAAACAGAAGCGATATATCAGAGACTGGGTCAGAACGACAAGGCTGAACCGGAGATTGATTTGCTCAAAGACATGCCAATGACAGTGCCAAAGAGCTGTAGGGTCTTCCTCTGTGGGCAAGAATATGCTGGTGAGCCACTAAAACAATGTTAGTTTGACTGATTGCTCTTTAGCTACACTGATTTATTTGGTATGTTCTTTTTTTCTTTTTTTGCACTGCAGGGAAAACTACACTAAGCAATTCTATACATAATCACTTTTCTTCTCCAAAGTTGCCCTATATTGATCAAGTGAGAACTCTTGTAAACCCAATTGAGCAAGCTGTTAGACCTATAGGCATGAAGATAAAAACTTTCAAAGATGAAGACACAAAGATCTCAATTTGGAATCTTGCAGGGCAGCAAGAATTTTATGCCCTCCATGATCTAATGTTTCCAGGACATGGAAGCGCCTCCATTTTCCTGATCATCTCCAGTTTGTTCAGGAAACCAAATAACCGGGAACAGAAAACCCCCGACGAAGTTGAAGAGGATCTGCAGTACTGGTTGAGGTTCATTGTTTCCAATTCAAGAAGAGCTCTTCAGCAGTGCATGCTGCCAAATGTTACTGTGGTGCTCACACACTATGATAAAATCAATCAACAGTCACAGAACCTACAGCTTATTGTAGACTCAATCCAAAGGCTACGAGACAAATTTCAAGGCTTTGTTGAATTCTACCCAACTGTATTTACAGTTGATGCAAGATCTTCTGCATCAGTAAGTAAAGTTGCCCATCACCTCCAAAAGACGAGCAAGACGGTTCTTCAAAGGGTTCCTAGAGTCTATGAGCTTTGCAATGACCTCATGCAAATTCTGTCGGACTGGAGATTGGAAAATCATAATAAGCCAGCAATAAAGTGGAAGGAGTTTGGTGATCTATGCCAAGTCAAGGTTCCATTGCTCAGGGTTCGTTCTAGACTCGATAATAAAGAGAAGGTGGAAACGAGAAGAAGGGCTGTTGCTACATGCCTTCATCACATTGGCGAGGTGATCTATTTTGATGAACTTGGTTTCCTAATCCTAGATTGTGAATGGTTTTGTGGTGAAGTACTTGGTCAGATTTTGAGATTAGATCTCAAAAAGCAGACTTCTGCTGGAGATGGATTCATAAGTAGAAAAGATCTGGAAAAAGTTCTTAAAAGTAGTCTTGATAGCCAGATTCCAGGGATGGGCTCAAAAGTTTTCGAGAACTTGGATGCAAGTGATCTTGTGAGAATGATGCTGAAACTTGAATTATGCTATGAACAAGATCCTTCGGATACCAATTCTCTAATGTTGATACCCAGCTTTCTTGAAGAATGTAAGGGGAAGCCGCCAAAGTGGCAGATAAACTCAAGTGAATGCGTTTATGCAGGAAGGCACCTCCAGTGTGATGACTCAAGCCACATGTTTCTAACACCGGGTTTCTTTCCCCGCTTACAGGCAAGACCTCTCATCTATTTTTACGCTCTATTCTCTATTTACAGAATCATACGACTTTGCAAATGAAGTAGCAACCCTTTTATTTTTATTTATTTCCTCATCTCGGATAATAATATAATTCACTATGTTTGTTTAGGTACATTTGCACAACAAAGTAATGGGGTTGAAGAATCAATATGGAGCAACATACAGTCTTGAAAAGTACGTCATTGCGATGAGCATCAATGGCATCTATGTCCGCGTAGAACTTGGGGGTCAATTAGGCTATTATGTTGATGTGCTTGCCTGTTCCACAAAACACCTGACAGAAACTCTAAGGCTATTCCAGCAGCTTATAATACCGGCAATTCAGAGCCTTTGCCATGGAGTCACACTGACTGAAAACATTATTCGACCAGAATGTGTAAGAAATCTAATACCACCAAGGTACAGGAGAAACCAGGTTCTGCCTCTCCAGCTATTAAAGCAGGCATTGCTCTCAGTGTCTGCAGACAATATGTATGACTATCAACACACTTGGGATTTGGTAGCAGATTCTGGAAGGACTATTGTTGGAGCAGGTTTTGACTATGCTCGAGATCTCTTATCCGATGATGATTTTCGGGAAGTTCTCCAGCGCAGGTACCATGATCTACATAACCTTGCTGGGGAGCTCCAAATTCCTTTGGATAACAGCCAGGATGGACAGAATCATGCTTCTACAACCAGTGAAGAAACTGAGGGAAAAATTGAACCAACATTTTCTGGAATAGCCAAGGGTGTTGAAGAAGTCTTGCAGAGACTTACAATTATACAGCAAGAACTTAGGGATATAAAGCAAGAAATCCAAGGCCTCAGATACTACGAATATAGGCTTCTTATCGAGCTAAACCGCAAAGTGAACTATCTTGTGAACTACAATGTCCAAGTTGAAGAAAGAAAAGTGCCAAACATGTTCTACTTTGTAAGGACAGAAAACTACTCGAGGAAATTGATCACCACCATGATTTCAGGAATCAATGCTCTCCGGCTGCACATGTTATGCGAGTATCGCGGAGAAATGCATGTCGTTGAAGATCAGATAGGTTGTGAAGTGATGCAGGTTGATAACAGGGCAGTAAAATGCCTGGCTCCTTACATGACGAAGTTCATGAAATTGGTGACATTTGCTCTCAAGATTGGAGCTCATTTAGCAGCAGGGATGGGAGAAATGATACCAGATTTGAGTAGAGAAGTTGCACATCTACTCGAATCTCCCGCTGCATATAGTGCAGCAGGAGCTGCTGCTGCTGGTGTTGTTGGGGTTGCAGCAGCAGGACGTGTGGAGAGAAATAGGGGATCAAGGGACATCCAGCAAGATCTTAAGGCAGCGCAACAATGGGTTGTTGATTTCTTGAGGGATCAAAGGTGCTCTGGTGGAAGAGATATTGCTGAAAAATTTGGATTATGGAGAGTTAGATACCGAGACAGTGGCCAAATTGCATGGATCTGTAGGAGACATATACACATAAGAGCAGGTGAAATAATTGAAGTTCCACTTTAAGGTTCAGCTCTAGCCATAGAGGTCACGTAAGAGAAAAAGAGAGGCAAGGTTGAGAGATGAAGAAGTTGGAGAGGGGCACGTAGATTGGCCGCTGTGGTAGTTCAACATGTTTGCACAGGTGAGACGTGAGATCATTTGTTTTGTACGTTAATTATAGATATGCCATGTTGCTCTCTTGACAGAATTACAATGCTATGGTGTTTCAGCCTCATCAATCTTTCCACCATATTCTAGCTGCCTCTACTTACACTCTTCAAGTAGTTCAGGGTAGTTGGTCCTGCTATATATCCCTCTTTCATGTTGATGCCGATGTCATATTCTTAAATTAGCTTGCCGTGGTAATTTTGATATAAAATGGTGCCCTGACCCTTGTTGGACAATGTTGGTCCTTTACTTGCTCAAGCCGATGCTAATGGTTATGCCAGAGTTGACAAACTTAAATCTTCTTTGGATTCGAAAGTTCATGGTATGCACCTAAATACTTTAATATGTATTGTCAAGTGCGTTGGTGAATTGACAAACTAAAACAAAAATTCCGCTAGATGGTAGCTGAGTGATTAGCAGGGCTTACTTCAAGATATAACACAAGGTCTATTAAAGTAACCTATCTTACATTCTAAAGATAAAATGCATGTGAGTACCATTACACCAGAAGCAGAAAGAACTTAGGATGACTGTAGTTCAGGGAATACATCCAAATGGGATTTAATATCTTACTTGGGATTAAATTTTCTTTTGTAAAAACACTTAGATTCAGTGTTGAAATACCGATATATAATGGTAGGGTATAAAACTCCTTCAGTTATCAAGAGATTCGACTTGATTGTGCCATCAGTACTCTTGATCTCTTTTAACAATACTCTAGCTAAATCAAGAGGTTATCAAAGCATGATAGTGAAAGAAACAAATTTTCCTGTACCCGTATTGTTTTAATTTAAGACTTTAGAGGAGGTTTTGAATATAGAAAGATTTGGGGCAAATGTTTTGTCAAGAGTGTCGTAGACGTTTATCATGCAATGTGTAAACTGTAGAAAATACTGATTGTACAATCACGGAGTTGTCTGTTCTTCCAATAAACAGACTGCTATGAGACTTTGAGATGGATATCGAAAGAGGCAGCCAAAGCTCTCCAATAAAATCCTGGCTCCGCCACTGCTTTGCATGTGGATGCAAGAAGGTGACATACTTTAATGATGGACCTCTTGTTCTAAGTTATGAACGAATTTTATTTGGGATGTTTTTTTTTTTTTTTTGAGTTTCTGTTTACTGTTGTATGCTTGTTGATATCATCTTCGTGACATTCCCACCTTGTATCTCTCTGCTAGAGATAGAAAATCACTGGTTCTTTTGAATGGCTCATCCGTAACAAGTGAGTGAATTCACAAAAACTTGTATCCATTATAGCTTGCAGTGAGTAGCAGGAGAAGTACAAGTACATACAGCAATAGAAGTGACACAATTTGGTAACTCATAATTATTTGTTATGTTGAAATTATGGACGTCCTTGCAACTTGTAGTGAGGGAAATGTCAAAGGAATGAGAAATTGTAGCTGTTAACAGGTATGACCAGAGTATTTGGCCCACTAATGGGCTACAGATCTCCCCTCAGAATTGATCAGATTTGTCTTTATTCTATACTTTTTCTTATATAACTTCTATATACAAAGATACAGACTGAGAAAGAGACAAATGCTGTTCATCGATGGGTAATATACTCAATTATTCTTGCATGAATGGGCACACACAGCCTAGTATTTGTGGTGGAATGCTCCTTCAAAGCTTGGCCTCAAAAACATTATCGCTTATAACTCACATTATTCATAAATCTTACTCCTATAAATTTGACATTTTCTGATATTTTTTTCACGAAATTAGGAATTTTGGGTGTGTTTGGTACGGAGGAAAATATTTTTTCATGAAAAATATTTTTAACGAAAACAAGTGGTTTTTTATTTATTTTTTGTGTTCGGTATGCAAGTAAAAAATATTATCTTAAAATCATTTATATCTATATTTAACACAAAACAACGAGAATGAATAAAGTTCGGGTGACGAGTGGGAAAGGAAGGGCAGGGGGTGGATTGGGTTGTAGGAGGTGAGGGTGTAGAGGGGAGGAGGGGGGGTTACAAAAAAGTGGGTGGGGGTGGGGTGGGGGTTGGGGTAAAAGAAAATTGTGGGGGTGGTTGGAATTGGGGGTTGGGTGGATGGTTGTGAGAGTAGAATAAGACATAAGACAATGTTACTTGTTTTTCCTACTTCTGTCAAGGAAATCATTTTCCGTATTTTTAAGGAGCTTGTTTTCCTAAAGAAAATATTCTTCAAAATTTTTAACCAAACAAACATGAGAAAATAGAAAAACATTTTTCGAAAAATAAAATGTTTTCCTTAATACCGAACACACCCTTTATGTTTCTTTTCATGGTCGTAATTAAAACATAAGATCAATTAAGACCAACAGCCAACTAATCATAAATCTCCTTTCATAATCAAACTTATCTATTACTCTCTCCGACCATTTTTACTTGTCCAATTTAGAAAATCACGAGATCATTTATAACTTAGTTATTTACCCTTATTAACTATAGTCACTTCCCAAAATATTGAATTTATTATATACAAAGGGTGATATAGTAAAATTGTCATTCTATTTATTGTTCCTTAAGGATGTGCCGAGTCAATACTGGACGAGTAAAAGTTGATAGAGGGAGTACAAGGCAAACGTTGCATTAGGAGACCAGCGGTTGCAGCTTTTGAGCTATGAGAGTTTAACCGAAATCAGTATTTTGGTCATGAAACATATATATATGTAATGAATTATAATATTTTGACAAATATTAGATTTTGAACTCATAGCTTCAAAAGTATAATGAAAGTATTGAAAGAGAAATGTAATTTTTTTTTAGCCGCCTGGACATGAGTCCTCATAAATGTCCTATGAATATAAGTAATAAGTAAGGTAGTATAAGTTTTAAATGTGAGATAGCTAGCTAGCTATATATGGGCCATATGAAGGTAGCTGGCTTGGTGGGACTTTACCTGTTGTCGATTAATGTACTCTAAATTCAACCTCCAACATATACAGCAAGATACTCCACTTAAATTTGTAGTATAACTTGTGTCCTTGCAATACAAATTGTCCATGCACGTTATATGTCTACACTCTTTTATACTGGAGGAAGACGGTCAAAACAAAGATGGTCTATTATAGGTCTATAGGAAAAGAGGGGAGAAATTGTTCAGTCCTTTACAAATTTCTTTTTTAGTTTTATGGCTTTTTTATTAGGGTAACTTACATAAAACACACATCTTTGTTCTTTGTGAGCTAATTACTCCTTTTCCCACTTTACTTCGCTCGGATACATCGCTTCCCACCTCACTTCGCTCGGATACATCGCCAAAAGGCGTGATACATCGCCTCACCTCTGGATAATTACCTTTGATACATCGGGTGGGATGTATCCAAGGTGAGGCGATGTATCACGACCTGAGGGATGTTTACAAGTGGTATATTAAGTAATTAAACTAAAGTAGTGGGAGAGTTAGTAAATATAGTAAGGAAGTATGTCTCTTTAGGTAGTTTAACCTTTTTATTACACATGTAAGAGATTTGAAAAAAATCATTTTCTTCTATTCAAATTGTAAAAGGGCAAGAGATCTCATTTCCTCGAAAATAGAGGGTGTTGGTATTTTAATTTTAAGGGCGGGCGCGCCCATGTATCACATTTGGAGAATACCAAAGGGTAGAAGGAAAAAAAAAATAAGGAGTGGAAAAAGAAACAATGTAAATACTGGATAAAGAACTAGCTAAATGAAGGTTCACTTTTATTTGTTCAGTATTTATTTGATATACTTTTTAAGAAACGATAAATAGAATGATAATTTTATTATATTACTTTTTGAATATAATAAATTTAATATTTTGGAAAATGATCCTATAATTTATAATTAGGAACTAAGTGATAAAATATCTTTGATTTTTAAATTAGATAAATAAAAATAAATATTTATTTTTGATATATTAAACAAGTAAAAATAGACTGAAGGAGCGCTATATTAGCATCACAATCATTTGAATTTGTTTGTCGGAATTTTCGTCTAAAAATTTCAACATAGGACGTGGTGTGCTAACACACTACATCGTTTTGTAGGATAGGCAACCAGATTTTTAATACATCAAGATGAACCGAACATCGTTAGTTTCCGAATTTTGTAAGGCACCGTATCAACATAGGTGATAATAAGCTAGGCAGAGGTGGAAGAGATCAAACACGAGAATAAAAAATAAGATTGCCTTTTTTTTGTATCGTTTTAATAGAAGGGTAATGAAGAAAGTAAACAAAATAGATTCGTATTGTTCATCGAACAAACTCTTTAAACTACCTTTTAGAATTGAGTTAGATCTAAAAGTTATTTTCTTATCAATTTAAATAATTAAAAAATGATATCGCTTTGCATTTTATATTACCAATCTCTCACATCTCCTCAAAAAGATTTCTTATGACATGGTAAACTCAGAAATAAGTATTTTTTTTCAAATTTCTTTTTCCCCATTGATTATACTTTGACTAAAGAAGTGAACTTACCCTTATTGTTGGTGTAAGTCTTTAGTGTACATATTAAATTGTACCTCTTGGTAGGCGTATATATTCTTCCTATTAATTAGAGTTTCAAGACGCTTCATAAATAGAATACGCAATACTCCTTAAGTTTTTATTTATGCGACATGATATTTTACCACACTACCCATATTAATTAATCTTTAGTATTATTAGGTTTTGAAAAATGATTTGGTGAATAAGTAATTAATGTTAAGGGTAAAATATTAAGTGTTTTTTTTATATATATTAAAAATAACAAGTAAAAATAATTTTTTTTTTTTAAAAGTATATTAAAAATGACAAGTAAAAGTGGAAATCTATTCTTGAAATAAGATAGAAATAAAAGTGAAGAAGCAAGTACTATTGTCTTATAGCAGAATTCATCACTTTCTGAGAGTGCATTAAAATTGTAGAATTCCCTCGTATTCATATTCATAACCCAAATCACAGCTACTGTCACTCTCAATTCTGTCTTCATTTATTACTCTCTTTTCTTTCCGTTTGGAATCTTTTTTTCTCTCTCTCACTTCCACTCTCAGTCTCATGTCCTATATCTCTTCAACGCCACTAATATTATCTCTGCATTCCCCTGTTCCTCCTCAAATTCAAATTTTTCACGCCTATACAAACATTTTTTTTCTTGCTTTTTTTAAGCTACAAGTACTAAAGCTGGTACTCATGCAAATTGTCTGCATTGACATGTAATTCTAGTTAAATGGGTCGAGAAAAGTTTTTGTGGTTGATTTTGCATACTTATATTTTCTTCGTTCTGAGTTTGGGAGTTTACTGCGATGGCTCAGAGGTTACTTTGAAGTTATTGACTACTCCACGCGTATTCTCAAACCGAAATTTTGCTAAATTTGCTTTTCAAGTTTTGGTCGATGGCAATGGTACTGATATTTGTGCGGATTGCTCCACTTATTGCAAGGTCAGTTTACAACAGTGTATACATGGTAATGTTTCTGCTCATTTAGTTACACACTAATTAATTATACATTTACTGTTATTGTAGTTGGATGATTACGTGCCTGCAGTTTGTGAAAGTGAAGAAATTTTTTACACACGGTTGCTTGATGGAAATCATACTTTCCAAGTTTGCACCAATGGATCTCTTGGAGTTGGATGTGCTCACTATAACTGGACTGTTGGTAGCACTCAACCTATCTGCCTTTTTATGGTGTAGCCACATATAGTGAAGGGTGTCCAGTCGAAAAACTATACTATGTGTATAGAAAATTATACGAAATATATAGGTCAAAAATTATTTTTCATACGTATATACTAAATCTTGAACACTCTTAACGAAATTTCTAGCTTCGCCAATTTATGGTCTCGGTAGCACACTAGCAGTTCATGAATACTTAAATGATGCCATTTATGGGCACACAAGACAACCATTCTCCTCTATGGTGTACTTCTGAGTTCTCTCTTCAAGGCTTAAGTTGTTTTTGTAGCTTCTCAACCTTCTTTGTTCAAGATAGTTGGCAATTACTTATGTTATGGAGAGAACATAATCAGGGGAGCTCTGGATCTTACGCGTTAGTCAGATAGGTTTGAATCTTCCCCTAATAATATGATAAACTTCTATTTCAGAGTAATATCTTTCAACCATTTCCAACTTCGAATAAAAAGGTTACTTGTTACATTTTAAACTTGCTTAGGCACCCTACATTTTAATTTGACCTTTAGGTTGCAGTTGCCTTCCAAATTATAGACAGGTTGCAAGCAAACTTGGTCTTTTTTTAAGGTTGATATGTGTTCATGTTTGGGACTCTAGTCTAGTTGTAACGGTTAGTAAAGTTTAAATTCTTTTATGTTTTCTCTTCCTGATTTCATGTTCCTTCTCTTCTGCAGACACCATCCCCCCTACAGCCTACATTACTTCGCCAACTTCTTTTACAAATGCTTCCAATGTTTCAGTGGACATAACTTTCACTGAGCCATGTTGGAGCCAAGGCGGTTTTGGATGCGCTTCCACGAATTCCTGCAATGTAAGTAGATGAGAAGCTAAAATATTCTCTCAGGCCCAGTTATCCATTGTAATTGGGGAGTCTTTCGCATGAGAACTTGGGTTCTTGGTTTGACCCTTCTGCATAAACCGAAGCTTAGGAAACATCAAATATCATGCTTCAATATACGATTTCTAAGTATCTTTCCTTTAAAGATTTTTACCTTTCAAATCATAGTGGAGTCTGTGGTAGATATATTGTTGGTTGAAGTTCACCACTGAAAACATTCTGAAATTGTCCTAGTATTGAGAGAGTGGTGTAGGAGCTCTATAATTCTTGGGAATTCCTTTTCATTATCTCTTCATCAGCTCAAAACCTAGTTATCAATTGTGTTCTCTTTGCAGCTTCTCGTTTATGGAGCTGGACAGGTCGTGCCAAACACACTCAATATTATTGAGCCAGACATTAAATTTTCTGTTGTCGTGAGTCTGTCTACACTTGATCAGTATGGAAGAGTGATCTTGGTAATGGATAAAAACTTCTGTTCAGACCCTGCTGGAAACAAATTTAGAAGGACAGAAAATTCAAGTTTATTTGTACATTTTGGTGAGCAGTTGCCTTACCATGGTTATGTTCATATCTGTCCTTTAATAGATCCTCCGTCTTAATTAGATGTTCTATTTCAGAGTTATATTAAGGCCTTCCCATTTTCATGATCCAAAGACATGTCTATCTTTCTGTGACAATTGAAACAAATTCTCATATGTGATACCTTCATAGGAATTTACTGGAGAAACCAGTCCAAGCGTATAAAGATAATTGGTTAACAATCAACACTTAAATAAACTAAGTCCAATCTCTTTGATACTGGATTCAACAGATAGAAGGACAGTGTCTGTTGACATAAGGACTCATATACCGGAAAGGCTACTTCAAATTGACAGTGAAACGAGAACCGTGCTAGCAACAAATAGTACTGAGAACATGGAGGTGTATTTGTACTTTAATGAGCCAATTTCCAACTCATCTACAGAAATATTGAATTCCCTGAGCATAAGTCAGGGAATGCTTACTCCCATTAGTGGAAATAGCTTTGGAGAACGTAGATTTGGCTTTCAGGTTAGTTCTTTCCAAAGTTTATTCTACTTTAATATTCTATTGCAATACTTACAAATATCATTAAAACATTTCGGCACATTTCCAGGTTAGAGGTATATCACAGACAGCCATAGCGACGTTGAGCGTAAGATCAGATTTAATATTGAGCAGACAGGGAACCTCCATTGCTCCAGTAGCTCCTGTTACTTTTCTATATGGTATGTTCGATCGCCCGTTAGAAACTTATTAAAGAAGACACCTCTATACTAAGATAGTGTCTCTACTGCTCACCTGCTGTATTGACATATAGATGATATGTAATTGTCCTGCTGATGTATGATATGCTAGTTATTTTGTTTCTCCAAAATATAATTGTTTATTGGTCCTTCAGATATGCAACGGCCTGCTGTCAGGTTGAGCACAACATCTAGGATGAGGACCAGTGAAGAGCAAATTCCTGTACTGATAAAGTTCGTTAAGCCAGTGTTTGGCTTTAATTCTTCTCATGTATCTATCTCTGGAGGGCAGTTGCAGAGGTTAGCATCTCCATTTATACTGATCTTCCCTGGCGAAAACATTTTCCTGTTCCTTGCAAGTTATGAAGAATAACATCATTATCATCTTGTACTAGTCATGGCTCATTGGTTTAATGTTTCTTGTGTATTTCCAGCTTTCAAGAAATGAGTAGAAGCATGTACTCTGTCTATATACAAGCCAGAGATGATTTTGTTTCTGTGAGCATCCCCGAAAATGTAACTGGTGATGTTGCTGGAAACGGGAACATACAATCTAATATTCTTCGTCTCAAGCACTGTAATATTCTATAGTGCCGCTCAAGCTGACTTTCTTTTGCTTTAGAGATGCTTTAATTGCTCAAGTATACAATCAATCTCCTTTTCATCTTTTACAGATACTGTACCAGCAATATCTGAAGTGCTTTCCATCTTTGCAACTGCTGCTTTCGTGGTTACATCTTTTGCAGCAGGGCTCCTCACTGTTTCAACTGCAAACCTCCAATCTGTTGGTGCATACTCAAGACCAAGCTCTTTAATGACATCTGATCCTGCTAGAAATCTTTTTGTAAATACCCCTTCTTTAACAACTTTATGTTAGACTTGATGATTGTCATGCAATACAGTTTGCATTCCATGCAGGTGTTGCTTTGGTTGTTAGATACACAAGGCAGGATATAAATTTTAGAACTCTAAAGGCTCTTAGTGAAGCTCATGAAGTTGTTTGGCAGAGGAAACGAGTTGTTGCCTCCTTAGATTTTGGATAATCCTACCAAGTGAGCTAGCTTTTAGGGTTTAGTTAGGCCCAAGGTCCATTTTTTAACATGGTATCAAAGCCAGACCCATCTTCATTATTGTGTGTCCCTATATTGGGCCTACATGTTATGTTGTCCATGCTCCATATGTCCAATTCTGGGATACGGGAGGGGTATTAAGTGTCCCACATTGGAAGAGGAAATGAGTTGTTGTCTCCTTATATGGTCTTGTCCAATCCTCACCTCATGCGTTAACTTTTGGCATTGAGTTAAAGTCCAAGGTTAATTTTTATCCATTTCTGAGATGTATTCTTGCAAGCAACCATGAGATGAGCATTTGCTTTCTCCAAAAAACATAATTTCAGTGTGGCAGATCACTCATTGCAAATCAGATCATTTGTAGAGTTTGTTAGTAGCCATAACTTTTGCTCCCAGTTTTAGTACTCAGCAGCACAATTTCTGAAAATATTAGTATGTCAAGATGCTACCTTCAAGAAATAGTTAAAACAGCCAACAGCTCTACCATCACTGAGCTACCAAGGGAAAACGGTCATAAGGCATAGATACCATTCTGATTGAGTTTTGTTGATGATTTATCTGGGTAGCGTTTAGATTTTATGCCTTTACGCTGCTCTCTAACAATTTCAAAAGGAGCTAATGTGGACGAATACATTTTTTTGAAATGTCGAAGCGTCTTTATCCATTGAGTTCATTGAAATTTACAAAAATCTTTGATTCATGACATTTTATTCTGAATAAACATGCTTTCTTTTTGTGTCTTGCAACAGAGAATAGCTTGTCACATCCAGTTTCTTGCATTGACGAGATGGTTGCCAGTTACCTTGCCAATTGAATACTATGAATTTGCTAGAGGCCTGCAATGGAGTGTTCCCTACTTCAGTCTCCCATGGGAAACTGGAAGTATGCATTCTTTCATGATGGGACCGGGTTCCCCGACAAACCCTCATTCATACGGCTCTAAAATTCATGATTTTGGAATGAAACCAGACAAATACAATGTGAACAAAGCTGCAGCAGTATATGGGTTGCCACTTAGTCCTACGGAATATAGATCAATCTTCGGGGTAAGAATTTATAAATTCCACAATAACATAAATATTTGTTCCATGATCACGTTATTGAATGTTCTTCTCAATGGCAGAGCCAGGATCTTCTTCCGGAAGCTCAGTATATTGTGGATCCAAAATATTCTAATGGGTAAGTTTTGAAAGATGTCTCATATCACAATATTTTGAAGTGGTCAAAGGATGTTTACCTTTGCAATTCATTGGATAACAATGCAATAAATCTATGTGCATAAGGTGTACTATCAACTGGTTTCCTCTTTTTCAAACTTAACTAACATGCAGTAAAGGTCAGGATTACTACTAGTAAACCACACTACCTTCAAACCAGGTGAAAACAGAACTTGGTCTGTCACAATTCAACCCTCTTAAAGAGAAATAAACGTTGACAGCATGTCAATTTGTCATGCTAGAACCACTCTATGATTACCTTGGAACACAAATAAATGTACAAAGTGAGACATATACCGACCATGCTTCAGCTATTGGGGCTTAGGTTTAGTTAAAAAGGGTGATCAAGCATTATCTGAAAATATTTCTCTCAAGCTTTTAAGCAAAAGATTGGAGATTTAGCGTGTGTGAATGAATAATTCATCTGCTGTTTTCAGGTGGAGGGATTTCCACAGAAGCATGTTCTGGTTAGCCATTATTGGGGGCAGCTTTATATTGTTGCATGCTTTGGTCCTTTTTGTTTTAAAACTGAGAAAGGACAGAGAAAAAATGTGGAGCTATGGAGCCTTGGTCTTTCCAAGATTTGAGATCTTTCTTGCAATTCTGGCTATACCTTGCATTTGCAAAGCCTCAGTAAATATAGTTAAAGGTATTTCTAATTCTTATGCACTATGCTCCTTTTGCATTGCAATGAGTGCATTCCACCGGTAAGACATCAATTTTCACATGACTGATCTAGAATACAGAATATTTATCTATAACAGTTAAATCTCACTTCCCTTAGTCGAAGATTGATCAAGGTTCGATGAGTTACATCTTTTAGAACTGTCATTGCTGAAAGATCGTGATTTGCAGAGATTTTGTCACAAGAAGTCAAAATTTCAGTACCTGCATTATTATTGTAGTTGTGTGCACCTTATTATTCTCTCTTCCTGATAACCCCTCCCTGGGTTGAGCAGGGATATGCAAATGATAGGTCTTATTATATGCCTTTCTTCTTTCCTTAAAAAAGATATAACCTCATCAATTATTAGAAATTAGGCACCCGGTTGCTGCATATATCTAAAAAATGTCATCTAGGGTGACAATTCTTTAGCAGCTTTATTAAGATCCTAAATAATCCTACTACAAGCATACATCCTTTGATAGGGATATAGATCGGTCATTTAGTAAAAGAATGTACAATAATAGAGGAGATCTGCACACTTTACATTTTCTTTCTGCATCAGTTCAAGATTTGTAAATCTAGTTTGCGATATCACAAATATTGTTCTTCTTTTCTTTCTAGGAGGAACATCTGCAGGAATTGCTGTCGGCATTCTGCTGTTGGGTTTAGTATCATTTCTATTGTTAGCATTGTTTTTGTTCCTCTCTATTGGAATTACTTTAGGGAAGCTACTTCAGTATAAGGAGGTACACCAAGTGGGGCAGAAATTCCATTGGTATGAAGAATTAGTCCGAGTTACCCTAGGTCCTGGTAAAAGAGGTCAGTGGACATGGAAAAAATCGCGCGATTCTACATATCTACTCATGTTTGGGCCTCTGTTTGAGGACCTAAGGGGTCCACCAAAGTATATGCTCTCTCAGATTGCAGGAGGAAATCCTAACAAGCATCCTGACAAAGTCATTGCAACAGACGATGAGACAGAAGATGCGGAAGCACCTTTCATCCAGAAGGTGTTTGGGATTCTAAGAATATACTTCACGTTTCTTGAATTTGTGAAGCGTGTTTGTCTTGGAATTGTGGCTGGTACTTATTTGAAGAACTGGTCTTCAAAATCTCCCATAGTTGTCCTGCTTAGCATCACTTCTTTCCAGCTATTCTTTATGGTTCTGAAGAAGCCTTTCATTAAAAAAAAGGTTCAGCTTGTTGAGATAATCTCAGTTGCCTGCGAAACAGGTATTTTTGCTGCTTGCATTGTTCTCATAGGAAGAGATTCATCCAGAAATGAGACACAAATCGGAATCACCATGCTTGTACTTTTCTTCATAGCATTTTTAGCCCAACTGGTAAATGAATGGTATGCATTATACAGACAGACAAAGCGACTCAGCGCTGATTACAAGTCTTTCCGCTCTGGTCTGAAAGCAGCATCTATTGGATTCCTCTTGTTTTTCATTCCTCAAAGATTGATCAGAAAGCTTGAAAGCGGGTCTGCCCTGTTAGATCGTGTACTGAAGGAAACCGGGGATGCTACTTCGTCTGGTGACAAGAATAGGAGTTCTGGTAGTAGAAGCTCAGGCACTGATAAACCATGGCAGAGATTCAGAGAACTAGCAAAGTCCAGCTTTAGTAAAGATAGTAATGCAACTCCAAGTGATCCCTCAACAAGTCGTGTTGGATGGAGCGGATTCTGGAACCCCAAGAGAAGTGGGAGCTCATCTAAAGATTCATCGGCAGACTTCAGGTCAAAACCAAGAGGATTGTACAAAGATTTAGAAGCTATTTTTGCTTCCAAGTCATAGACATCTTATTCATACAACAATGGAGTAGTATATTCTGGCCTTACTGGCTACTTGACTACAGAGGCAGATCTAAAGCAGGTTGTTGCTTTCAGTTCGAACTATGTAACTATGTATTTGTATGCAAAAAAAAAATGTATGCATATAATAAGATTACACTTATTCTGAACTCACTAACTTTACATCCTTGATTCGCGGCTGCTTAAGTTGTACCTGAGCTTATGTATTTATATCTTGGATTGGATTCGCCACTGCTCGATTGATATCTAAGCTTAATGTGTTCAGATTGTTGGACTAACAATAGACTGTAGAAATGTATAGCTCTTGAGTATAAATGCATGTTGCCAATGTCATTAATTGAATATTTCTACCTTATA
Organism: Jaltomata sinuosa; assembly: GCA_003996215.1. NCBI lineage: Eukaryota > Viridiplantae > Streptophyta > Magnoliopsida > Solanales > Solanaceae > Jaltomata > Jaltomata sinuosa. The sequence goes on along the minus strand of QJPP01000121.1, from coordinate 351,246 downwards.
CTAAATCTTGTCTTTCGATTGGATGATAAATTGTCCTTAAAACAAGGAAAAGAGTATATATGAAAAGTATCCTTATGCAAAAACTTAAAAAAATTCTAATCATATAAGTTTATATCACATGATAGGTCTAGAACTGTCATAAATTTGAACTCAAAAATGAATGTGACTGATATGAAATTTGACTTTTGGAAGTGAACAAAAATTGGGGGACGGAGGGGTAAGTAGCAAAATAAATATCCTCTCCATTTCAATTTCTCTGTCTTCATTTTCTTTCTAATCTGTTTAAACAAAGATATCAAAGAGATCTTTTCACAAATAATCTAAATTTATTGTTTACTTTTCTAGTCTGTAATATAAATAATACATAACTTTCTATATATATATATATATATATAACAACTATCTTTAGTTTAAGCGGTTGAGTGACTTATTATTCAGATTAATTCTTTTTTCTTTTGGCAACGTTTTAATTTGAATTTTTCACGTAAGATATTTAACACCATGAAATTAAAGTACATTCTACCTATATCTATTTTAAGGTCACAAAATTAAAAAAAATCTTTGATTTCTTAAATTATGTGTCAAATTAAAACCAAATAAAAAAAGGAGGGATTATTAAATAAATAAACAAACTTACTTATTTTCTTTTGTGTTGACCTTAGTTCGGAAAAAACAAATGGAATCCAAATATCGCCAATTGGATAGTGAAGTGCATAAAATAAACGAAATTGATCAAGAATATACCATGTCCCTTTTCTTGATCAAAAGTCAATAGCAGTAGGAGAAAATTGAGTGGCACAGTTAACTAGGAGAGCAGTAGCCACCTGTGCCATTTCTCGAACACCAAGCAGAACCCAACTTGAAACACCTGTTAAACTTATTCGGCGGAGGCAATATAATGGGATCAATGTTGAGTTCACCTCAGATTAGCAAAGAACAAATGGAGATCGCTCTTACCAAGGCTAAGCAGATCGTTTCCTCTAACCCAGTCGTCGTCTTCAGGTCTAAACTCTCTCTCTCTTTTTCATTCTGTCCTATTTTGTAATTGTACCTAATTTTTTTTAATGGGGTATCCATTTTTAATTCACTTTCTGTTTCATAGTAGTAAAAAGGGGAATCTTTCACTTGTTTTTTTGTGTTAAAAAAATAGGGGAATCTATTGCAAAGATTGGAGATGTTAGAGGTTTCGATTTTGTTTAGCTTTGGTTATGTAATTCAAGATGAGATGGAGTTTTCCAATCCTAAACTCAAAAACTGTGATTGTCTGATAGTATGTGGTTGCTTGTAAACCGATAAGGAATCGGGGGAGGGGGAATAAGGGGCAAAACTATGTAGAGAAAAGGGTTTAATTGAATCCCTTTCGTGGAAAAATTACACTGTGCAAATAGGGCAAAAATGAATTTTTTTTGGTTGTTTGAATCTCTTCCCTTACCTAAGGGAGGATTCTAGTGTAGTGGCAAAGGCATCCAAAAGGAATGATTTTTGGTTGTTGAATGTCCCTCACATGAGTGAGGATTTTAGTGTAGTGGCAAAGGGGTTCAAAAGTGATTTTGGTTCTTCGAATCTCCCTCACACGAGAGAGGGAGGATTCTAGTGTAGTGGCAAAGGCATTCAAAAATACTGATTTTTGGTTCTTTGAATCTCCCTCACATGAGAGGGGATTCTAGTGTAGTGGCAAAGGGGTTCAAAAATTGTGATTTTTGTTCTTTGAATCTCCCTCACATGAGAGAGGAGGGAGGATTCTAGTGAAGTGGCATTCTATTGTAGTGGCAAAGGGTTCAAAAGTTGTTTTAGGTTACAGCTCTGTAAATTCCTGGTGCCACCATTGGAAAATAGAAACATGATGGACCGGGGTAATAGATGTATATTTTTGTTTAAGAATATGTTATAGCATTTTCTTTCTTTCTCTAATCTGTCATGATAGTTGTTCCAAGTATTGTAATATCAGGATAGGCTTCAATCTTCATTGTATAAGGTTGCAAGCTATTTCTTTAACCTTCATAAAACATGTAATTGTTCTGAATGAGCTCCCCATTTATCTTGTCTGTGACAGGATGTTTATGTTTATTAATGTCATGTGCTTGCTTTTCTTCGTGCAGTAAAACATACTGCGGATATTGCACGAGGGTGAAGCAGCTTCTTTCCCAACTTGGTGCTACTTTCAAAGTTATTGAACTTGACCGGGAAAGTGAGTGATTCCACATATCAATTGCTTCCAACTGCTTTATATAACCCTTGTTCCACCTTCTTGCTGCAAAAATTGTGCTTTCTTACCCTAGATATAGTTAAATTCTCGTGTAGCATAAACAAAAGATCCTCCTTGGTTTGGTCATCTTTTTTTTTTTTTTTTTTGTATAGAAAGATTGACATTCAGCAAAAAAGAAAAACTTGAATTTCTATTAGGTGATTAGTTTTAATAGTTAAAGGAAGACTATTAAATTTTATAGTAGGTATTTTTGGGATTGTGAAGTGCTGGAGGTTCGAATCCCAACAAAGACAAAATAGTACTCCCTCCGCTTCAACTAATGTGTCATACCTTCCTATCTTTTAATCTATTTCAAATAGATTTCTCTTTTCTTTATTAGTAAATTTTCAGTTTCAACATTCTCATTTCCCTCCCTAATTACAGTCCCTTATCGGGATGACATAGAACATTAGAATGTCTAATATACCATATCTAAGGCCATAAGATTCAGAAGATAATTTTGGTGTGCGCTACATACAATCTTAGTAAAAATCACAAAATTCAAAACTCTTCTTGACATTGTTAAAAGTTTGTGCACATTGCCATTTGCCTGAACCTACCTAAACCTTGGTGGACAGACCTAAGACCTAGGTTGTTGTGGGCTAGCAGGTATTGGTCGAAATAGTCAAGGATCTCCCAAGCTGAGTAGGATTTATGCCCCTGAATAGTTGTGGTGAGGTGCGTGCAAGCTGACCACACATCACAATAATTATACAAAAAAATTGTTTTCCATCATTTTTAGGGTCAGAGATCAGAACCAGCTTCCCTTTTCTTCTTTTCCTTTTTTTTTTTGGAGAGGGGAGGGGAGGGGAGGGGATGTATTATTAATTTCCTCTGTTTTCTCCATCCTTGATTCTGTGTGTCACTTCTCTGGTAAACATCTTATATACAATCCTTTTATTCACCAAAATCCTTTCTTTCAATAGCTCCTAAGAAAATCATTGAGAATCTTGTGACAAGATTTCCTTCACTTCCCACCGTCTTGTTTTGTATCCTGTTTCAGTTTCCATATTAATCCTATTGTCCTATCTCTTAAGTTAATTGAAAAAGGAAAAGGTTTCAGAGATTTGAATGTCTTCTCTATGGGTATATTAGAAAGTGACCCTAGAGTTTCTTTAGAGAGCCAAAGAAGTATTCAACCTCCTTTTGCAAAGGGAAATTTCCCCCCTAAAATATTATAAGCACTAAGGTTAAGAAAAAAGAGTGTAATGTATTTAATTGTAATGGTAAATTTCGAGAATGCTGTGTCTCAGAATGAAATTTGCTAAGTATCTGCATCTTGAAATATTCAATTTCAAGACTCTTAAATCCTTGAGGTTTAAGAATTACAAATATGTCTATAATTGTTTTATTGATTACCATGATGCTTCCTTTTCAATAGAAAGCATTTTATATCCATTGTTAGGCTTTCTGGTCCCATGATTATTTTACTGTATCCAAGTGGAAATTCCATACAAGTTTTTGGTGCGGGGGCACTGGAAGGCAAGGGTTCAGTGCCCACAGTTTTTTGAGATGGTAGTAGTTTGTTCAATCTTCCTACTTATAATCATTGAAAATTGCTTCATAGCCTTGAGAACTTGAATTTAGTTTTGGTTCTGGAAGTACATAGAAGCACCAGAACTAGGTTGATCGAGAGATCTGTATTGCTATAACATATTTGGTTTCTCGAGTCTGCTAATAGATATATCTCCGACTTGGTGGCTTTGTTTAGCTTTGCCAAACGTATCTCTACTCTAAAGGAGTTCCTGAACTCTCTACAGTTTATCAAAAAGGTTGTGCTTAGTTCGTTTCTACCACCCTCATTTCTTGGATCATATACTATAGTTATGAGAGTTCTGTTTTTTATCCGAAGGTGATGGAGATGAGGTGCAACAAGCATTACTAGAATGGACTGGGCAGAGGACTGTGCCTAACGTGTTTATTGGGGGAGAACATGTTGGTGGCTGCGACAGTAAGAATCATCAACTTATTCTCTTTTATCATTCATGTTCTCCTTAAGCACGCGTGCACTGTGACATTTGTTTCTTCTCCTGCAGGCGTATTAGAGAAGCATCAACAGGGAAAGCTACTTCCTATGCTCAAGGATGCCGCTGCTATTCCCAATAATCCTGCCAAAGTGTAAACACATATACACTGTAGTTGTTAAGCTGACAATAAAAATGAAGTTGAGGGTGTTGTAACTTAACGGCCTCCTCTCCTCTAGTTAGGGTTGTTTAATAAGGCATTGGATTTCAAGTTCTTTTTGCTGTTTTTCCCTTTCTAAACATTTCCTTTTAGTACATTTTTCCCTCTTTAACTTACTGCTGCGACATTACCTTGTTCCGTTGGGAAGTTTATATTGTAGATTCGCGTTACATATGCATTTCTGTTTCGCTTTTAAGGAACTAGTTCCAGCATAATATATGAAGTTCGGGTGTATTCGGTATGGGTTCAGAGAATGTTTTGCATACATATCGAACACAAGAAAGTGACTTATTTTCTAAGAAAATATTTTTCTTTAGACTACACATATTTGTAATCTAGACAAATGTTATGAGAGGTGGGGGTTAGGTGTGGGATAGTGGGTATGGAGGCTATGGGGTGGGAGTGAAGATATAGGTGTGTTGGAGGCAGAGGGAAGCTAGAATTTTAACTTTGTAGGTTCTGAATTTTTATAGCGACGATTTCAAGCGTTAATAACAGGGTTTTAAGCTTAATATTTATACATATTTAGTGAATTTCCTAATAAAAATACATTATTTCAACAAAAGTTAAAAGTTAATGGGTTTGATTGAATTCGTACTCGGCTTCTTGCTCCGCCCCTAGTTGGAGGATGAAGATGACATGATCAATATGAAATGCCACTTTTTTTCTCAATTTTCATTAAGGAAGTTATTTTTCATTTTTTAAGCAATTTATTTTTCTAAAAAAAAAAAATTCAAAATTTTTAAACATGAAAAATTGAAAAAATATTCTCATTTTGCTTCCTACCAGACAAACCTCAGCATGATCTACGTAAATAAAAGAGGAAAACTTAAAGTCACATTTTGTTTTTTTGTTTTTTTGTTTTTTTGTCTTTCTAGCTTAAAATAAGTACTTAAAAATACTTTTTATTTTATCCAAATATTATAAAAATACTTAAAAGCTATTGTGATTGAAAAGCACCTAAAATAAGTGAATTCAAACAGGCCTAAATAACTATGTAGAATTCCAAATTATCTTATAGTGTGCAAGTCAATAAGGGAGAACTATTTTTACCTTGAAAAATAGAAGTATTTCTTTTGTCAAATTTCAAAATTTTCATATCCAAACAGTGCTAGCCTGCTAGGGCTCCGATTCCGAATTTAGGGCTTTAATTTCCATAGATTTCGGCAATGGCGCAAGAGATGCCTAATTGGTCGGAACTTGTACCTGATTTGCTTGCTCTCATAGCTAGCCATTTGAATCTGATTGAAGACTACTTATGTTTCCGCACCGTCTGCAAATCCTGGCACTCTGCAGCTACCAAGAACAATTTTAACAGTGACCTGCCTAGAGTTCCATGGCTGATGTTAGCTGAAGAGGAAGATGATGATGGCAGTTCCTCATTTCGAAAATTCTTCAGCCTCTGTAACGGCATGATTTTGAAGAAGAGGATTCCAAAAGCTAGCAGAAAACAATGTCTGGAATCTATGGGTTGGCTTATCACAGTCGGAGAAGATGAGGGTGAAGTTAGTCTGCTGCATCCCTTCTCCGGTGTTCGGATCGAATTGCCCCATCAAAATACTACCGAAGATTATAAAACCCGCCAGACCGGCAACCTATGGACCTTCTTTGAGAAAGCAGTTCTGTCAGCTAGTCCTTCGCATACTTCCGACTACATTCTCATGGTCATTGATGCAGGCATAGGTTTCATCAGTTTTTGGAAACCAGGAGATTTGAGATGGACCAGGATTAGCTTGGACCAAAATATTCTCCCTCGTGCACATGGTGATGTGGTATATTTTAATGGCTACTTTTATGCAGTAAATTATTGGGGCAGCATCCTACTTTATGATGTTGCTGGTCCTCAACCCACTAGAAGTCATATTGTAGCTCAGATACCATTCGGTCATCAACACATTGTAGAACAATTATACATCCTAGAATCACTAGGATCATTATTTGTAGTTTCACGCTATGGAGTCCGTCTTAGGGAGTTGAAAGATGATTGCGACAGGATTCCACTTACCTTCATACGATATGAAGATGAAGAGGAGGACCTAACATATGGGACAACAGATTTTCGTGTTTTTCAGGTCGATTTAGCTGCTGGCAAAGTGATGGAAACCAGGGAATTAGGGGACAGGGCTTTTTTTCTGGGTTATAATGCTTCTCTTTCAGTCCAAGCTTCTCAATTTCCAGGAATCAAGCCCAATCATATTTATTTTACGGATCATTTTTTCGAAGCATACCTCAGCTATGAAGAAGGAGGAGGCTCGGACATGGGGATGTTCAACTTAGCAGATGGCAGCATCCAGCCGCATTATGACGGTGTTTCCCTCAGTCGTGTTTGTCCTCCAACTTGGGTCACACCAACTCTATATTGAGTCAGACATTCACTCTGTTTATTATGCTATATGTTCTTGTTTTACCTTAAAAGTGACTGTTTTTTAAACAATTACAGCCTCCAGATGAGTGATATGTCTTTCTTGTTTTCACATAATTTGGTAGCAGATCCTCCCGTTAGTTGTTGTACTTCCTTGCTTCATGTATGTTGTGGTTGAATGCGATTAGTATTGGCCTTATTCTCAAATAAACTGATGTTTTAGGAGAGTATTCATAGATTACAAAAGATATTATGATACAATTGTAAAGGGCTTAGTCATAGCAAAAGTGCTTATATTTTGTTCAAATCATAAGTTGAGAGTGAACGCCTTACAATTTTTGGTTGATTTCGGCTCATTAACACTTCTTAGTGTTTACCACCACAATTCGTAAGCGTTTGTTTCCCTTGCCAAGCCCAATTAAGCGGGGCCAGAGTCTCCCAAATCTGTCTTAAATTAGAATTGCTTGCAGTTTTTCTGAGCCATTATAGCTAGTTTGAATATTTAACAATTCTGAAGATTATGTATAGCCTATTATAATGTGCAAATAGCGCTATTATAGCCTATTCTTCTGAGGAACCCATTATAGCTAGTTTGAATATTTAAGAGTTTCTTTAGAGATCCAATGAAGTATTCAACATCCTTTTGCGAAGGGGGATGTTTTCTCTAAAATATTATAAGCACTAAGGTTCAAAAATAGACTAGATTAAGCAAAAAAGAGTGTAATGTATTTAATTGTAATGGTAAATTTCGAGAACAAGGTGTCTCATAATGAAATTTGCTAAGTATCTCCATCTTGTAATATTCAATTTCGAGACTCTTAAATATTTGAGATTTAAGAATTACAAATATATCTTTGTTTTTTGATAAGTCAAGGATTATCATTGAATAAGCATCAGGAAGATGCCAAATTACGAAAGGTGTGACCAGTTAGCTCCAGTACAGAAGGGCAAAAAAACATTTCAGCACTAGTACAAGTAGCCTAAGCTAAAAGCTAAGCAGCTAGCAAAATCCAAAAACATGTCAACGCTATTAACAGGTGAAAGAAAATTCCAACTGAACAAATTAACTAAACATTTAGTCGGAGAAATATACAAAGTTACCTGTTTCAAAAAAAAATTTAACTAAACATTTAGTCTTCAGAGAGTGGGTAGGAGTTGAAATTCTATCAAAGCATCTGATTCCTTTCATTCCAGATAACCCGAAAAATGACTGCTGGGATCATCCTCCAGATTTTCTTGATGGCTTTGTCAACTCTCCAAGAGATCCAGCTGATGTAGGACTCCTTGATCGACCCGGGCATACTCCAGGAAAGGCCATATAGAGAGAAGAAAAAGTTACAAATATCAGTTGTGATGGGGAAGTGCAAAAACAGGTGGCTAACACTCTCAAGATTCTGTTTGCATAACATCTGTTTACTAGAGTAGTTTACCTTCTGCTAAGATTATCTAGTGTCAAGCAAGCATTATTGAGAGCTGTACAGGCCAAGCATGTAACTTTGAGTGGTAACCTGGCCCTGGTCCTCCAAACATGCTAAGAATTACAATATATCTATAATTGTTTAGTTGGTTACCATGATGTTTTTTTTTTACACCCCTCCCTAGGAGCTTCTACCCCTTTTTGCACTCTTAGTGACTCGAAAACCCACAACCTTAGGGTTGGAGGTGGAGGGTGCTTAACATCCGAGCAACCCCTCATCGTTACCATGATGCTTCCTTTTCAATAGAAAGAATTTTTTATCCATTGTCAGGCTTTCTGGCCCCATGATCATTTACTGTATCCAAGTGGAAGTTTCATACAAGTTTTTGGTGGGGGGCACTGGAGGGCAGGGCTCCAATGCCCACAGCTTTTGAAATGTCAGTAGTTTGTTCAATCTTCCTACTTATAATGATTGAACATTGCTACACAGCCTTGAGACCTTGAATTTGGTTCTGGAAGTACATAGAAGCACTAGAATTAGGTTGATCAAGAGATCTATGTTGCTATAACATGTTGGTTGCTTGAGTCTTCTAACAGATACATCTCGAACTTGGTGGCTTTTGTTTAGCTTTGGCAAAACGTATCTTTACTCAAAGAGTTCCTGAACCCCCTGCAGTTGCTCAAAAAGGCTGTGCTTAGTACGTTTCTACCACCCTCGTTTCTTGGATCATATACTATAGTTATGAGAGTTCTCTGTGTGATCTGAAGGTGATGGAGATTATGTGCAACAAGCACTACTTGAATGGACTGGGCAGAGGTCTGTGCCTAACGTGTTTACTGGGGGAGAATATTTTGGTGGCTGGACAGTAAGAATCATCAACTTATACTCTTCTATCACTCATGTTTTCCTTAAACTTGCCTGCAGCAGCTGTGACATTTGTTTCTTCTCCTGCAGGCGTATGCTCAAGGATGCCGCTGCTGTTCCCAACAATCTTCCAAAGTGTAACCACATCTACACACTCTAGTTATTAAGCTGACAATAAAAATGATGCATTACCATCTGTTCCTTTAGGAAGTATATATATATATATTGTAGATTCGTATTTAGTGTTACAGATGCCTTCCTGTTACCGACGAGTAAATTTGCATATATAAAACAAAATTGCATACAGAAAAATCAAAAGAAGAAAAGTAAATAAAGTGATACGTAGTTGAAATTAACTTTTTAAAAGTGAAAAACTTTGATTTTATATGTAATTCTATAAATAAATTGTAAAAATTCATCGTATTAGAATCCTACAAATTAAGGGCCATTTAAGGCTTTTTAAAAATATATAAAATTTGTCAATTCATCTTAGCCGTTAAATTTGAGATCAAGGAAGTGGTGGAGGGTATTGTTTTCCAGACCCAAAATGGGATTTACTCGTGTAAAATAAAACAAATCTTCTATAGCTTTTTGGAATACAATCCTATTCCAACAAAACACGTAACTTTATATTTTTAATTATTCATACTCTAATTATTTCTCTCGTATGTGTAATATAGAAAAAATATAAAATTGAATTTTACAAACTCGAAATTTACTACGTTATTAGCTTGTAAATATTAATTTTTGATATGGATATTATTAAACTAACATAATTTTAAAGTATTTATTCTAGGAGAAATTACTCTTTCAGCCAAAAGTTTGGGCAAAACAATTTCATTCATAAATTAAGTAGTAGTAATAATTTTGAAGGGACTAATAAAAACCTTGAATCTTGGGATTTTCCTTTCTTAGGAATATCTATCGATAGATTTCGGCAATGGCGGAAATTAATTGGGCGGAACTTGTATCTGATTTGCTTGCTCTCATAGCTAGGCGTTTGAATCTGATCGAAGACTACTTAAGTTTTCGCACCGTCTACAAATCATGAATAAAACTTGTATTGTATGTGTTTTATAAATTGTTCTCCACAATATGTATTAAAACTGTATTACAAATATATTATAAGTGTCCAGTAAAAAAAATGTTATTGCTATAGATAGTAAATATTTTCTTAATATAGCATATTTATGTAAGTTTCCCTTTTATTCTCATTTTTAGTCTTTTATTTTTTATTTTATTAAAGAGATGAAAAAATGTATATGTTGTGAAATATAAGTGTCACGAAATCATACTACAAAATATAATTAAGAAAATGACCTCAAAGGAAGAAGAAAATAATGTTCACGTCTCAAATTTACATAAATATCGAAAAATCATACTAAAAATTAGAATTAAAAAAAGGCATTGATCAAAGGAAGCAGAAAATAGCGATCACATCTCAAGTTTATACAAGTATCGAGAAATCATACTAAAAGTTAAGTAACAAAAGGGACTCATAGTAAAAAGAAAATAGCGATCACATCTTAAATTTACATAAATATCGAGAAATCGTACTAAAAATAATTAAGGGAAAAAATGCGACCACATCTCAAGTTTACATTCCATCAATTTCAACATTACCATCTTTTCTTTTTTAAATTTATTTTTAATATTTAGATACTGATTTCTTATATAAGTTGTTTCATATGAACTCTCAACATTTTTTCATAGATTTTCTTTTTTATTAAATAAGTGTGACCAATAAAATTAGTTTACTTTTATAAAAGTAATTAATAGCATTAGTATTGAACTTTATTTTAGTTCTTTTTATAACTGCGCGAAGCGCGAATAAATACACTAGTACAAGTTAATTGAAAAGTAATATAAAGGCATCTTCTTATATACTTTTTTGAATTGAATGTTATATTCCAAAAAAGTTTATATTTTTAAATATTTATATACTCTTAATTATTTCTCTCGATGAGTGTAATATAGAAAAAAAATTACGTATATAAAAATATTAATTTTACAAACTAGAAAGTTAGCACTACTACAATATTAATTTTTTATATGAATATTAGTATTAGTATTAGTATTAGAGCAAAAAAAAATTAAAAGTATTTATTGTAGGTGAAATTACATTATCAGCCAAAAAAAAAGTAGTCCAAGTCCTAGTCCAAAGTAGTACTCCCTCCGTGGCATTCTTTGATTTGACATGCGTTTAAGGAAAAAAGAAAAATTTTGAAATTTATAGTCCAAAATAATCTTTGAAAATTTGTATGGTTGAAAATTACTCCCTTCGTTTCTTTTTAGTTGTCATGTTGCGCTTCCCGAAAGTCAATTTGACTAATTTTCAAAGCTCAATTAGATTGACTTAACTTAATATTTTAAAATTAAAAATTAGATATTCAAAAACTATACGAAAGATAGTATAAGTTGCAATTTTTCTAATATCAATATGATGAAAAAAATGTTGGTCAAACTTCATATTGTTTGACTCTCAAAATAGAAACTATGACAATTAATAAGGAACGAAGAAAGTATTTTATTAAGGGTAATATGAGAATTTCAAAGTTAAATTTTTTCTAATTATAAAAAAATGATATTCTTTTTTGGACGGACTAAAAAAAAGAAGAGTGTGTATAGGATAGGACAAATAAAACCCTAAAGCTTGGTTGTCAGATAATGTAACCACGTGTGGATGTGAAAACAAAAGAGGATTCCGATTTTGAATGTACTTGGGACTCAAATCTAGGGATTTTTCTCTTATATATATACAGGGGAGGGGAAGAGTTGATACATCTCAGTCGGCAATGTCAATTAATTGGTCGGAACTTCACCATGATTTGCTTGCTCTCATAGCTAGGCGTTTGAATCTCATTGAAGATTTCTTAAATTTTGGCATAGTCTGCAAATCTTGGCACTCTGCGGCCACCAAGAAAAATTTTAACTCTGATCTTCCCAGAGCTCCATGGCTCATGCTATCTGAAGAGGAAGAGGATGATGGCGGTTCTTATAGAAAATTCTTCAGCCTTTACAATGGCATGGTTTTGAACAAGAGGATCCCCAAAGCCAGCGGAAAACGTTGTATGGAATCTATGGGATGGCTTATCACGGAAAAGATGAGGGTGAAACTCATCTGCTACATCCCTTCTCTGGTGTTCAGATTGATTTGCCTCATCAAAATACCACCGAAGAATATGAATTTCATGAAATGGGCGTGCCGATGATCTTTTTCCAGAAAGCAGTTCTGTCAGCTAGTCCTTCTCATACATCCGATTATGTTCTCGTGGTCCTAGATGGAGGCCTCCGTTTCCTCAGTTTTTGGAGACCAGGAGATTTGAGATGGACAAGGCTTAGCCGGGACGAACGAGACGAACGCACTCTCCCTGCTGCACATGCTGATGTCGTATATTTTAATGGCTGCTTTTACGCAATAGATTTTCGGAGCCGCATCGTAGTTTGTGATCTTGCTGGCAATAAGATTCGAATCGTAGCCGAGTTACCATTCGGTTTTACTGAGCATACGGGTCACTTCTACATCCTTGAATCACTAGGATCATTATTTGTAGTTTTGCGCAATGGCATCCAACTAAGGGACGTCAAAGATGATGGCGATAGGATTCCACTGACGCGCATCCACAGAGAAGGTGTTGGGGAGGAGGTGGAGCTAACATATGGGACAACAGATTTTCGGGTTTTCCAGGTCGATTTACCTACTGGCAAAGTCACGGAAACCAGGGAACTAGGGGACAGGGCTTTTTTCCTGGGTGCTAATGCTTCTGTTTCAGTCCAAGCTTCTCAATTTCTAGGAATCAAGCCCAATCATATTTATTTTACAGACGATTATTGGGAATCATACCTCATCTATGAAGAAGGAGGAGGCTTGGACATGGGGGTGTTCAACTTAGCAGATGGCAGCATCCAGCCACATTACGACGGTGTTTCCCTCAGTCGAGTTTGTCCTCCAACTTGGGTCACACCAACTCTGTATTGAGTCAGACACCCTACTTTATTTACTCTGTCTGTTATGCTACTGTTTTACCATAAAACTGACTGATTTCTAACTAATTACAACCTCTCATATATAGATGAAGAGTTTAGGAGAGAGAAGGAGATCGTAGATGGAGATATGCGGTGAGAGAAAGAGAGATTTTGTACAAAAAATAAGAGACAAGAAAAATTAGACGTAAATTGGCTAAATCGTGTTAAAATTTCCTGACAGTGTAAAAAAATCATCCATTGACAGTAGGGGTGGACATGGTATGGTATGGTACGGTATTTGAAACTTCGATATGGTAACTTTGGTATTCGGTTTTTTAAAACTATTATATCATTACCATACCAAATTAATTCGGTATGGTTCGGTATTTTGAAGTTCGGTTTGGATATTTTGCGGTATGGTATATCGGTGACCATAGTTTGTTCGATTTCGACTAATATATACTCGTGTAATAGAGTATTATGACTTTGACTTTTCAAAAAAAGATCTCAATTGTATCATACTAACATATTACACATGTAAACATATATTCAAAGAAAGTACAAACAACTTCTTTTGTTAATCAATTACATTTAAAAGACATTTCAATCAAAATATAGTAGTAAAAGTTCCAACTTCTAAATATTAAATTTATACTAATATTAGGTTATATATTTGTTATTATTTAAATAATATATATATGTTATTTATGTAACTATATACTTTGGTATGTTATTTGGTACTTCGATGTATACCATACAATGCCCACCCCTAATTGACAGTGTATTCTAGTTAAATTCTTGCAATAATAACTAGCCGAAACTTTTTATGAATTGCTATTTTATTTTTATGAGAATGAATGACATACAGTGAAATACAAACGTTTACATTTATTTAAGGGAAAATGATATGACAAAACAGATATATGTATTGTATTTGTTCAAAATGTGAAAGTTAAGAAAAATTGTAATACATAGTGAGAGTTTGAATTTAATTTATTTTACGTTGTATCTGTTCATTTGAAATTGTATCGATTCGCTATATATCAATTTTATATTTGTTTTATCTATTCGATAAGATAAATTCAATCATCAATCATAATAAGCATGTAATAAACGCATTCCCTTTACATTTTCAGTTTTTGATCGGTTACGGTGATATAAGGCTACGCACTCATCAACCAACTTCCATTTACACGAACTCCAACTCTCTTGCTTGTTCCAACTCTGTTGCTTCTTCTACATTCTGCAACTGTTTTCCGATCTTAGTTTCGCCTGAGACGATCAAATGATTTGCTCCTCTTGCTCCGCCTCCCGAAAATCAAAATCAGAAACAGAAAATTCACAAACTTTGTACAATTGTATGTGATATATGCCTCAGCGTTTTTCGATATCCCACAAATCCCGAGGCGCACAGAGAAAATGTTCATAATCTTTAGCTCTGTATTTCGTTATTTGAAAGTAGAAGAAACAACACCTGGTGCAGCGACTGGAATTATCTAATTTCTTCGCGAGAGGTGAGATAGTTGGACTCTTATTGCATATCACGTTTATTTTCTGAATTCAATTGCTTATGCCTTGTTCCCTTCTCACTATCTTTTGTGCTTTGTTATTGCAGTCTTCAGGAGTACTGTAATGATACTTTGCATTTTCACAAACTTTCATCTTCTTTGCATTAGCTTCTTCTCTGCAATCTCTTTCCTTTCTATTCATTTCGCCGGAGTCATCCGTCGCATCACGTCTCTCTTTCCATTTGAATTTTGCATGACCAACTATCTCATTCCGTTCGTCCTGTTCCTTCTCCCAAAACGAAAATCCTAACCCTCTATTTCATTGTCATGGCTGCCCAAAAGATTTTGATTTTGATGATGAAAGATTAATACAAGTTCACAACAGAGCAGTTATATAACTCAACACTCTTGTATGCAAAATCTGCTCTAATGTGTTCCGGTGGCATACTGATCTTGCAGCCCACCGAAAATCCATACATCACCTCTAGCACGGGATTTCAGATAGATCTTTTTCTTTTTTTCTACCGTACATAATTACATATATCTACCGTGCATAAAAACTATCTGCTAGAAAAAATATATTTTTGTGCATAATTTTTTGAACGGTGTTGTACTTATCAAGAGCGTTTCAATAAAATTAGTAGCCTAAAGCCATATTTTAATAAAATGCATTAAATAAATGCACATACACACAAAAGTAATAATAACTTAGAGTTATTTTTTTTCTTTTACATACTTTTTTTCTAGTGTAATATTCTTTAAAAGTATTAAGCGTTTAACTTTACATAGTAATATTATTATTTATAAAATTAAGAATTAATTTTAGTTAATAAGATGTTAGCAATTTATTTGAAATGCATTACCATGGATGTTGTTGTAAAAAATTTATTTATTAATATGAAAATTTAAGTTGTTTAATTTGAAGTTCTAAAATATTTCTGATAAAAAGTAGATTGTTCTTCTTTCTTTCTTTTTTTATTTGAATTTTGTACTTTTTAATTTTTACGATCTTCAATATCGTTTTAAGTGAAATTAATTACAAAAAAAATTTGGGGCCTCAGAATTTTGGGGGAATAAAGCAAATATTTTACTAGCTTTATCTTTAGGGGTCGTTTGGTAGCTAGTTTGGGGATGAGTTATGCAGGTATTAAATTCTGCACCAGTAATACTGCGTTTGGTTGCTAGTTAGGAGATAATTTTTCATGTATAAATTTAATACGATGTTTGGTTTTGCAATTTAGAAACTCATATAACTAATGCATGTATAAGCTATATATGAGACAATTTGTGTATTATTTTATGATATAAGGTAGAATAACTAATACATGGATAACTAATTCATGTATAATTAATACCCGCATAAAATAATACATAGATTCCCTCATAATTAATTTCTACATTACTAATATCTACATAACTCTTACCATCTACTGAACTAGTTAAAATACTAGCGATAATACAAGTAACATGATGAATTAAGACATATTCAGAACTCAAAACTATATAAAAAATAGGCAATAAAACAAAATTGGATACTGAAAAATCATTTACTTCAGATGATTGGTGTTTAAGGATACTCGCATTAGTTGCTGTACTTTCTTGGTTCCAAGTATGTTGTGTTGGAATGCGATTCGTCTTGGCCTTATTCTGTAGGAAAACTTATCAAGATCTAATTAATTTTATTGAAGTGCAGTCACCTTTGTGAAAAAAAAGTAGGAAATGTTACCATCTTCGAGCTGTCTATAGAAAAGAAAGAGGGTATAAGATGCTTCAATAGAAGATGTCAAAGTTACTAGCTTCTTCAAGGGGTGAAATGGGAGAAATCAAATTTAGCATCTGCCCTTTCAGTTGGTCTTTCTCAGCCAAAAAAGTTAGCAACCCTGAGATGTTATTTGAAATGAATCTCAATCAGCTTGGTAACTCATTTATTTTCTTGTGAAATTAAGCCTAATATTACACGGCTTTGAAAAGAGCTTTTTCTTGAAATATATGAAAAATGAATTGCTTAGCAATGAGTTTTGAGTTATGTAAATTAAGTATTTAAAAGTGCAACTTCTTGATGTGATCATTGTTCATTTATAAAACGTCGAAAACAATTGTAATGGTGATACTATTTTAATATGATTTTTTCGTGATGGTTTTTACTTGGTTCTAAAATATATATTGGAAGTGGATACTTATTATGGAGTTGGTCTTGTTGATTTGAAATTATTGTTTTAATAAGACGCACTTGGACAACATTTTGAATCCACCACTATATGAACCCTTTCACTATATGCAGCTCCACACCTTGGTGTAGGTATTACAACCAATCTTCTACAGAGATCTACTGCTATCCTCAAAATCTTAAGAAGGCTAAAAGGTCTGCCAGTTGTCTTGAAATGCGCTAGAAATATATTGGAAACAACCTCTCTAACTTGTCCATCATAAAAAAATATGTGATGTATTAATTTGATATAAACCATGTCAATTGGGAGACTGGATCGACCTCCATTGAAAAAGAATAGTGAAATTACATTTGAGTATGATAATGGCATTGATATATATGTGATAAACCAAGAACGTGAAAAAAAATCAAGAAAAATGTTTACAATCTCATGATATGAACTGTATTTGCCATAAGCATGTCTTGTGAAGTTAGCATGAAGTGATCTGATAAATGTTCATAAATGACATATATGCATATAACTGGCCAATTTTTCTTTAGCATTGTCAAATTGTGTTTCAACTATTTCATTTTTATTGTACTACTATATTTCTTTTTCATACTTGATTTTGATGTGTGTTATTTGAGTCGAATATATTCTCGTTGTGTCGTCATGGAAGCTTCATATTCGTGGCCGGGGTGGATTTATGCGTAATACATTACTCATATGACATATTGAATAAAACTCATTTGATACATTTTGATTTATATGGTGAGGTCGAAAGTGCCCAAAACACGTGTTTTACAAATATGAATTGAAATGTGTAATGTGTAATACACGCTCTCAATTATTTTTGGTGTTGCAATTAACAATACAATAAATCAGTTTTAAGTTTCTAATTTTTTATTTCAACTTTTTTAAGTTCGATAGATTTTTGCATAATATTTCAGGACTTCAAATTAAATAAGTCAAATTTTCAAATTAGTAAATAATGATTTTTATAACAAGATCCAAGAGAGTATATTATAAGCACATGACTAGCATTTTGTTAACTTGTAATGACTCTTACCACTATAAATAAATATTATTAGTAGATGTTCTTTGTGAACTAAAGATTTTATAAGTCAAATTTTCATATTAGTAAATCATGGTTTTTATAACAAGATCCAAGATAGTATATTATAAACATATGACTAGCATTTTGTTAACTAGTAATGACTCTTACCATTATAAATAAATATTATTAGTAGATGTTTGTTGTGAAACTAAAGATTTTGTGATTTATAATAATACTATACCTATAAAGTACACTTAAAAAAATAAGATAAGCTAACTTTTTTGCATAATTAGAACTTTTATTTTATAACTTCTTAAATAAAATATAATTAAGAAATAAGAAGAAAATGAGATGAGTATTTATCTCAAGCTGGTGGCCGTAAAAGCACACTTCAACCTCGGCCTCAGTACGGTAAAAGTTGCCTCAGCGATGGCAAACAAGTTTTTGATTGTTGGTTCCAATACATCGATGGCAGGAGCGATAGTGCTCCTTAATTAGTTTTTCGAATCCTGAAAGGTTCTTGTGCATAGATAATGGGAACACTTGATGTTACCTTCAGCCGGAGGATTTTTCCGTAAAATACTTGCAGTTTTTATCGATATTATCATAGTCTACCATAGTCGCCGCAGAAAGTAATTCGGATTTCTCTTGGGGAAAAGGTTTTGCAACGAGAAGCTAGTTTGATTGCTGAGAGGGCTTGATTGTGAAATGAGTAATTGCTTTGTAAAATGTGTATCTTAGACGCTAAATGAAGTCATTTTATAGTCGGTTCGGTTCCAAAAAAAAAGTATGTACCTCAAGAATTCCAAAAATGAAAGCAGACGTATCCGTGAATATCTTCTTAGTGAACCGTCAAATTTATCCGCCACCAAAAGACATTGTTACATACTCTACATTGGTGAGTATATCCCTTGAAATTTTATTTATATCTTCACAAATAAAGTACAATGAAGAAAATAAGAAGATATTCCTCAAGAATTTCAAAAACAAAACTAGACTTATGCGTGGATGTCTTCCTGGGTGTGCCGCTAGATCGGTCACCCACCTGAAAACAATATCGCATGCTTCACATTGGTTGGTGTGCCGACAAATCGGTCTGCAACCACCTGAATAAGTTATCGCATACTTCACATTGGTTGGTGTGCCACAAGATCTGTCGGCCACCGGAACACATTATCACATACTTCATATTGGTTGATGTGCCACCAGTTTGATTGGCCACCCGAAAACATTATTACATAATCAGAGAATCCTCATAGTAGATTGAAAGTTTTTGTGCAGTTGTGAAATTGGGGTGTTAGAGTTATTTTGGTGTCATTGTCAGCACGCCAGGCAAGCGGTATTTTGAGAAAATCTTCCAAATAAAACATCATATATTATTAAGAGTGAGAAGCTCTTATTTTCAAAGTTAGATTATAATCTTACCCCTATAATAAAACAACTATTCATGTAATACTTTTATATTAAATAATAAATTTACCATCCAATAAATAATAAATGAAACAATGAATCGAAAGTCAACCATTTATAACCAATTCATTATGCTTTAAGAATAATCTGAAGAGTTGCAAAGTTAAGTATGAACGTATACCCAATTCATTGTATCTATTATTGGCCTTTTCTTCTCATTTATTCATTTATCTTATCCTTTTTAATAGCCCAAAAATTCTTATCATCATCTCTTTATTTCTTTATCTTAATATCTATTTATGTGCTCTTACAAACTTTCCCCCTTCCCCTATGTATACATCCTGATTAATTCTCTCCGTAACCTTTATAATATCCTTTGTATTCACCATATCATATCATGACAAAGAATACCAAGTTAAACTCAGTTTATTGAATTTATTTTGAAGTTTCTTTTTCCTATTTTTATCTTTGGATACAAATGTGCTAGCACTTACTCATTAGTCTGGAAATATGGTCCAGTAATTAATATTAGCATACTTGAGAATTTGAGATGGAGAAGGAAAGCACAGAATAATTAGATTTTCTAAAGGGCATGATTTAGAAGTTGAATTTATTTTTGTTTAATCCGATGTTTATGCTTGCAGAAAACACATTAATGTTGACATTATTTATGAAATTTGAAAAAAAAAACACAAATTCCACCAAGTTTTTCCTTGCCCCAAAAGGCACAATAACTTTTATTTATCTTATGTTGTTACTTCAAATATGATTTTGCATAAAGAGTCAGAGCCAAAATCCTATTTGGAGTATATGATGAGTACCTTTAAATATAAAGAGTCTGAAGCCTAAATATGCATGAGAATTTCTTTCCATCACATATCATTTTATGTTGTATTATCTTAATTAATTTTACATAATTCAACATTTCCTATTTTGCAAGCAAATAACTAAAAATTAAATGAAAAGAATTAATTGACACCATTATATTTGTATAGAGAAAGATATATTTAGATAATTGTCTAGAAGATTTTATTTGAAATCATTCTTTTCAATTATTATTTTGTTGAATGCAAAAGTAAGTCTTTATATATAAACACATTAATCCATATAAGGTCTATATCGTATTTACAAAAATATAATGCGATAAATAATTATCAACATTAGATTAGGCTTATACAAAGTTTATATAGTGGTAGGGAACAAACGTCCAATGCACGTTCCTAGAACTAGTATATATATAGAGAGGGGGAGGGAAAACACTAGTTTACCGAAGTGGTGGAAATGAGATTAGGGTTACCTAAAGTTAACTAGGAGACTAATGAATTAGTTGGGCACTTTTTCTTTTTTTGGTATTATGACGAACACTCAACCAAGCTGAAGTTAAAGCCTTACTATCTTTTTTATATCGAGAAACGAGTAAGAGCAATGCAATTTCGAAGAGGAATTTAATGAGTGAATTGATTAGCATTACCAAATTTTATTTTTCAAGTTTCTAGTGGAAACCAGTCTCTGCTCGCTCTTGTCGCTAATTTCTCCAGTGAGTCCGTTAATTCCTTGTTTATGCTTTGTTGTTAATGTTGGGTATTCCATGCGAAAGTGCTAAGACTTGGGAACTCCAAGGGGATTTTGCTTTAAGCTCCAACCAAATGTGTTGGGAAAGGAAGACTGCAAGTGTTTCTGTGTAAAACTCATTTCACTTTGTAATAAATCAATTCATGCTTGGACCTAAACCCCTTGAAGAAAGGTAACTACAACATAATTTTACTGAAGCATCCTATACCCTCTTTCTTTTCTATAAGCAACTAGAAGATGTTTTTATCGCCTTTGTGCCTCAATAAAAATTCGTAAGAAATTTGAGAATAAGGCCAACACTAATCGCTTACTTTTTTCACAAAGGTGACGATGCCACAATAAAAATTAGATCTTGAACAGTTCCGGTAAGAAATTTGAGAATAAGGCCAATACTAATCGCATACTTTTTTCACAAAGATGACGTACGGTGCCTCAATAAAAAATTAGATCTTGAACAGTTCCCGTAAGAAATTTGAGAATAAGGTCAATACTAATTAACATTTCATGCCTACATGGAAGCAAGAAAGTACAACAACTAGAAGATGTGAATATCTTTCAGTGTTTTAAAAACCAGTCTTGAGGCTCGTTTTGGGGCTCGCTCCGAGACGAAACACTGGCAAAACGCCTCGAGGCTCACGTGTGGGGCTTAAGTCCTGTGGGGCTTACGCCCTAAGCTCCCGAGGGTACGCCCCAAACACGCCTAACGCTCAACGCTCGGGGCTCGCCTAACAGTTCTACCCAATTCTTGGTCAACATTGTTGATTTTCATAATTCTTCAATAAATGAATGATACTGAGTACTCCTCATCTATAGAAATAAGAAAGTTGAGAAAACTAATTGCTTATTTACTATTTGAGAATGTCGTGAGAGTGAATATCACTTGACATTTCTTTTTAAAACACACAACCAGATTTTACATCTTCACGTGTCATTAGTCTTCATGTTTTTTGGTTCATATGTCTCAAAATTATCATATTTTATTGTTTTGTTATTTGAAAGCATTTTTTTTATTCATGAAGGAGTGACGTTTTAATTGTAATACTAATAGTTTATTAATTATTTCTTTTTTGAGAGGTAAATTGCATAGTATATCGTCATATATTCTAACAAATTGTGATTCTTTTATTGTTTGAAGTTAAAACGTTAGAGTTGATTTGAATCTCATAATAGCTTTTATATCATTGTATTATTTTTGCTTGTAAAGTGATGTTTAGAAGTTTTATTTTTTATGAGTTTCTTTAATCATGTTTTAAATTTTTAAAAATTATTAATGTATTTTTTTTATAATTTTTGAGTTATTATACTATTTTTTTTATTTTATAAATTAAAAATTAAAGATCCATGGGGCTTACGCCCCAACGCCTGGGGCTTACGCCTCGCCCCATGCTAAGTAAAACGCCTCGCCTTACGCCCCGCCTTTTAAAACATTGATATCTTTTATTGAATTATATGAAAACAGGAAAGATGCACCAATCATGTGAATTAAATGAGTAGCTGTAGATATTTAAAAAGCAATAATTTTTATGGCAAAACAAGAAGGTATAGTAGCATAACAAACAGAGTAAATAAAGTAGGGTGTCTGACTCAATACAGAGTTGGTGTGACCCAAGTTGGAGGACAAACTCGACTGAGGGAAACACCGTCGTAATGTGGCTGGATGCTGCCATCTGCTAAGTTGAACACCCCCATGTCCAAGCCTCCTCCTTCTTCATAGATGAGGTATGATTCCCAATAATCGTCTGTAAAATAAATATGATTGGGCTTGATTCCTAGAAATTGAGAAGCTTGGACTGAAACAGAAGCATTAGCACCCAGGAAAAAAGCCCTATCCCCTAATTCCCTGGTTTCCGTGACTTTGCCAGTAGGTAAATCGACCTGGAAAACCCGAAAATCTGTTGTCCCATATGTTAGCTCCACCTCCTCCCCAACACCTTCTCTGTGGATGCGCATCAGTGGAATCCTATCGCCATCATCTTTGACGTCCCTAAGTTAGATGCCATTGCGCAAAACTACAAATAATGATCCTAGTGATTCAAGGATGTAGAAGTGACCCGTATGCTCAGTAAAACCGAATGGTAACTCGGCTACGATTCGAATCTTATTGCCAGCAAGATCACAAACTACGATGCGGCTCCGAAAATCTATTGCGTAAAAGCAGCCATTAAAATATACGACATCAGCATGTGCAGCAGGGAGAATGTTTGGATCCCGCCTAATCCTGGTCCATCTCAAATCTCCTGGTCTCCAAAAACTGAGGAAACGGATGCCTCCATCGAGGACCATGAGAACATAGTCGGATGTATGAGAAGGACTAGCTGACAAAACTGCTTCCAGGAAAAAATACATTGGCGGTTCAGTCTCGTGTTCTTCATAATAATCTTCAGTAGTATTTTGATGCGGCAATTAAATCTGAACGCCAGAGAAGGGATGTAGCAGACTAATTTCACATTCATCTTCTCCCCGACTGTGACAAGCCATCCCATAGATTCCATACATCGTTTTCCGCTGGCTTTCGGAATCCTCTTGTTCAAAATCATGCCATTGTAAAGGCTGAAGAAATTTCTATAAGAACCCCCATCATCCTCTTCCTCTTCAGATAGCATCAACCATGGAACTCTAGGCAAGTCACTGTTAAAATTGTCCTTAGTAGCTGCAGAGTGCCAGGATTTGCAGACGGTGCGGAAATTTAAGTAGTCTTCAATCAGATTCAAACGCCTAGCTATGAGAGCAAGCAAATCATGGTGAAGTTCCGCCCAATTAAATCCCGCCATTGCCGAAATCCATCGATGAAAGGGAAATCCCTAGATTCAAGGACAGAGAGTCCCAAGCTTTAGGTTTTTATCAGTCCGCTCTAAATTATTCAAGCTAATTAAGTACTAGTAAATTTCGAGTTTCTAACGTGTATTTTTATAATTTACTTAAGAAAATTAATTTATGTATTATACAAATTAAAATTTTCACTTTTTAAAAAATTAATATTTCAACCATCTCTTTATTCTACTTACTTTTTCTTCTTTTGATTTTTCAGTATCCAATTTTGTTTTATAGAATAATTTTGTGCAGTTTTGAAATTCTAAATATGTCTTAATCCATTATGTTACTTGTATTATCGGTATTTTAATTACCTGTGCATATTGGATTATATTTTTCATGTCATTCTTACACATATGGTTCATATTTTAAAAAAAACATTTCACTTGTAAGAATAATTAACTAAAAAGTTACAGTTCGAATCTTAAATGTAATTTTAAATATGATCAAATATTTTAAAATTTTGAAAATCAATAAGTTATTAAATTAAATGGAGTTCTAATTTTATGTCAAAGGAGTATGAGGTAATATTTACTTGCATAAAATATATTAGAATAATTAAACAAGTTTATTAATTTATATGTATTATTATTAGGTATCTTTTGGTAAAAATTTTATATTTTTAAAAAATGTACAATAATATATCATAATGTCTGAAATTTATCAATTCATCTTGACTGTTAAATTTGATATTAAGATAGTTTATTGTTCCATTCAAAGGGTAAAGGGGATATTGTTTCCTAAACTTAAAAATTAAGAGGATTTAGTGAAATTTACTCTTAAAAGAGTTCGTCGCTTAATTTGAAATCACTGCAAAACTGGAGTCAGATTGAAAGTGGAATTTGATGTGATCAGATCACTTTCAAAAACAACTGTAAATATATATTGAAAGTGATCTACAGCTGCCCTCAAAATCTTAAGAAGGCTAAAAGGTCTGCCAGTTATTCTTTGTTCTTTTTGACCCTCTCAATTTTGATACTTATGTAAGTTGATTGAAGTGTCTTCTATTCTCACTTTGATTTCGAATATCTTAATCTCTATGTGCGTTTCTCAATCTTGATCTGCCACAAATTTGGAACCTGTAGCATGTCCAATTTGGTACTTTCCATCAACTTTCAAGCAGAAAGTGGACCAACCCGAAGAGCTGATTCCTTCACCCTCTGCAAAACAGAGAACAGATACAGTAAACTGATCTAGTCTTTATTCAAATAAACACTGAGAAATTATCCTTACGTTGGACACATGTATCCACAGATCAAGTGTCCTCAGAGCTTTGCCAGAAAGTAGTGTATCGCGAGCTAATGACACTCCTTCGGCCAGATTTTTAATATGTCCACTGACCAGTAAAGCTGCTGCTGCATTTAGGGCCTGCCAATAATTCAACAGTGTGTGAGAAGTTGCATTGGAAAAAAAAAGTCGTTAAGCATTGAAACGGGGTCTATAGTTTCTTCATAAGATGGTGTATACACACCTATACCAAGCTGAGCAACACATAAGGAGATTTAGGTATAGCAGGATAAGACTTACAAACGCATCAGCAATCGGCCCTTTTTCTCCTGACAGCACACGTCTAAGCATCTCGCCGTTGTATTCTGGACCTCCACCTCTCAGGCTTTCAAGAGTGCAGCGAGGGATGCCAAAGTCCACTAGAGAGCGACAATCTTGTCAGAGACGAGTTTTAATCACAACGTTAAAGGACTACCGGGGAACACACCAAGGGTAATTCATCATTATTTCACTACCAATATAATTCCATGCTGCTTATTTTTTTGGGTAAAGTTAATTAGGGAAGTGCATATTTTACTAGTTGTCAGAGTAAAACAATTAGTACACTAACTCTTTCCAACTTTTTTTTTTCTTTACAAAATTGTGAACTGATTCTGATATTGACAATTTACTTACATGGATCGATTGAGAACTTCTCAATTTTATTTGGGGTGACATCAAGTACTAATCCAGGCCCTGCAGAATTACCTTATTATCAATAATAACAAAGGATAAAGTCCAAACCCGAAATATTCTATAAAATATCCAAGTGAAGTAAAACATAAGAACCATCAATATAAAAATATACTTAACGGATTTACTTTCTTTTTAGTAAGTTACACTAAAAAGATTTACTAAAATTGCATCAGGGAACAATACCAAGAGGACTCATCTCATCTAGACCTTCCGAGTGAACAACCAGTGCTCTTTTCATGCCAAACCTTTGGACTGCTTTAGCCATTTTGTCGACCTAGAGAAAGGACGCGTTAATTACAAAATGGATCTATATAACACATAGCACAACACTGGAACAAGTCAAGCAACTACAAACTAGAAGCCAAAACAGAGAAGATGAGAAGTATTAGCACCTCAATATTCAGAATGATGTGTACAAGATTCTTATAACCACATACTCAGAGCTTTATCGTGACAGTATAATTGAAAGTTGAAAATTTACCAAGTCTTCTTTGTAAACTCCAACTACAGCAAAAGGCACTCTTGCTGGATTCAACAGGGGTCCAAGGATGTTGAATACTGTCTTTACTTTCAGCTTTTTCCTAATAGGTCTAACAATCTTCATCGCCGGATGGTAGATTGGAGCCATCATGAAACCTATTCCAGCCTGAGCTACGCATTCTTTTACCCCCTGAATCCATTAACATTGACAATCACCAACATCATCAAATTAGAAAATCAAAGATAGTGATTAATTCTACTGATCCAAAGGCTATGGCATAAGTTTTAGTTAATTCTTGATTAGTAAGACAAAATGATGATGTTAGGCTGCTTATTACTTTTTTTATAAGTTAATAGTTTTATCAATTTGAAAAACTCTGTATACAAGTAGTATACCAAAAAGTAGAGAGCCTACATAGCAATATAGTTCTCTACAATGACACCGTAGGCTGCCTATTAATCTACTTTGGGCAATTCATTCTTAACATCAGTTGGCCACTGTCCCCAAAAATATAGCAACAAGAAATATGGCATACAAAGGACCCCTCTCTTAGTGAGAGCAAATACAATGAGCATATGTGCAGGTGAGAGACATAAGTCCTATAAGAAAACTATGTGCTACTCCTCCATCATACTAATCAAATTCTTATAGTCTCCAACACAGGTTCAAGAGAAAGGATATTAGCGGCATTGGAGGTCATCGTCAAAGACAAATAATATATTGGTCCATGTGTTGGATGTACCTACCTCCTATCTACATAAGTGCCAACAATTAAAAGAGTAGAAAAGAATAGAACGATATCATTACCCAGTAGTAGTTGGATGGCTCATCAAAACAGTTTAATTAGGTGAATGTGACTAGTATTTATTCTGAATAATATAAGCTACTACATCCAAGCCACATAAATCAATAATTTGACACTAGTGTTCCTTTCAACACTTCCAACTACTGCTCGGCATTAATCTAAGTCAGGATAGCAAATTGCACCAACCTCGGGGTCCAGCTCAATTGCAACACCTAGTGCTTCCAGCACATCTGCGCTTCCACAAGCGGATGAACTGGACCTATTCCCTTGCTGTCATTAAATCCCGCAAATTTTCAGCCTCAAATCTCTACACTTATTAAGGAAACCAAAACCAAAAACTCAGCAATGAAAAGGGAAAAAGAACAGTTTCAACCTTCGCAACTTTTGCACCACAAGCAGCAGCAAGTATTGAAGCACCTGTTGAGATATTCACTGTGTTTGCACCGTCTCCTCCTGTCCCAACAATATCAACTGCATCACGTAATCCTTGCACTTGTCTACAATGCTTTATCATTGCCCTTGCCAATCCCACCACCTAACCATTAGCCATTTATCAAAACGCATTTTGACATGATTCCTCACAACAAAGTCATGATTCAAGAGTGTACATAAACTGAAGGGCAACCGGGTACTAAAGCTCCCGCTATGTGCGGGGTCCGGTAGAGGGTCTATTTTACGTCTATGACTGAATATGTAGATAACTGAGAGTGGCACGCACTTACTTCTTCAAAGGTTTCTCCTTTAGCTCTCAAAAGAACAAGAAACGCACTAATTAAAGCTTCATCAGCGCCATTCAACAAGAAATCAAGAGAATCTTCTGACTCAGATTCCGTCAAGTCTTTCCCACTAATTAAAGCCTCGATCAACTGAACCATTCAAAAACAAACCATAGAAACAAAAACCCAAATCAGAACCATACTCAAAAAGGGGCAGCCCCATGCACTAAAGCTCCCGCTATGCGCATAGTCCGAAGAAGGGATGGACCACAAGTTCTACTGCATGCAGCCTTACCCTGCATTTCTACAAGAGGCCATTTCCACATCTTGAACCCGTGACTCCCGGTCACACGAAAACAACTTTATCATACTCAAAACTACACAAAAACAAAAAAAACAAAAAAAAAAAAGGTCAAACTTTTACCTCGCTGAATGACGAAATGGAAGAATGCCTATGCGAATTGGGCAAGGCAGAGAGAATAGTTGAAAACTTGAAATGGGTGTTTTTGGTAATTGGGTAATTAGAACTTGGAAATACTGCCAAATTGGAACTGTCCAGTTTGTAAAGATAACGATTTACAGAGAGGCATGAAGGAGGAATACGGCAATGTAGCAGAGCCATGGCTTGCACTTTTTACCTACCAGTCAGTCAGATTTCATCAATAAACATAAACGGCTTTCTCTGTTTTGCGGATTGAAGAAGCAGAAAGCTAATTCGGCGTAATAAATGTTGGGAATATGAAATGCAGTCCCTATAGTTAAGTACAAAAGGGTATAAAGGAATCATAAATCATAAGCAGTTAATGTTGGGTATGGGAAACTGGGCAGTAGTAGTTAAATACAGAGAATAATAATTTCAGAATAAAATATTATTTTATCTCTAATTTAATTGGAATACATTTTATATGTAGAATAAAATATCTAATTTCAAGTTTGACAGAATAAGGTATGGCATCTCAAATTAAATTTGGGATTAGGCTTATATTATAGTTTAACTAAATATAGTACTTATAAATTTAATTTAAAACTTTATTGTGTGTTACCAAACGACCCCTTTATTGAAAATTGCCAAAAAGGGAAAGAAACGTTCTTTTTGAAACGTACTAAAAAGAAAAAAGTAAGCCAAATAAATTGAAATGGAGAGTGTGTAAAATTGAGACGGAAAAAAGAATAGCAATCAGAACAAGCAGGTATATATTTAGTTGCAACATCTTTAATTATACAGTAACTTGAAGAATCAAACGTAACCTGTTGCCTCTCTCTCTGTATACATACATAACAATAACATATAATCAAATTCTTCAGCCAAAATTGAAAAATTAGATACTCATGACAAACCAAAAAAAAAAACTGAAAAGAAGAAATTATGTTTCAAATCGAGAAGTCGCAATTTCTCGTTCCTCCTTTCTAACACAACATAACAATCCCTTTAATGCTGAAATACAGCATTGATATAAGTTGTTTTATATGTTCTTCTCGTAAGCATATTTGAATTGCTATTCTTTTTGGATCAATCAACACAAAAAAAGTTTATTTTTTTTTTCCCTATAGTCCAAGTGTGCCGGAGAGCTTCCAGACGGCAATACAACCCACGAATCCTACATTTTATCAGAGCAGTAATTAGTCCTCGCGAATAAATATTACTTATCAAAATAATAATGCGCTAAAAAATAAATATTATGAAATGAAGGTAATATTCATCAATAAATCCATACCTGTTAGTGCATCCATTAACGAAGTTATTCTACGCGAAGCTGAGTGGACTGCACATATATAAAATGTTCAACTTTGTTAAACGTGCGATGCAAAACGAAGCTGATCAGTGGACTGCGCATATTTCATGCTTAGAACTTTAATGATAATAGCAAATATGAGACGAGTGTACTGTTTTAATGAATGACATTGTTGTTTAGGTAGAATGTTGTTATAGAGAAGGAGTAAAATATAACATGAAAAATTAGTTCGCAAGAAAATCGGATCATTATAGTGAAATGTCGTTATAGAGGGGTCCGACTATAGCTTCAATGACAAACTTAGACCCTTTTCCCTACCAAAAAAATCACATAAATATAAACAATAAATGCACTTGATTTAAAGGAATTTGTTTATGCGTATCACCTGAATCACAATTGGAAGTAGAATTCCACGATCCACACATACACACACTGCTAAAATCATTAACATCATAGCCACAAGATCCCCCTGTTGCTTCACAAGCTTTACAAAATGAGTCATCTCCTTCAACTGAGTACTTTACTCTTATCCCATATGACCATCCATGAGGCCCAGCAACTCTCAATGGAGCTAAACTATAAGCACTACTATACCCTTGACAATCAAGTTTAGTCAAATTAATAGCCTTAATAGCTTCAAACGAAACTGCACAACAATCAGGTGGGCCTGATCCATAAACCAAGCCCACTTTTTTCGGCCCAATAATGTTCCAACCCGGACACCCATAATACTCCTCACAGCCCATCCCGGAAACATTCCGGCACGGCAAATGCTTCCCCGGAAACCCTTGAAACAGCGGCGATTCCGCCGTGCAACCTAGCAGCATAAACACATTGTCCGCCGTAGGGTTCAAGTACGGCTCCCGCCACCGCTCAACGACGAAGCCGTTGCCGCGGTTGCCGAATACGATCGACGAGCAAGTCGACATGTGTGGATCGTCTAAGGTGAGGGATTCGTAAGCGTAATCTATGTCCAATACGCGATACGATCCAGAGCTTATGTGAAGCATTAAAACATCGTTGATGCAAAATAGGAGGTCTCTGTAGCCTGAATGGCCGCAGCCGGATTGAATTGCGAAAGGGTAATCGACTGTTAAGTTTCCGCAGTATGATCTGCATTTATGTGAATCGCCATAGCTATGAGCTCTATGGAGTACTGCTAGAGTTTGAAGTATAGTAATGAAGAAAAAAGCTGTGAGAAGATGAGCCATGGCTGAGAGGAGAGAAATGGGAGAAGTATAATGGGAGAGAAAAACACTTGTGTTTTGAAAGGTACAAAATTTATGTTTTTTTTCTTAGGAAAAAAAGATAAAGTTGATAGATACTTTGCTTGGGATGCTAAGAAAATGGTGATACTTCATTAACAGAGCTAAGTTAGAGTGCATGATTTAAGGAGTGGGACCAGTAGCCTGTGGCGGAGCCAAGAATTTGGGAAAGGGCGTGCAAATTTTCTTTTCAATAGTGTTAAGGGCATGAAAAGTTAAATATACTCACATATTAACTAATATTTAATCTCTGTACACCATATAATTTTTCGGCAAAGGGTGTGCACCAGACCATTCTTCACCTAAGGTGGCTTTGCCTATGAAAGTGGCGGAACTAGGGGCGTAAGTGGTTCTTCCAAATTCTTTTTACCGGAAAATTATATTGTTTATATAAAGTTAAAAATATTTTATGTATGAGTATATTAGATGTTGAATCTCTTAATTTTTTTGTTGATTAATTTTTTATATTTTAATATCTCTTAGTGAAAATTATGGCTTCTTCACATGAGACTTTATTGAGATGGGAAGTTGAATATGTTAAAGGGGATTTCTACTTTTTTGGGGAGGGTGTTCAGGTTTCTTTAAGAAGATTTGGATAACTTTTTAGCTTTTCTGTTTGCTTTAACTTGCTTTTAGGCACTGCAGACTGATAGAAATTTGAAGACATGATGCTGTTTGAGTCATGTTGGATTGCTTTATGGTGAAGTTTTAATTTAGAATAGGATCATAGTGGTGGTGATTGACCCAAGCTAACTTTATATATGTTGTGCCATTATTGTTTTATGTATGAAACATCAAGTACTGTTATCTTTCCTTTTTAAAATTAACAATCATGTCTTTGTTGAGGTAATTTTATGGATTTTACGTTCGAAGATATTTTTTTTGAACCCCTTGAGAACCTAACTGACGGCACTAGGAAAGTCCGGTGCGACAAGCTCGACTGAGAAGGCATTGACAGGGGAAATCGATCTCTGCCCACCCTTATGGGAATACCACATGTTGCACCAACTCAGCTATGGGTTAAGTCCAAAGATTTTGCCATTACTATAATGTATTGCGTGTCTGCCGCCCGTTTTACTAAGAAAAGGATTGTACTCGCTGTGACATTCTCGTCCGGCTACGTACAAAGACCTTAAACTATTAGTATTAGCACACAAAATCTTTGGCCATATCGACTTCTCAATCATTTTTTAATTAAATTGTGTGATTTCTGTCTAAACGCATGTATAAAAGGAACATGCAGTTGGGAGATATGCATATATAGCTAGTGAGCATTTAGAAAAGAGGAAAATTAACCAAGGGAATTGAATAATGGCATCATCAAGAGCTATAATCAACTCGATTCTTGGTCTTAGGATTTTAACTCTCTTGTTATGTGCTGCTTCCCTTGCGCTAATAGTTATTACTATGCTCCGTGGCAGCATCAAATCCGAATTCCGTGGTATCAAGAGCTATAGGTATTTTGGCCCACGTACTCTTAATTAAGTACTCTCTTTTCGTTTAAGTTGTATAACTGTAAATAATTTTGTACCATTGAAGGTATGTGCTAAGTGCCGCAGCTGGTGGAATATTATACTCATTGATTCAGCTGCCTTTCGCAATGTATCATGCAGTCAAAGAGAAGAGATTGATTAGAGGCAAATTCCTCCCAATGTTTGACTTCTACGGAGATATGGTAAAACTCTTCCCGTCAAATTTCCTTTATATTTTAATGTTACTTTCATTGTTTTAGTCTTAATAATTTTACATCGAAATTGGCATGCAGGTGATAGCATTTTTGTTGGCAAGTGGTGTTGGTTTGGGGTTTGGGGTGAGCTTTGAATTCAAAGATATAAAAAGTGGAGAAACCATAGAGAGGGGCTATATTGCAAGTGCTCTACTGCTGGCTGGATTTACAACTATGGCTTTACTCACGATTCTAACTTCCATGAACCGCAAGGCAAGAGGCTTCTAGTATCCGTGAAATTAGTCGAGGTGCGCGAAAGCTCGCCCAAACACCACGGTCATCAAAAAGAAATTGTGTGTCATGTCTTTTTGTTCATCCTATTAGTAGTTTTTTTAAGGTGCAATACTTTTGTATTTATTTCAATAAATCTATGAAATGATAGGAATTCATTATCATCGTCGTGGTTGTTGGACATGTATGTATATGATGATTCTGACGTCCATCAAATTATGGAAATGCTCTTTAGTGATTCAGAAATTCATATAATTCTACCTCCTTCAATTATCATATACATATGATTATTTTAGACAAATTCAATCATCTAAAAAACTACGTAAATCTCACGGGGAAAAATACCAGAAGTTAAGAACTCCCCTAGATATATATAGAATGTTAGCTCCCTGCGGCCTCTAATATTACAATTCTTTAAGCCAAACAATCTCTTATTAAGTTAATACATAATCGCTCAAATATAAATACAACAATATCTCTTATTAATTAACGAAGCTCATGAACAAATAACCGAAAATAGTACAAATTCAATAGATATAAACTTACCCTTCCCATATAAGAGGAGGAATTTTATACAACTAGTACTAGAACTATAATCACAATCCTTAACATAAAAATATATAAATTAAAGAAAGTAGTTCAGTTTTTATCAACTGTTATGAAAAATCATGTTTTCCCCAAATTAATTAAAGAGGAACTTTATTAAAAAGCAATTAATAAGAACTTAATGAGACCTCCATAGCAATACTTTGTCTAATTACGCTTCATACCAACAGTTTCTATAGCAATTGTATAATCTCGGCATACAAATATAAATAGAGTAATCTCGGCATACAAATACAAATCCGTTAGATTAATCTCGGCATAAAAATACAAATTCGTAAAATCTCGCCATACAAATATAAATTCGTATTGTATATTTTGTGGAATCTTGGTATACAAATACATATACAGTTTATACAAATACAAACACAAATATCAATAGTTTTAAACCGTCTGTTGCAAAGTGTAATTGAATTAAATTATTAGTATGGAACGTAATTAGGCATGAATGTTTGGTATGTTATGTAATTTTTCCTTAATTAAAAAGAAAAAGGAAAAAAGAACGACTCTTGGGTCGGCCCACCATAGAGATTAGGCTCGGTCCCGGGTCAAGGCCCAGTTCCCTGGCCTAAATCAAAGGATCGGATCTGATCCGACCCGAGGTATACATTTGCAGCAAAGGGAGACTGTAATCATCGATCTATTACTCCATTCTCTGAGCTTGGATTACAAAGAGAGAGGCGTCTTCTCCGTTATCAATGGAATCCTCAGAGAAAAATGAAGAGGAAACCGCAGCTAATGTGAGTTTTTTTTTCCATCTATCCCTCTATGTATGAATTAATTTATGATTACTTAAAATCAGTTATTAGGTCACTGCTCCTTACTCTTCTTATCTTCTACCCCCAATTTACTTCTCAATTTTCTCAGTGACGCACTCAATAGAGTTAGTTATTTGATTGGGATATGTACAGGATCGTAATTTTTCCATTCTAGATACTGTTTGGTCTGTAATTGTCTTCCTTGTTATTTGTTTTTTGTTGTTGTGTTTTTTGATAACCATGGTGTCCGGGTCAGCTAGTGCGCACCTCAACTAATTGCACGGGGTACCTGCCACCTCCCAGTTCCAGTAGAAACATGTATCGGATAACTCTATCCATCAAGGCTAGAACAGATGGGGAAAGATCACCTAGCGTTTTGTATCAGTTGGGAATTGAACCTGAGACCTCATGGTGCTTAATGCACTTCATTGGCCACTAGACCACACCCTTGGTGCTCTTCCTTCTTATTCTTGTCCCCTGCCAATGCTGTTTCATTGATTTTCTTTTTAATCTCAAGTGTTTATATCCTTGTAACTCAGCTTATGAAAAAGAAAAAAAAAACATAAGGGTGCAAACTGCAAAGTATAGCCAGCCCCAAATTCCACAAACGAAAAATGTTAATGTTGGTTGACGCCAGCACACAAATAACTAAACTATGAAGTATCATAGTTATATATGACCCTAATCAGTTTGGGATTGAGCTACAATATTGGAACTGTGGTACTACTTTATTTGACTTATCTCAGGGTTTTGCATAGCAAAACTTATCTGTTTGACATTTATATTTATCTCTCTGTTTTTTCAGAGATCTCAGAAAATGGCAGGAACTGTAAACTGGGGCACAGCTACTGTAATTGGGGTATTCGCTGGCTTGTTTTATGGAGGTAGCAAGGAGGCTGCTGCTTCTGTTGTTAGTATCCCTTCCCTCTGTAACTATTATATTTTGTTTTCTGATTTCCCATAGTTGCGTTTTGACTTAGGAAGATAAGTTGGAGAGAAGAAATGCTAATTGTGAAGCTTTGGGCACTAGTAACATTACATTGTCTAAATAGTAAATGGGATTTCGAACTACGCATTTAGGAGTTCAGAATAAATTTTGAAATTATAAAAAAAGCAGAAGAAAACTTGTGGTTTTCTTAAATCTGCCAGAACTTATGACTTTGTTAACCTTGGATATGTATCTTCTTCTACAATTGCAGCTGTATAAGGTAGATGCCCTTTAGAAGAAAATTTGATTTCCTGCTGCATTTTTCCAGAATTCTGGAGGAAAGCTGCAACTAATAGGATTTCCTTAGTCCTTGCTTCCCAAAAGGAAGAGCCTGAAATTATTTTCTTTCTGCATGGATGGTTCCTCTAGTATTCATGGGACTTTCTCCTCTTTTAACAGAGCAAGGATGCGGAGGTGATGTTAAAGCTTGGGAGCACACCAGATAAGCGTGAACAGTATCGCCTCATGAGAGATGCTATGGAAAAAAGATTTATACGAGTTACTCGTGGCTCAATAGTTGGCGGAATACGCCTTGGAATGTTTACTGCTGCTTTTTATGGATTACAGAATTTGATTGCTGAAAAGCGTGGGGTGCATGATGTTTTTAATGTTGTTGGAGCTGGTTCTGCTACAGCTGCAACATTTGGTCTAATTAGTAAGTGGCAAGTTTTGGGATCAGAACCTTTTCAGATTATCTCCTGCCCCACTAACTCCTTTCTTTTTATGGTTCCAGTGCCAGGATCACTCCAATGGCGTGCGAGAAATGTGATGTTGGGTTCTGCTTTGGGTGCTGCAGTTTGCTTCCCTCTTGGTAATAGAATGTGACCTGCTTACAAAAATACCAATCTATTAAATTGCTGCGTCTTTACTCAAAGTTCTTAACCTTATAGTATTGCTAATGCTACTAAAACTTAGTATAAATTAGTAATAAGTTAACAATAGATGATTTAACTTATCATCTCTGGTTACACTTTCAAATTATGAGGATTTCATGCATCTTAGCATTCCTCGAGAGTGAAGAATCATGTGAAGTAGCGACAAACTGGTGGGTGGGCTATGCTGTTTATCTTTTGCAATGAAGTGAAGGGTGGGTGGGCTATGCTGTTTATCTTTTGCTTTACTGAAACAAACTTGTTCTATCAGGGTGGCTTCATTTGAAGCTTGTAGAGAAAGCCAATGAAGGGGCTGGGACAACTGATGGCAATGAAATGAAGGGTGGCGTAGGTGCTGCAATTGAAAGACTTGAAGGGCACTTGAACAAATAGAATTAGGTGATGTTAAATCCACATGAACTGGAATCTGAACTTCTCTTCACATGTATGATGGTGATATTAGCAAAAGAAAATACCGGGGGCAAGATAAAAACAGAAGAGGTTTGAAGCAGGCATCTTGTATTGTTCCTTCTTCCCCCGCTCTGTTCCCTGTCACGCAGCTGTAAAGCACACTAACTTGGCCTTCATGTTTTTTCTCTGAGAGTGGAATCCTCTCTGTATTGCATGATAGGAGTGTTTTGATAGTTTGCGCTCTTCATAAATACATGAAAAGAGCGTGGATCAACTTTGACATTTCAAAAATAACCAAAAACGTGGAAGAGGATGTTGTGCTTTATCAGGATCTTCTCCCCCCTTGTCAATGTTATGGCAGAAATAGTTAATTACTAGACTATTCTTTTGTCGAGGATTGCAGCATGTTTATTTTCCGTCATCGTGCCCTCAACTTGTCAATATTATGGCAGATAATAGTTAATCACTGGAGTGTCTTTTGTCGAGGATGAAGGTATTATTGATTTAGCATGGTTGTATCCTTTCTTTTGGCCTTTATTGATGTGTCTCCAGTTGGAATTGATTTGTGTTTGTCTGTTTAAAAGACTCGGTACATTACTAGCTTTCTTAAGATGCTCCTTTATAAACTACTAGTAAACTATCCAGTATAATTGTTTAATTTATGTGGAAGGAGGTTCAATTATGAAATGAAATTCCACCCATATTGGTCAGAAGATGAGAACTAATTACCCCTTTGTAATCAACGACTTGATTTTCTTTTGTTTGCTCCAAAAATATGACACTATCATTATGAATGCAAAACTTTTGTCGTCCAACAATTCAAACTAATACATACGTCTTTGGTTAGTTTATATTGTATGAAACGTGACACATTTATCACCCAACTCTTTACATTTCAAAATCTTTTAGATGCTCACTCCCATCAAATTCAATTAACGACGCCCGAGACCACCATTGCTTTAAAAAAAAATACATTACATTGAAATGAAGTTTCCTATCATGTGAAGTTACACCAAATTCTTCTCAACCAAATTGGCCCGGTAATGACATTTTTTTTCCTGCAATGCCGAAGTAGCATAACAATGATCTAGGAACTCCAATTCGTGTCCATAATGGAAACTAACATTGCTTGTATGTATGTGGATGCAGCTTTGAACAGCTCTCCTAGCTGAGTGAGAAATAATGCAGAGACCATTCTGTGCCAAAACTGTTATCACAATTTGATTGAGGGAGGCGTGGGAGCTCCACTTAGTTTCAGTTTTGGTACACATTATGACTTATCATTACCTGTAAAATAATGGCACAGCAGAATTCAGTTATTTAAATTCATTAAGGAAAGAGGTCAGAGATGAGAGAATAAAAGAAACAACTTACTCTCAACACCATTAGACGATGTATTTTCTGGTGTCGGCTTTACTGTCCTTTTTGCTGACTCAGCTGCAAAACAGTTACCCAGCTTAATAACAAGCAGAAACATACATTTTAAACTTCCAAATTCTGATAAATCTCTTAAACTCGATAACTCAACCCTAAACACCAACTACAGATGTACTTGAGCATGGATGTGAATTTTTTCTTAAGCATGAGATGAATGAGCTGAAGCAATTTCTTGAACAGGAAAAATAGATGCTTTCATGGACTACTTTGACTTTAGGGATTTGTTTCATCATTAGCTAAAGAAGAGAGAAAAGGGGGGCGCTAAGTCTAATCGTCCTTCATGATTCTTTTTTGATTGGATGCCAGCTTCATGAAAGCTCATAGATGGCCTATTGCATCGAATGGGAGAGGTAGCCATATGGGATTAGGCAACAATATTAGTTTAACCTTCCACCCACAGAAAAGAACTTGTGATCCCCCAAATCACACACACACACACCCCAAAACCAAAAGACAGAGAGAGAGGATAAGAATTGGTAAATAGATTCACTGACACAATCCCATCAAAGTAATACTTAACTTATGGACTGATAGGAAGGGTACCGGTGCTTCATTGAACTTGGGATACTAGCGGCCTTCATCTGCCCATAAGGTCTACTCCTCCCAAACTTGAAATCAATATAGACAATATTCCTACATGTTACCTTAATCTTGATATGCAATTCTCAACAACTCTACTTCTTCACATTTGAAGCTTCATCGAAATACTTCCATCTAACTTTGATACAATTGCCTAATGTCTCAAAATGAGGACCGCCGCCTAAGGCAGTGAGTCTGAAGTGCAAACCACAGGTTGGGAAAGTTGATAAAGAACCCTTGATCTTCATTGATGAGTCATATTATTTCTATCTAGTAGTATAAAATCTTGTATAAATTCTTTAATTTTTTTTAACGGTGGTATCAGGACCAACTTACGCACACCTCGACTATTCCACCAAGTACCTGCTACCTCCCGCCAACATAGGTACCGGATAATTCTGTCCACAGGGCTTAGACAGATGGCAAAAAATCACCTAGTGTTTTTTGTCCCCTCTGGGATTTGAACTGAAACCTCATGGTTCTCTTCACTTCATTGACCAATGGGCACACCCTTGGCTAAATTTATTAATTCAACCATCAGTTTTTGTACAGTCAACACCATGGAGATTGTCCTTGGGGCATAGCATTATTAAAGAACTCACCTTTAAATTTCCTTTTCTTGTTGGCCCTCCTCCTTTTTCTCTCTGCTTGTGTCAACTCTGTTTCTTCTTTAATATCTCCTTTGCCAGAAAATATTTCCTCAGGAGCCAGCATAGCTGCATCAGAGACCGCCACAGGTGCAATCTACCATAGAACAATAATATGAGCAAACATACTTGAGTAATGATGAATTTATGCAAGTATGTATAATTCGAAAATTAGAAGTGTCTACTTATTCAGGTCAACTCACCTCTTCCATTGCAAGTGCAGGGACATTTGCTTGTATAGACATATCTTCTATGACCTAACCAAGTTGAGTGATGGAGAAGTAACATGAGACAAACCGTTTAGAGATGGGAAAAATCTAGCTGAATACATTGTTATAGTCGTACCGGTTTTGGAGTGAAGTGGAAATGAGACAACGCATCCAACTTCAAGCACAGTTTCTTAAACAGCATGGTGGCCTGTTTTTACATTCAAAATAAAGCATACTCAAAAAAGGTGCAATCAAGTAAAGCAATTAAGCCCTGATTCATCCCTTCCTTCCCTCTTCCGCACGCTACCCCTCAAAAGTTGAAGTTTAAGAGAATTCTTCCTCTCCTTTACATGCTGTAATTTGTTAAAAGTCTGTTAACCTACTGAAAGAACTTCCACTCTCTTATTTGTGCACACAGAATTGCACACCATTAGATTGTAATAATATTCAAACAGCAATAACATATTTCAGGCTAAAAAAAAACGCAGCCCGGTGCACTAAAGCTCCCGCTATGCGCAGGGTCCGGGGAAGGGCCCGACCACAAGGGTCTTTTGTACGCAGCCTTACCTTGCATTCTGCAAGAGACTGTTGTAAAGCATCAAGTAGTCAGACATAGTGTATAAGACAGGCATGTAAGACGAGGCAAATAAAAGGGGTGGATGACAAAGTTAAGGAGAACAAGAACCACTCCTCCAGTTATAAAGAAGAGGGCTGGATTATAGTTGAGTGATCAAACACACCTCTTTTTTCTGCTCATCTGAGAAGGATAATGCTGTTGATACAAGGCCAGTCTTCTGGACATATTCCTCCTGCAAAAATATGTAATATATGAAATATAGTGACAAATAAGATGACAGATTTACTTTAGGAGGCTTACGAATGAAGCATATGAGTACACATATTTACAGCAGTAGTTGCTGCCAAAAAGTATCAATCTCCTCGAGTAACATGAATCCAAGAGCACTAACCTCGTAAATTTCGGCAAGTCCCTTTTTGCTTTTGTTGTCATTCTGCATGTTGATAATCAAAAAGAAACATCAAATCATAGCATCATTGATAACAGCTATCCACCTAAAATTAGTATAGAATCCACTTGATTGAACAAGTATATATATTTACATATAGAAACAGTATTTACCAGTTCTTTTGTTTCTCTCGGTGCTCTGGATGGCAAGCTAGCTGGCTTCTGAACATCATCAAACCGGCCCTAGACATCACAAGCTGGGTTCAGATGCTGGTTACTTTGTTTCATGCACACTCAAACGTTGTCTAGGGAGGAAGGGAAGAAAAGAAGACGGAGCAATAGCAGAAGAACAAAGCACACCGATATGACTATTACATCTGTAAGGAGATTCTTTTTGACAAAGTAGGCCATACATCTGTATGGAGTTCCTATAATTTAACTTCTGCAAACAAAAAACAAAAGAGAATAAAAGGGTGCAAACTCCCCCCACCCCACCCCACCCCACCCGCCCAAAAAAAAGAAACTTTTATGAACAAACTAGTTTCCAACTAGAAAAAATCAGTTTGCTGCTTGCATCCACAGTAGTGCACTCAAACTTAAAAAGTAGCAAATGCATCCTTTTGTTTAATTTGCTTAACTAACATTCAGATTCAGAATAAACTAATTTTAAATTTCTTAGCCCTTTTGTTTAATTTGCTTAACATCTATGTACAGATTCAGGGCAAATATAAACCAACTTCTTAATTTTTCTTATTCGCCCGTGTCCTTTTATTTTCTTCTATGTCTTCCCTTCTTTGTTCTTTTTCCTATTTTCAATATTCTCTGTCACATCCCAATCAGAACCCAGTTCACAGATGAGTGCAAATTTGGAGGTCTGGAGGGGCGACCATAGGGTGAGAGAAGAGAGGGAAATTGTCAAAATAACCAGAGGCGGCTATTTGATAGTTTGTCCTCAATATTAGCAAATATACTAATAACAATTAATGAAAAGGAACATTAATACTTTTTCAAATGTTAAAAATATGAAAACCGCAAATTAAGTGCAGCCAAAAATCTTATTAAAAGTGAGGGGCTTTTGCAATCTAGAAACATTAAAACAAAAACGAACAAAGAAAAAAATAAACTTAGCATTTTACTCCTTATATTGCAATTTGTAAACGATTATTCATTGCATGTAATATCAGGGGAAAAAGTTAATGACAGGCTTATGATCATCCAAGAAGTGGACTGTGGGAGTGTTGTTCGCCTAAACTAGACTATCATGTAAAAAAAATGCTAAAATAAAAAGAACCTATTTCTTGCTACAGTGCGAATAAGGAAAGCCAGTCTTCTAACTTGAGTTTCGAAAGAGGGGTGGGCAAGCAATGACATAGATTTCTCTGAACACAGTACAGTCTCATTCCGGTTAAGGAAACCACAGCTGTATACTAATTTTTTGAGAAAATTAAATTTCAATAAAGGAACCTCCGCTACATTTCAAGAATTAACATATCCTCCCATGTTCAAATGATTCAAGCTTTGCTGATGTCCTTTGACCGGGATACCGCTAAAATACACAAATCTTCTACTGTACATACCAGATGAAGCTTTTGCTCAGAGAAAATTGGAGAAGGAAAGAGAACTTAATAATTTCCTCAGAGTCAACAAACTAGAAATGGATTCATAAAACAGATGTCATGGTGAGAAAACGGAATGTCTCTACTCTTTCGATTTCTACCTCTTTTTTATTTTTTGATAATTTTTAGGTGAGCAGAGAGATGCCAGTAAAGAAAATTTTATATGCTAAGCTCATAGAATTCACTTAACATACAACCAAATGAGACTTTTTAAGCTACAGCGGAAATTATTGCAAATATTTGAACCTCAGGAGTTAGTGAAGTTACTGCTAAAACAGCTTTTATTTTTTTATTTTTTTGGGATAATCTTATTGCTAACAATATATTTCTTTCTTTTTTATCAAGTTATTGCTAACAATATTTTTTCATTAAAGAATACAAGAGATCATTACTAGAAAGAGTTTGGCAGGAAAATTGGGATAATGGTGTCCACAAGATAGGAAGCAAGAAGTTAAAGGGATCATGAAAACAAATAGTTCCAATTACTTCCATTCAAGAAAATTCACAACTTTATCCACTAACCACTGTGATGGTTAGTGATGATAACTTGATCTAGAAGAACCACCATTAACCCTTGATTAAATACATTGAATCTTCAAAGAAACCACTGTCCCCCAAAAAAGAGATCTTCAAGAACATAAGACTTTCTATTGCTATCTTGAAAGCATAAATTTGTTGAAATGTTACTCTTTTCAAGTGCCATTTGCTAAAAGAGTTTATCATTATAATTGAGCACACATGCCTATTTCTACATGTGAGCCAAATTCACCAAAAAGTCACTAGTAAACACTTCTCTGAAGAATAATTCCATTCCACTTCATCAAAAGAAAAAGAATACATTCATTCCACATGAAGAATACCCCAAATTTAGTCGCAATTGATTCCACTTATTATTAACATTTGCAGAGTCTAAAGAAAAAAAGACTTAGATAT
Organism: Jaltomata sinuosa; assembly: GCA_003996215.1. NCBI lineage: Eukaryota > Viridiplantae > Streptophyta > Magnoliopsida > Solanales > Solanaceae > Jaltomata > Jaltomata sinuosa. The sequence continues at coordinate 308,766 of QJPP01000121.1, read as the reverse complement.
TAGCTGCATAGTGACGAACAAGAATACTCACCTCAATGATACGTTTCTGAATTAGTTCTTCAAGTGTTGCAGTAACCTCTTCAGTGATTACAGGGGCAGGTCTCACATTGTGCTCAAAATCCAGATCAACTTCCAATGCACTATTCTTCGCCCTGCTTGCAGCAGTTACCTACCAATAGAGATTGTTCAAACATACAGTACTGAAGACAACAAATGTGGTACATATAGCTAATACATGTTGATGAAAGAGAGATAGGGAATTATAAAGGACGAGGGGTATGTTGTTGTTGTAGCACAAGAGTACGGAGATAACCGAGTTTCAGTTTTCATCTTGGATCTGGGCTTGTGTATTCATGAACGGGTGTTTCTTCCAAGAAAATACTTAAAACAAATAAGGGAATTATGAAAGAGAGATCTTACTTCTCCTCGCATAGTCCAGGCCTTCTCATCCAAGTTTGCTTTCTCCATATCCTCAATTGTAGATCGGAGTTTTTTAAGCTCCTTTTCATGGGTAGAAAGGCTTCGCTTCTTCTAGAACAGAAGAAGAAAATAAATTAAACAGAGGAAACGTGTTAAATATTGAAATGACTTGAAGCTTAAGTATAGATCACTAACTCGGTCTCTTCATACAGTTCACAACTGAAAGGACAGAGAGTACATACCTGATTGTCATCATTATCATCAATCATGTCATCATCTGTTCCCAGGCCATCTGATAGATCAGGTGATTTAACATTTTTCTTCTGTCCAGTACCCTTTTTCGAGCCAAAGAAGTCCTCATATCTATGTATCATCGAGAAAAATTTGAGTAAATTAGAAGTGTGTCAGTGTTGAGGAAATATAGTTTAAAGCTTCATTGTCATGAATAATGTGAAAAATAATGAAAGAAAACTGTCACAGGACAAGTGCATATATGGAATGTGACTCTACAAGGTTTTGAGCTCATTTTGGAAAATTAGCATTTGGAGATTCTTGGATAAAACTTTGAAACTTAGTTAAATGGCTGTACCATCAACCGAAGCTGTTTGGTACTGCAGTGAAATATAGAGAGAAAGAAAACACAAACTCAGTGAAATGTCAAATATAGAAGGAGAAAGAAAGTACAGGCTCCACTGATATTTTAGCAAACCAGAGAGCATCCAAAATCACTAATCTAATACTGCTTAACTGTCACAATGACAGAACATAGATTACAGTTTCCCGGGAGGCAGAAACACCCTGCATCCACAAGGCAAATTAAAAAAGGACTACATAAACACTAGTCATCCGAGAGCCTAATGACATAATTTTATCCCGTCATTCTCAGTTTAAGGCAATGTGGAAAATGAAACTCAATCACCCTTCACAACCAAACCCACTCTACCTTTGACATCAAAGATACTACCTGATGGACAATAAGCACCTCAAGTCTCGAAAAATAACCAGAAGCATATAAGTGTCTTAGTCAAATTGACTGAGACCTATTGCTTTGCTATCTCCTTGAAATCATTGAGCTAAGCCCGAACTACAAATAGCTAAATCTGCAAATTCTTCTCAAACTTTGGCAGCTAAATTTCATTTTTTTTAAATTTGTCATAAACACTCAAAAGATTAATAGTACATGGAGAAGATGGGGCACCTGGCAATTTCCGTCCCTTCGTCATCTTCATCATCTCCGAGGCCCATAAACCCAAGCTGCAAAAACAAGATAATGGTAAAAATGAATGCTTTATCAAAGAAGCACAAATCTACAGTCACCAATCTACTTGCAATCATGATTAACTTACAGCAAAATACGACTAAACATAATCAACCCTTATTTTCAAAATCAGCAAATTCTTACCTCGTCATCTTCCTCTTCGTCCCCCTCATTGCCTTCTTCACCTTCTTCTTCCTCGTCCTCTTCCTCCTTTTTGTTGTTGCTTCTTACCCTCTTAGTCTTCCTCTTCAACCCATACTCCCTTGCCTCATCATCCTCCATATACTCTTCCAACTCGTCTATCTTGAAAAACTTATCTTCTACTCCCCCTTCCCCACCATTCTCCTCCTCCACGTCTTCCCTCTTCTCACCATCATCACCCTCCTCTTCTTCCTCTTCCTCTTCCTCTTCCTCCTCCTCGTCCTCCTCCTCATCATCATCATCAAAGTCCTCACTTTCTCCGTCTAATGTCAATTCCTCTTTCTCCCTCTCTAAATTTTTCTTCTTTTTCTCACCGGTACCTGAAACTAAATTGAAAACCTTTGAAATTTCTTCCGGTTTCTTCTCAAATTGCCTGATTTGGCGACCGAGGGAGGCGAGTAAGGGCTCAGATTGGAGGTCAATTTGCTGCCATATTTGCTCGGCATCAAAACCCTCCGTTAGGAGCTGAGTGAAAGGCGACTTCGGGGTGTAGGGTTTGAGAGAAGAGTATAGGTACTTGGAAGCTACTCGAGCCGCTTCGGAGAGCTCCGGTGATGCTGAGAGATAAAGAGGTGGTTCAGTTGATTTAAGCCGCCGGAGGGCCATAACGCCGCCGGCATTTTGGTTGTCGTCGTCGGTTGCCATGGAGGAGAATGACGGTGTTCTTGTTCGATTAGAGGTTTGTAACTTTGTAGGGTTTAAGAAAGGGTTTTGTTTATTTCAAATGTTCTCTCTCTTTTATTTGAGAAAAAACTCAAAATTGTCCTTTATATTTGGGTTATGGATCAAAGTCATCCCTATACTTTGACTTAAAGCAATAATAGTCCTTTGGCTATGACTGAATACTGCCTTAAAACTTGAAGAAGTAAGTTTTCTATAGTGTGTTGGCCTCATTTATTTGGGCATAAGAGTTAGATCAAATGTCTTCCAATTGCACTAAGACATAGTGTGTTCTAACCATTTTCATGAGATCAAAATTGATTTTGTTTTATGTTAAGTGATCTCATAATCATTGAGGTAGTTAATGGAATCACTTTAATCCATAAAAGAATTTGAAGCTTTATGTAATAAATTTCTGAAATTTTTTATATACTTCAAGATAATTTAAATCCTTTAAGAATTTATATATAAACTTCACTGTGTAGCTAGACATAATAATTAATCTATGATACGCATTCAAGTTTTTCATGATTGCCAGATTAAAAGAAATTTGAGAAAATAATTGTATCCACCACAAGAGAACACATCTCCACATAATATAATAATGTCAGGACTTATGCGAAAAAACTTTATGCCACAAGGTATAAGTTGTACTTTATATAGTACAATTTTATATTTCATTTCACTTTTCACACAAGAATTTATTTGTACCCCATTGATATTATAACATCAAGTGTTTGAATTATAGATCCAAATATTTCATGCTTATCATGTGAAACATAATATAATTGAATTGTGTATTTATATTTGGCCAATTATTCATCTGTCCACACTTCATGACAGATTTGAATTCAAGATACTCATCATCATTGATACTGTTGAGCGCTACATTATCTCAAAGATACCGTTAACGATCATCAGATAACTATTTCAATGCGACATAATTTATCGAGATCTCTTCATTTTTTTATTTTTATTTTCAGGTATCTGAACCTTTTCAAGATTTGTATGAAGTATTATGTCGTGGTGCTCTTTTAAAGCACTTGCATCATTATTATGACCATTATGATCAATTTGCTCCTCTCCTTCAAAGAGTTTTACTTTTGAAATCGATTAGTCTATCACGCTTCAAGTATGCCATAGACCCTGTCCTTCGAGGACTTCTCATTTGAGCATTTACAGCTGAATTATAGCATAGGATCAACAAATACATCTGGCAATTAATTTACAATATTTTGCAATTGAATTATCTCTTGAAGTTCAAGTTCATTTTTTTTTTATGAGGATCTAGATAATTCATTTCATCCATTTCAGCTGTTAATCTTATCTCTCCCTAATGTTAGAAACTTTAACATTTATCCCAGCCTTATTTAGGGACTCATTTTTGTGCGTTGTGGTGGAACAATTAAATCATATCGCACATTTAAATTTTTAGATGAGAATTATCTGGTTCCTGACCCTGAACCAATTGTGAGGAACCTTGTTGGCTTGATGCATACAAGTGCTACTACATAACTCATACCAAACTTTATTTGGGAGTTTTATTCTTATAACCAACAATTTAACTATAATTGGAGGCATATAATTTCTGCTAAACCAACTTGAATATAAGTCAGCATTATCAATATAAACCAACTTATTATGCTTTTAATTTAACAATAACATCGGGGTTTTAGCCTAATGTTAATCATATTCCTTATGCATTTTATCACACATAAAATAATTTTCTTGATTTTAATATAATAACATACTCAGTGTAATTTCATAAGCCATAAGTGAAGTATGGGAAGGATATGGTGTACGCACACCTTATCTCTGTCTCATGGAGATAGATATTCTATTTTCGAAAGACCCTCGTTTCAAGTGCAACAAATTAAAGTAATTACAAAAAATATGAAAGTGCAGAAAACATGTCAATTAATAAGGAAAGCAATCCATAGCACGCAGAGAAGAGAATCAACAATCAATAATAACAATGAAATAATATGATAACAAGAAAATAAGTACATGTACACGACTACTACTACAACAAGTCCAGTGCTCCCAAGCTCCCATCAAGCCTAGACCCGCCAAAAATCAAGTCAAAATTCAACTACCTAATTTATTATCCTTTTATCCCAATTCACGACCTTCATACCCTCCTATCTAAATCATATTCTTGATAAGCTAGAATTGCGTCATGTCATGTCTAATTTTTTATGTTTTAATAATAAAATAAAAAAGATATTTTTAATAAGCTGTCCATTAGGCCACTATTTACATTATTTATTTAAATCATAATTCTTCAATTTCAGGTAATCAATAAATAACAGGGCCACATACTCTACATGAAAATGTTAAACTATTTTAGTTAATTTATACACCAAAAGAGGTTCTCCTCTATAAGCCTCCAACTCGACTTATGGACAATAGTACATTTTATTATTACAGTAATAGCTACTATACGCACGTATTATGATTCTTCCTTTTTAAGAAACTAGTGAACACATTCGCGCTTCACGCGATTACAAAAAAATTCACGTACATAAGTTATAAAATATTTTTTTCTCTCCTTATTTTTCTATATTCAAATATCAAAATAAATATTTGCAATAATGAAAATATCTTCAATTTTATTTAAAAAAATTAATTATAATACAAGTTTATAATTGTAACTCAGAAGTATTTAATAGAATTTATATTTCAAACATAAAAAAAGTTAAAATTACAACATAATCTTATGAAAACATAAAGTACCATAATATATATATATATATATATATATATATATATATATATATATTATTATTATTATTATATTAAAAATTATGAGTTCAGATAATCAACACACAGTCAAAAGGCTACATTCACCTTAATAACAATATCACACTAATTATTATTTTTACGTCAAAATATTTTCGTAGAAGAAATAAAAAATTGTTCTCCTCTAATTTTCATCATTATATTAAACTTCACTAAATATTTAGTTTTAGATGAAATTACTTGTTTTGTTATTACACATTTTTTTTTTGTAAATGTATATATGTAGTACATTTAATATGTGTAGTAAATTAGAATATAATTCTCTTCAAATAATTTTCTTAATTTATGAAAAAGAATAAAAAGGCAAATTAAACAACAAATTAAGAAAAGTAATAAAGAACAAAACCTAATTAATAGCACAAATCTTGGCCACAAGTGAACATAGATGATGAGTGCAAAATGGAATATTATGTAAAGCTTGTCTTCATGCTTTTTCTTTTGTTTACCTATTTTCATTCTTTCCTTTCTCGTCAAAATGATACACCATCTCTCTCCTTTGCAGATTTCTACCTACCATTTTTACTTCATCTTTTATTAATATCTTTTTAAATTTTTTTGTCTTGATTTTCGCCTAAAATTAGTCAAATTTCCATTTTACTCCAAATATTATGCAAAATCTTCTTCCTCTTTTTCTAATATTTTTTTCACCATTCCAATACTTCAATATACATCCTATAAATTTATTATAGGTAATATTATATAAAAGAGTCCTTGGAAACCAAAAAAAAAAGGAGAATAGAACTCTCATAATTTTTTTTTTTTAACTATATTGTATATACAATTTCAGAACAAAAACAATATTGAATACATCCTCCTTCGTTATCCTATCAAATTCATCTCTGATTTTCTTGTCAGACCTTTTTTCATCACTATCTCTTTTTCGTTCTTATATTCATCTATTTACTTTGATTCAACAAATTCTTTAGAGAATCTTGCAAATTCTTTAAAGCTTTTGGCTGCTTCAATATTCATTACACGAATAAACTTGTGCAGATTTAAAAAATGAAGTTTAGAAAATAAAATGAGAAGCAAAGCAAATATATATATATATTGCATGCATAATTTACTTTTAATACATAGTGCAGATTTATTATAGTATTGCTATAGATGGTAATAGAATCACTAAAAATAATAATTATTTATTAAAAAATACTCACCTAAGTAATTTTTCCTTCTCTTAATTTAAACTAATTAACAAACACCCTCTATATATGTATCTCATAAGGAATTACAGTCATTCCATGCAGCATGCTTGCTCTACATTGTTATTATTACTATATCTCTGTACTAGGAATAATGAAATTCATCAAGTCAAGCTCCTTATTTAGTACTTCACCACCTTGCATGATCAGTTCATAAGGAATCTCCAAATCATCAAACAGTTTGTCTTCCAAAGCAAATTCACTGAAATCATTATAATCTACCTGATCAATTGGCTCTACTTTAGGTGCATTATTATTATTAGTCTTTTGGAAGTTCAAACTTTTGACATAATTCTGGAGGAGAGAACTTGGGGTAGGCCATTTGGTGCGGCATTTTCGTCTTGAGAATTGCCTTCTTTTAGTAGTATTCCAATGGTTCTTTATGGAATTCTCAGTTCTACCAGCAAGTCTCTTTGCTATTTCTGCCCATTTGTTTCCTATTTCTGCATGTGCTTCGATTAATACTCTGTCTTCCTCCTCTGTCCACAAATCCTTCTACTCAATGACAAATAACAACAATGAGCTTTCCCAATATCATGCTAAGAATAGCTTGAATTTTCAGAATAACATGTCATTCGTTTAATGAAAATAAAAAGGAGTATCAAATATTCTTGTGGCTGGAGCTGAAGCATCTACTTTCGAAGTAACAGAAAGAGAAGCAACGACTGGAGTGGGATTGGAGAGTCTGAGTCGAAAAGAAATTCCTTGCTTTTTTCTCTCATTCAAAATCGTGCATGAGACTTTCATCTCACACGATTCCCGAGTGATAAAAGAAAGAAGCACCCATTTTCTTTCTCTTTTGATTACCTTCCCCGAGAGTATGTATAAGATCGAATTCATTAGATTTTTAAAAAAGATCACTTTTTGAGGAATATAGAATTTTTTTTCATTTAATCTAGTTATATCGATAAGAATTTTCTCTCACATAGTAGGCTTGAGTTCAATTCTCATTGTTCTCATTTTCTTCATCTATGTATTTAAATAAAAGAATAACAAAAAAGGTATGTTTAATTTGGATTTGGCTCCCCTCCATTACACGTTCTCTCCATTTTCTTAAGTGCATCTTTAGATGAGTGACATTTGTCATATTTATAATGCGAAGGTTTAGATTAAATTACTTTACAAGCCTCTTAACCATAGTTAAAGAACAAATTAGGAAAAAGATTCACCAATTTTGGTAAGAAAATTATCATCTTCCACTAATTTGGCTCCACATTAATATTATTACTTTAATTATACTTTTTTTATATATATATGACTGATTTTATTTTGATTTTATTTAAAAATCGAATCAAATCATGAATATCCTTAATAAAAAGTCCATAGTCACTACAAAATACACAAAAATAACTCAAGAGAATTATCTGAAGAAATTTAGTATTAAAAAAAAGTTCAAATCAAACTTTTTGAATTACTCTAAAATATAACATTATATTTTTTATTTATTTTTTGTTGAAATCTTGTAAACTACCTTTTAGAGTAACTTGGCACAAATTAAATTTTCAATTTTAAAATTTATTAAAAATCATAAATTTAATAAATTTAATTTTTTAATAAAGGAATGAAAAAAGAAAATTAATGATATTTATGGATAAAATCAAAATTTGTGGAGAGATATCTTTTTCTTACCAAAGGTGAGAGTGTTTTTTCTAAATCTATCTTTTTAACTATGGTTAAGATACTTATTGAATTAATCTAAACTAGACTCTTAATAAATAAATAAGACAAGTGTCACTTATCTAACTATATACTTAAAAAAAATAGAGGAAAAGTGTAATGGAGGAGAGCCAAATCCGTGTAATTTGCTATGCCAAAAGTCACTTTCTGGGTTTTAACCATAAGAAAATATTTTCCATCAAAAGAAATAAGTTAATTAATCTGACTTTCTTGGCGAAACGTTTTTTTATTTTAACAACCTTTGCTTTTAGCTTCATTTTACTTGTTAAATTAATATTTAGATATTATTATTAATAGCCCATATGACAAAAATAATTATATATTAATCTTTAGCACCCAATATTTTTAACAATTACTCTCCAATTTGCTAATATTATGAGTATTAATTTTAATATATATATATATATATACACACTCACTAACTAAACATAAAAGTAGCTTTGGTGTAACATGTAAAAGTTATTATTATGTGATCAGGAGATCACAGATTTGAGTTGTGCCTCTAGTAAATACAGGTTAAAACTGTGTATAATAGACTCTTACGGTTCGATCTTTTTCTGAAATTCGCACATAATGAAAGCTTAATGCACGAGATTATATCCTTTACATTGAAAGAAACACCTCAAAGAAAGCAAAAGACCCTATAGATAGAAGGTGATAAACTTGCATTAAAGAAATAGATTATAACTAATCTGGGAGGTGAAACAAAGAGGAAAGAAATAATTAATTTTAATAGCAAAGGAATAAATAAGTAAATAAAATCATACTTTGATATCAGGTCTAAGATGATTATGCCACCTCTCTCTACATTGCTTCCCTATTCTCCCTTTCAACACTTGTGCTATTTGTGACCACTTTCTATCTCCATATTTCTCTACCAAATTTATCAAAATCCTGTAATAATGTAAAACAATCAAATTAATTAACATTAATAAGTACTAACATTGAAAAAAAAATTCTAAAAATAAAATAAAAAATACCTGTCTTCTTCAATAGTCCATTGACCTTTGGTTGATTTTGACTTCTTTCGAATACCCCTTTCTAATTTTTGATTTTGACTCTTTATAAGTTTCTTATTCTTTCTTCCACCAATTTCTTTATCGTCATAAATATTAGCACCATTATCATCAACAGTACCAGTAATACATGAACTTTCATCAGGCACAACATTGAAGTTGATAGGATTCATATCCATAGAACTCTCAAAATTCTTTATGACTAGTGTGCTACCACTTGCACTACTTGCATTTTGGTGATCAAATGGCTTGAATTCATAGCCAAAGTTGAAATCTTGATCCATTGATGAGAAGTTATCATCATGATTTGAGAGTAGATCGAACAATGGATCATAACCATTATTCATTTCGATCGTGAAATCGTGATCAGGGTTCGTGTTGAAGGTTAATGATCTTCCAGCAAGAGAAAAAGTAAGATCGAGGTGATGAAAATCTTGAAGATAATTTTTAGGGACTGCACGAAAAACATCTTGTTTACTACTATGATCAAACTCCATGAGATCAATTAGGAGTACTAAAGCATGAGAGGAAGAATTAAGAGGAAAAGAATTGGTGATTTCTATTTTTTAAATTTGTCTTTTGCTTTATTTGTGTGTTACTTATGTAGTAGTAATAAAGTGTGATAATACATTTATTACCGTGTGAATGTATCTGGACCCTCTTTGACCTTGATGATCCAATGACTATTGTTTGGTTAGCAAAATATTTACCAATTTGGGGTTGTTTTGTATTTTGTAATCATAATATTTCTCCTTTTGTTGAATTTTGTAAATTTAATGACCTAATTTTAGGTCTATGCTATTTGATCCTGCAAAAATGTAAAAAGCTAACGAGTTATCTTATTTGGACATCGCTATTTGATATTTTGTTAAAAATTTTGTATTTTATCCCTTTCAAAACAATTTTAGACGTATAGTATCTCAAATTTTATATGATTGAAGCTTTTTACGTGTATGAATTTCAAGAAAAAATAATTAAACTTCAATCATATATAGTTGAAGTTTAGACTAAAATGGCAAACTTCAGCCTTATATGCTTAACGTAGGCAAAATATATATCCAAACTTCAGATAAAAATACCTGAACGTCAGTCATATAAAACTTTTGAGACACGTTCACATCATGTCGATTTTGTATATAATTTAAATTTTCAATTTCGTGACAAACAAATTTATTCAGTTAAATGAATTAAACGATTTTTCCTTATGATGGAATTAATCAAGTTAATAAGGTGCAATATCGATTTTTATTACAACAACGATAATAATATACTCCGGTGTAGTTGCACATATTTGTTTTATTACGTATTTTATTATTATTTAAATAAATTAAAAATAGAATACATTATTGTAAAGGGCTTAAGCTAAATATGACACTTTTGGTCATGACGTTTGAGAAGTGATAAGACAGAATTTATTTCTTTTTTCCCATAGTTATATCCTAATTTTCAATAAGGAATTTCACAATTATAGTGCACTGATTTCTTTTTACCATTTAATAAAAAGGTCAAATAAAAGAAAGCTTTATAATCATAGTCAACTAGAATGTCCTTCAATAAAAACAAGTTTCTTTTGTAACTGAAGCTTGATCTCCCCCTCTCACCACTTTTTCTATTGTAGCATTAAATTTTATAAGTAACTAATTGTCATTTAAGTTGATATCAATTAATTAGTACTAAATTGATCATATAAGACCTAGAGGAACTTAGTGAATGCATGTTTATTACATTAATTAAGGTAGGATTAATTACTATTCCCTCATCCCATATTACTTATCTACTGTTCTCTTTACATGTCCCTCAATAAATCAAAAATAAGAAATGTGTTTCTACTAATTTAATTTTTAATTTTTTTAACATACTCTATTTATGTGTCTTATGACTCTTATCCATCAATACTAAAATCAGCCATGAAAGAATATTTTTGAACTTTACAATATTTATATTTTCAAATTGAATTAATTCTAAGGGCAAAATTAGAAAAATCTAATTAATTATTTTAATTTTGTAAATTGATAAGTAATTTGAGAGAAATATTTTTAGTAATGTGAACAAATAATCTGGGACGAATAAAGTATAGCAGCTGATTAGAGTTAGCTTTATATTTTAAATAGGTATTTAGGGGTCGCTTGGTACACTAAATAAGAAAAATAATCTCAGGATAAAGTTTGCGATTAACTTTATCCTATGTTTGGTATAAGGTATTAACTAATTCCGAAATTATTTTATCCCACTATTTGTACTAAAATAGTGTGATTACTATTTCATATGAAGGGTATGGTAAATAGTCCAATGAGATATCCCTACTTATCCCATCCGGTGTACCAAACGATCCATTAGGACATATTTGGTGTGATGAGTAAGGGGAGATAATCTTGAGATAAACTTTTAGTACCGCTTAATTTTTTGTTTGGTTACAAAGTTTGTGATAACTTATCATAGGATTAATAACTAATCTTGGGATAAGTTATTCCTGCCTCTGGGTGAAAACTTATCCCGAGATAAAATAGTCAAAATAACAAAAATATCCCCTCGAACCAATTTTATACATCACTAATATAAAAAAACTAGATAAGGTGAAGCGCATTTTCGTAAACAAACAGCTTAATCTTAAAAATTATTCAATGCATATTATTTTTAACACAACAAACCAAACACTCAATAGGAAATAATACCGGGATTATTAATCTCAACATAACTAATCCCAGTATAACTACTCCCATCATAACTTGTTAGTACCTTATTTGGTACATTTTTTCAACCTATGTATAACTAGTGGTTGCATTAGTTATACACTTTATTTGGTATTAAGGTGTGTATAACTAATACATAGAAATCCATGATATTAGTAATACAATGAGTTTAATGCATGCATAAGCATAGTTAAAGACACAAGTGCCCCTCAAAAACCTTTTCCACATTCTTTTCGCCATATTTGTGGAGATTATTTTTGTAAATCAATATTTCTTTTAGAAATTATGCAATGCATGTTATTTTTAATACACCAAACCAAAACTGCATAAGAAAATTCTCAGCAATAACTAATACTAGTATTACTAATACATCATATTATGTACTATTCTTATACATATTCCTACCAAACGACACCTTACAGTACGAATTTCAATAGCCAACGGGATATTGAGTACTAAATTTACTTTATAAATGGCCTAATAGACGAGCAGCCCCCCAGTTTCTGTACTTGAAGGCCAACCAAAAAGGCCTATACATAGGCCCAATATTTAAGCCCACATCTTGAGCCCAATTCTTTTTCATCTAAATCTCAATCACCAGTGTGTTTGGACTCTCTGGATCGGGTAGAACCGCCTCTCTTCTTCTTCCACACAAAGGGGAAATTCAATCAAATTAGGGCAAATATAAAAGATGTTGAAGCACGTCGGAAATCGAATTCTCGGGTTAGGGCAACGATCGCCGGTGACCCGAGGTGTCTTGCCGCGGCTGTATCATGAAAGAGTGGAGGAAGTACTGTCCATAAAGAACACGTAAGTTCTTTGAACTTTCTTTTGATTTTTCATTTTGATGTGTGTTTTTAGGGTACATAGTGTGGTTTCAGATTGTCCCTTTCCTTCCTTCCTTCCTGCTTTCTTTAGGTGACCTTGCTTATAAGTAATTGAACAGTTGATTCTCTTAGTTATAAGTCTCGACTTTTGAGTTCCATTTCAAGAAACCATTTTTATTGTTCCTGCTTAGTCAAACTTTAGTGAAACGTCCTCAATTCGATGACCCTGCCATGTTCTTATTACCTGGGACAGTACCAATATTGCTTTTCAAATGGTAAAGAGTGTACTCAGTGGCACCCAAGTCGTGTATGGTTTCAGTTTTCAAAATACTCTGTTGCAAATTAGCATTTTAACCAAAGTAGTCGGGTAGCATAATTCCCCTTTTTTTGGGTGAGGGTGGTGGTACTTTGAGCCTGTTGACACTTAAAGCCCAAGGATGTTACTTCAGCTCCTTGGATGCACTATTTGCGTCATCCTCCTAACACCCTCAAAAGAATAAGGTTGAACTGCTTGGAGATTAGAGGTTTTCTTTTATCTTGTATGTGGCGATTCAGCAAAATTGAAGGTGTGAGTTTGTTTAGAATGAGATTACTATACTGGATATCTCAGCCCCACCTGTAACAGGTCAATTAGAAGGTGGTCCCTTAAAATAGGAACGATCAAATTGAGCTTGAGAATTCTTTTTCTTTTTTATGAACTTATTGGAACCCCGGAAGAAAAGCTTATTGAAACTTAGCTGAAAAATACTTGCTCAAAAAAAGAAAACATAGCTGACAAATGAAAATAAAATGCATCCAGTCTTTTGGTTGAGAAAAAAGCCCAAAATAGTCCACTATCTTTGGACTTCGGCTCAAAACAATCCTATTTCTTTCGGGTGGGGCGTTAGTAGTCCATGCTCTTTAAAAAGTGGTGCATATTTAGTTCCAACTTCCAATCCTAACAGCCATCGAACTTTGAATTTTTTGATCTGGTCTCAACTTACTTTTCTCAAGCTTTAATAAGATATATGGGGATGAACTGTGTAACGGATGGTGAAGCTCCAGTGAGCTCTCAACCATGGTGAAATAGCTGAAAAGAAGAGAGAGTGAGAAGGCAATTTCTGCCATTTGTTACCAACTGAGCCCGAATAGAGTTGAACAACAGATATAGATAGCAATGTTTGGTATTTTACCAGTGTGTAGGGTGTCAAATGGGCAGGTTGTGCTGAAACTGCAGAGGTTAAAATGGGCTGAATTATATTTGGGTTGGGTTATGACCCGCCCAAACTTACTTTGGGTTAAATTGGGCTAACAATTGGGTTGGGTCATGACCTGCTTAATCTAAATAATACTATTATACTAACATACTTTTGCACCATTATATTATTATCACCACCCCTACCTCAACACCCCCCAACCCCCAACACACACACACAAAAGACCCCCCCCCCCACACACACAATTTTTTTAATTTTTTTCCTTCTTTTTTTTAAATAAAGATTATTTTTCTACCCCACTCCAAACCAACACCCAGTTTTTAATTTTTTTTTTAAAAATAAATATTTTTTTAGGTTTTTTTTTTTAAAAAATATTTCTACCGCATCTCCACCCTACCCTCATTTTCTACATGCGTACCGAACACAAAAAAATAAGTAAGAAATAACTTGTTTTCCTAGAAAATGTTTGTGATTGGGGGGTGAGGCGGGACTCGGGGGTAGGGTAGGTGGGGATGGGGTAGAAAAAAAATTTTAAAAAATTGTGGGATTGGGGTGGGGGTGGGATAAGATTTTTTTTTAGAAAAAAACTAAAAGAAAGTTTTTTTTAAAAAAAATGGAGTGTGTTTACAATCTCATGAGATGAACTGTCTTAGCCATAAACATGTCTTGTGAAGTTAGCATGAAGTGATCTGATAAATGTTCATAAATGACATATATGCATATAAATGGCCAATTTTTCTTTTGCATTGTCAAACTGTGTTTCAATTATTTCATTCATACTGTACTACTATATTTATTTTTCATACTTGATTTTGATATGCGTTACTTGAGTCGAAGGTCTATCACAAACCGTCTCTCTCCTTTACAAGATAGGAATAAGACTGCGTACACTATACTCTTCCCAAACTCCACTTGTAAAATTACACTGCATATATTGTCGTTGTGTCGTCATGGAAGCTTCATATTCGTGGCCGGGGTGGATTTATGTGTAATACATTACTCATATGACATATTGAATAAAACTCATTTGATACATTTTGATTTATATAGTGAGGTCGAAAGTGCCCAAAACACGTGTTTTACAAATACTTGTATGAATTGAAATGTGTAATGGGTAATACACGCTCTCAAATATTTTTGGTATTGCAATTAATAATGCAATAAATCAGTTTTAAGTTTCCAAATTTTTATTTCAATTTCTTTAAGTTCGTAGAATTTTGCATAATATTTGAAGACTCAAATTAAATAAGTCAAACTTTCAGATTAGGAAATAATGATTTTTATAACAAGATCCAAGATAGTATATTAAAAACACATGACTAGCATTTTGTTAACTTGTAATGACTCTTACCACTATAAATAGATATATTAGTAGATGTTCATTGTGAAACTAAAGACTTTGTCTTATAATAACTAGATTATGGCCCAAACATCATTTTTTTCAAGATTTTGGAATTTTGGGTTTTTTGTTAAAACTTGACAAATTTTATGACAAATTTCTCAAAAACTACTTACAATATCTATGGCCAAACGGGTCTTTAATTTGTAAACACATAGTAACCAACAACAAAATTTAAGAAGATTACATAAGGTCAAGTGTGACTGGGCAATTGGCCCACTTTAGATGGGCCTTTGATCCCATTCTTCAATAAATATACAAAACAGTGAGTACAATTTCCCTTGTTTGAGGAAGGAAGAAGGGTAAGAGACATTGCGTAGAAAGGTGATATGTTCTTCTTCTGTCTGCAATTCACTATCAAAACTTTCTCCTTTGTTGGGTTCCGCGTGTGTTATCTTCATTGCTTTATCATTTTTATGTGTTTTAGAGTTGACGAAAAACTTGATTGGTGACTGTCTGCTAACTGTTTGACGAAATGCCTAACTGAATACTAACCTTTTTTTTATAACCGTGGTGTCCAGGACAACTTGCGCTCCTGTACTAATTCGACGGGGTACCTATGTCCCATGTTCATGTAGCAGTGAACATAGAATTTAAGAAGTAGATTTCTATATTATTAGATGTTGTGAAGAACACTAATGAATAATATTCACCAGCTTGCTGATAGAAATATGTTATGTTGTGACAATTGGTAGGCTTTAGGTGGGCAGCCAATGAGTATTGGATTGCCCATAAAGACCTTACTAACATTGAAATTCTCATTCATTACTGATCAAAAAACCTGAGTTTGTTTGATAGAAAATTACGAAATCAAACTTTAAGTTCAAATACTAATCAATCAACTAAGTGTCAATTTCAATCTATTTGGATTTAGCCGTATGAAACCTCTTTATGTATTTTGCTTTATTTACAACCCAACTTAAATTTGAATTGTTAGCCTATTTGAGTTTTTTTCTTGAAATTTGTGGATGGAAAAAAACTCTATATGGAATTAATTGCATCATTATAAGTAAGAGTGTATTTGGGACGGAGGGAGTATTTTCTAGTGGTGTGTTGCATTCTGGAACCCAACTTATCTATTTTGTAGGATTGTACTAGAACTAATGAATTAATACTTGTCTTATTGATTAAAGGTCTCTTTTATATGGGAGTATGCTGAAACTAGTATCTGAAATGTCATGCGCTCGAGGAGCTCAGAAGATGAGGCCTTCTCTATGTGCGCAAATTAGTGGCTTTCATACTTCAACGGTAAAATGATTTGTCTTGATGCTACTACTTCATGCAACCTTTCGATTTTCATATGTGCATACATAACTTTGGCAGGAAAGAGAGCAAAATGTTCTTGCTTCTGCCTTCTATTTATATCTAAGCTAAATCACTTGTTACTTCTGAGTTTTCTTGTTAATTTTATCCAGTGGTGTGTTTATCTATTGGTCAAACAAAGACAGTCTTTATGCAAAACAAATGCAGAAGAGTGCATCTTAACTTCCATACAAATGTCTCTGGGGTAAGACGAGAGGTGATTATTATTGTAGGAATGCCACAAATTACATGGGAATCAGTATGATCTTCTTGTTTCCATACAAGGCTTGTTGGAATGACCTCTGTCGTTTCAGAGTGTCAATTTCATATTGAGATAAAGGCTCAAGTGAGTCAAGAGTTAATTGTTCTCTAGAGAGTCTAAACTCTTAACAAATTTACGTCCACTGACATTGTTTTTACTTCCATCCCAAGTTCGATTATCTAGTTTTGCCAGTTGCATATAATTAGAGATTAAATAAATTTGAATAGTTTTAGACTTTTAATAATAGAGTTATGTACAGATGTGTTTGAGGAATTGTTGGGCTATGTAAAAGTGGAGTAATTGTTGTGAAGATCTCACATCAAGGCAAAAGCGGTATGACTTAGCAGTATTTAGATCTTCATTAAGACATATTTAAATGAAAAGCTGTTCCATATAGCGTTAAGTAACTGGGAAGATACTCTGTGATGATAGAATCATGTAACTATGAAAAGGTGAAGCTGCAAAAGGTAGGTTCTTGAGAATGTTGGCCTTTCTATTTGTAAAGAATATTTTGTTCTTAGTTGCAATGCATTTTATAATCTAGTCGAATAATCATACCTTGGACATAAAGCATTTTGAGGCAACCACCATTTTTTTTGAAATGAACTCTTTATTGTTGGTTTCGCTTAGTTGAGGAGTCAGTTGGTTCCTCTCTGTTTTCAGGATGCTTATATAAAAATATGCTTGTATTTATGTATTTATGTGATTGCTTAATTGATAAAAACAAGCCAATAAAGAAGAAACTAAGCATTTTTAGTGTTAACTGTATGTGATATCATACAAGGTTGTAGTGAATTGGTGTACAGGCAAGATGAATGGATGAATTTGGGTGTCTGTTTAGTGTGCGGCTGTTATCTTTTCACCTTAGCTTCTGTATAATAATGAAGCAGACATGCGTCGCAGCTTCAGTAAAAAGATAAGTTTGGATTGTGTTGAGGGAAGATATTGTAGAATGGGAGTACAAATCCTTTTAAGTTTTTAGATTGGATATTCACCAAATCAAAACAAACCAAATACATTAAAGTTCTGATTCCCTCATTCATTTTCTGGCTCAGAATGAAGCTCGAAGTGATTCCTTTCCTTCACTTAAAAAATAAGGAATGAATCTTTCACCCGCGAAAAGAATGATAAGGAATGACTCTTTCACCGCGAAAAGAATGATAAGGAATGACTTTTGAGAAAGAGAGAGAAGTTAAAAGTTGTTGACTCCATATCTGTAGCACTTGATGTCAGCCCTGCTTACAAGTTTGTATACTTGTGGCTTCCTTGCCACAATTGTGCTTATATTAGAAATGTGGCGTTCTTCCTCCTTTGTTTGAATGTATGGGCTTGTTGTAATACCAAACACTGTTTCCCTTTGTTCCGTGCATTTTTTAGGAATAAGAGGGATGGGAAAAAGACAAAAAATAGCATTCAAGTATCATGGTGTGGCGCTTCGGTGTGCTAGCACGTGATGTGTATGTACATTGTAAAGTGATTGCTTGCTTTTGTCTTTGTAGCACTGCTTTACTGATAAAATGTTAATTCATTAGCAAGTGTTAAAAGATATACAAGTTCTACTTCATCTGTGACATTTGTGGTTCCACACACACAATAACCTGCATTTATGTTTTCTAGGTATTGTGTGCTTGACATATGTGTAATGAACAATCAAACTAAATCTGCACTTGGATTTATAGCTTATTATAGAGATGGACCCAGATATTTTTGAAATAGTGCCCCCTGAATAAGTTTGTTGCTTTGTTTGGCAGCCTGGTTTAGCACCTAGAAGCTTTTTCGGGGTGGAAGATTTCGTTGATGATGACAATAGCCGGCCATACACTTACCAGAAGGGGAAAAAATCGAAGAACCCAAACAAGCATGTTTCTTTCAAGCAACGGACTGTAGCTTATATGGAACCGTTCACACTTGATGTTTTCATATCAAAGCGCTTTGTTTCAGCCTCAATCACCCATAGAGTTACATGCAAACAGGTTGCAGTAGCTGGTACAAACTCCAAAGATATCAAGGCAGTGCTCAAATCACGAAGTGATATTCCTGCATGCTTGTCTGTCGGACAGATTTTGTCCGACAGGGCAAGAGAGGCTGATGTATACACTGCTTCTTATACTCCTAGAGATAGGGACAAATTCGAAGGGAAAATCAGAGCAGTTGTTCAGTCCCTTATTGACAATGGTATCGACATCAAAGTTTATCTTGACTGAAAAAGGTATTGTATCCAAATATATTGAACCGCATCAAAGTTAAGGACGCTTATTCCAGTCTACTTAGTATTTCTTTAAGTCTTGGATTTTCATAAGCCCTTTTGGGGACAACCTGTTTATTCACTTTTTCTTTGATTGATTGG
Source organism: Jaltomata sinuosa (assembly GCA_003996215.1). Taxonomy (NCBI): domain Eukaryota; kingdom Viridiplantae; phylum Streptophyta; class Magnoliopsida; order Solanales; family Solanaceae; genus Jaltomata; species Jaltomata sinuosa. The sequence continues at coordinate 289,507 of QJPP01000121.1, read as the reverse complement.
TCGTCCTACACCATCTTTACTATAGAAGACTTAAGTAGTGCGAAGCCTTGACCTGGATTGGATATATGTATGCGCTTACATAGAGTTGAGGAAACCTATAATACAGGCTTTTGATGCTCAAATCTTGCTGCTTATACCTGGATAGTGTTCTCATTGTACGTTTTCATCTTTTGTTCCGCTGTCATCATCGGAAGCTCCAAGGACCAACACAGCTAGGGAGCAACATCAGTGGCTTACTAGTGCATCCCTCATGTACATAACTACCAATACAACTGTACAGCTTGTTCTACGACTGTTGAACTCTATTTGGAGGGATGAAGTGCAGGTTTACACATCTCTGTTTCTTTTATCGACTAATGTTACTTTATGTTACAAAAATCATGTAAGATTGTGAGGAAGAATGGAGTTTACACTCTAGAGCACTTGACTCAAGCTTATAATCCAAATGAGTCCATATTTTCAGATCTTACTCTATTTACCCTACCCTTTTTTGCATATAATATGAAATACTTAGGAAAATTGGCAATAATTTCCAAATTTGTGATTATAATTTTCATTTTTATGCTTAGAAGCTAATTAAGAGTAATATTCATTTTTATCATCACAGATTTAAACATTTTTGCGTGAATTAAAGTGAAATTTATAACTCTATTGTTGGGGTTTCTAAAAGCTGGAAAATTCATAAATGAGTTTTGTGATTGTTGAAATATTTGACAAATTGATGATTGGGGTTCATTGTGATGTTGTTTCGAAGTTGTGGTTAGAATTTGAAGTTATTCGATGAAGATTTAAGCTATTTGGTGATGTTTTCAGGGGTTGATGTTTGAGGAGACGAAATCAGTATTTTTGTATAAGTTTGTATATAATATTGTATAATTTTGTATGACAATGTAAAAGCGTGTATAAACACTTTTTATATACTATTATACACTTTTATACAAGGGTGATACTGAGTTTACTACAAGTGTATAATATTATATATTGGATGTATAAATACTACAAAAAAAATGACTAGAGATGTAAATTGAATATGGCTACATGATGTTATGGTCCGACCAAGGGATGTTGAAGAATCAGCAGGTGAGTTGTGGTTAGGAGTGAAATATCACTCACACCCAGAGCTAGTTGGTTCTCCCCGAAATGTGGTGAAGAAATAAGAGAAGTTATATCGAAATCTCAATTGATAAAATAATAGGAAAATTCCTGGATCACCCGTGAAGAAGAATCAAAACAGAATGATTTTGCCTACTCAAAACAAAGAGGGTTTACCGCCTACTGCTAAAATCCCGATTTTTGCAACAGTTGTGTTCTTCTATGCACGAAGAAGACTTAGAAAGAACGTTGAACTGTATATTTTTGAAAGATTTCCAAGAAAATATGGATGTTTGTGAAAGCTAAAGATGAAGCTCTCACAATTTCACAACCATAATAGTTAGTATTACTATTAACATCTATAATGCTTAATATTATATGACTAGTATTTTGTTAACTTGTAATGATTCTTGCCACTATAAATAAATATTATTAGTAGATGTTAGTTGTGAAGCTAAAGATTTTATGTCTTTCTAATAATACTATAGCTATAAAGTACACTTAAGAAAATAAGATAACAAAGCAAACTCTTTGCATACCTCAAGGTGTTGGCCGTAAAAGCGTTTGTACGCCTCGGCCTCAGTACAATAAAAGTTGCCACATCTATGGCAAAAGAGTTTCTGATTTTTGGTTCTAAAATGTGTTGGCAGGAGCGATAGTGTTCCTTAAGCTTTTCAGTTCTTTGGAAGGTTCTCGTGCATGGATACTGTGAGCACTTAGGGGTCGTTTGGTACCTGGTTAGAGTTATGCATGCATTATCTAAAGATTATGTAAATTTTTTTACAAATCACAATAATTAATAATTTAAAATATTTAAAAACCATACAAAAAAATTAATTGATTCTCCAAATTTCATCTCACATAAATTGAGACAAAAATTGCATATATTGAGCCCGTCCAAGTTGTTCTAGTTATATATAGAGTTGAACTAAATGAGCTTTTTTTTAAAGAATAAATATCTTTTTTTTTCCTTTTTGGTTGGACTATGAAGACTATAGTTTATAGCAAGTGGGACTCTATATCAATGGAAAGAAAAAAATGATTAGCTTAATCATAATTTTAGTATACGACAAGGTAGTTTAGTATTACTTATGTATCTTCTTTGATCTTGACTAAATTTATGAAAATGTCGTGTAAGTTTACTAAAAAAAAAAAAAAAAGGACCGCGGACAATATTACTAGTTAAGAAAATAAGAAGATATTCCTCAAAAATTTCAAGAACAAAAAGAGACTTATGCGTGGATGTCTTCCTGGGTGTGCCGCCAGATCGGTCGCCCACCTGAAAACATTATGCATGCTTCACATTGGCTGGTGTTCCACCAAATCGGCCAGCCACCTGAAAACGTTATCGCATACTTACTGTGCCTCAATAAAAGTTAGAACTTGGAACAGTTTTTAAGAAATTTGAGAATAAGGACAACACTAATCGCATACTTTTTTCACAAAGGTGGCGATGCCTCAATAAAATTAGATCTTGAACAGTTCCGGTAAGAAATTTGAGAATAAGGCCAATACTCTAGTAGCATTTCATGTTACTTGGAAGCAAGGAAGTACAACAACTAATGTGAGTATCTTTTATGGAATTACATGAAAACATGAAAGATACACCAATCATCTGAAGTCAATGAGTGGCTGTAAGTATTTAAAAAGCAATAATTTTTATGGTAAAACAAGAACATATAGCATAATAAATTAGAGTAAATAAAGGGAGGTGTCTGACTCAATACAGAGTTGGTGTGACCCAAGTTGGAGGACAAACTTGACTGAGGGAAACACCCTCGTAATGTGGCTGGATGCTGCCATCTGCTACGTTGAACACACCCATGTCCAAGCCTTTTCCTTCTTCATAGATGAGGTATGATTCCCAATAATCATCTGTAAAATAAATATGATTGGGTTTGATTCCTGGAAATTGAGAAGCTTGGAGTGAAACAGAAGCATTAGCACCCAGGAAAAAAGCCCTATCCCCTAATTCCCTGGTTTCAGTCACTTTGCCAGGAGCTAAATCGACCTGGAAAACCCAAAAATCTGTTGTCCCATATGTTAGCTCCTCCTCCTCCTCAATACCTTCTACGTGGATGCGCGTCAGTGGAATCCTGTCGCGATCATCTGTGATGGACCTTAGTTGGATGCCATTGCGCAAAACTACAAATAATGATCCTAGTGATTCAAGGATGTAGAAGTGACCCGTATGGTCAAAAGGACCGAATGGTAACTGGGCTACAATTTGTGTCTTATTGCCAGCAAGATCACAAACTAGGATGCGGCTCCGAAAATCTATTGCATAAAAGTAGCCATTAAAATATACGACATCAGCATGTGCAGCAGGGAGAATGTTTGGATCCCGCCTAATCCTGGTCCATCTTAAATCTCCTGGTCTCCAAAAACTGAGGAAACGGATGCCTCCATCGAGGACCATGAGAACATAGTCGGATGTATGAGAAGGACTAGCTGACAAAACTGCTTTCTGGAAAAAATACATTGGCGGTTCAGTCTCGTGTTCGTCATAATAATCTTCAGTAGTATTTTGATGCGGCAATTCAATCTGAACGCCAGAGAAGGGATGTAGCAGACTAATTTCACATTCATCTTCTCCGACTGTGACAAGCCATCCCATAGATTCCATACATCGTTTTCCGCTGGCTTTCGGAATCCTCTTGTTCAAAATCATGCCATTGTAAAGGCTGAAGAATTTTCTATAAGAACCGCCATCATCCTCTTCCTCTTCAGGTAGCATCAACCATGGAACTCTAGGCAAGTCACTGTTAAAATTGTTCTTAGTAGCTGCAGAGTGCCAGGATTTGCAGATGGTGCGGAAATTTAAGTAGTCTTCAATCAGATTCAAACGCCTAGCTATGAGAGCAAGCAAATCAGGTAGAAGTTTCGACGAATTAAATTCTGCCATTGCCAAAATCTATCGATGAAAGGGAAATCCCTAGATTCAAGGACAGAGACTCCCCAGCTTTAGGTTTTTATTAGTCCGCTCAAAATTATTTGCCCAAACTTTTGGCTGAAAAATTAATTTCTTCTAGAATAACTAGAAGCCAAAACAGAGAAGATGAGAAGTATTAGCACCTCAATATTCAGAATGATGTGTACAAGTTTCTTATAACTACTCAGAGCTTTATCGTGACAGTATAATTGAAAGTTGAAAATTACCAGGTTTTCTTTGTAAACTCCAACTACAGCAAAAGGCACTCTTGCTGGATTCAACATGGGTCCAAGGATGTTGAATACTGTCTTTACTTTCAGCTTTTTCCTAATAGGTCTAACAATCTTCATCGCCGGATGGTAAATTGGAGCCATCATGAAACCTATTCCAGCCTGAGCTACACATTCTTTTACCCCCTGAATCCTGTAACATTAACAATCACCAACATCAACAAATTAGAAAATCAAAGATAATGAATAATTCTACTGATCCAAAGGCTATAGCACAAGTTTTTAGTTAATTCTTGATTAGTAAAACAAAATGATGATGTTCGGCTGCCCATTAATTTTTTTATAAGGTAATGGTTTTATCAATTTGAAAAACTTTGTATACAAGAGTATACCAAAAAGTAGAGAGCCTACACAGCAATATGGTTCTCTACAATGACACCGTAGGCTGACTATTGATCTACTTTGGGCAATTCATTCTTAACATCAGTTCGCCACTGTCCCCAAAAATATAGCAACAAGAAATGTGGCATACAAAGGACCCCTCTCTTAGTGAGAGCAAATACAATGAGCATATGTTCAGGTGAGAGGCATAAGTCCTATAAGAAAACTATGTGCTACTCCTCCATCATACTAATCAAATTCTTATAGTCTCCAACACAGGTTCAAGAGAAAGGATATTAGCGGCTTTGGAGGTCATCATCAAAGATAAATAATATATTGGTCCAAGTGTTGGATGTACCTACCTCCTATCTACATAGGTGCCCAACAATTAAAAGAGTAGAAAAGAATAGAACGATAAAATCTCATTACACAGTAGTATTTGGATGGCTCATCTAAACAGTTAAATTAGGTGAATGTGACTAGTATTTTTTCTGAATAATATAAGCTACTACATCCAAGCCACATAAATCAATAATTTGACACTAGTGTTCCTTTCAACACTTCCAACTACTGCTCGGCATTAATCTAAGTCAGGATAGCAAATTGCACCAACCTCGGGGTCCAGCTCAATTGCAACACCTAGTGCTTCCAGCACATCTGCTTATTGATTTGATGTAAATATTTAATGACGATATACGCTTATTGATTTGATGTAAATATTTAATGACGATATACGCTTATTGAGTTAAGTACAAAAGGGTATAAAGGAATTATAAATCATAAGCAATCAATATACGCTTATTGATTTGATGTAAATATTTAATGACGATTTAATTCACTGAATTCAAATTCAAAACATATCTAATTAAAGATAAAAAGGGTAGTTATCAAGTCACTCAAATTATGACAATGGCCCTGCTTTATTAATTTGGGTGCGCGTCCAGAAACGATGTGACCCCCAATTAGCTGACATGGGGGTATACTAATGTGGTTACCCACTCTGAAAGCAAATATAGAGCTTTAAATGTAAATAATTTGGCACATCAACCCATCTAAACAAGGGGAAAGGATCCCTCCAGTAATTGTGTGTCCAGTAATGTTCAATGGCATTCTGGATTTATGCCATGTTTCTCTTGAATACTCAATGACTGAGATTATTCATATTTTGTTACTTATCAAAAGTTTTTAACTATAGTTAACGGAACCGTCAGCCTCACTTCCTTTCATTTACTTTAAAAGCTTCAAAAAGCAGAAAAAAGTGCCACCACAATACTGTATTTCTAGACTCAATTTTACTTCCACATTTTTTTACTAAAATATTTCCCTTTAATCAATATAAATCTCTCATTTTACGGTTAGCTGAACAATGAATCAAACTCGAAAAAGAAAGCATAACTTATTAACATGATTACAAGTTAAAATTTTAATACTTTAACTTTCTTGCTTCTGTATCTTTTTAAATGAAGTACGAAAAAGTTCAATACTATGCTAAATAATACAATTATACTTCTTTATAAACTAGATATAAGAGCCCATGTCACTACGAGCTCAATATATACTATTTTTTCTGTCTCAATATGTATAACACAAATGAAATTTGAAGAGTCAATCAAATTTTTTGTATGATTTTTAAAATATTTTAAGTTATTAATTATTATGATTTATAGTACTTTATACATAATTTTTAGATAATATATGTTACTCTTTTTGTCTCAATTTATGTGGTACTGATAGAATTTGGAGAACACTAATTTTTTTATATAATTTTTAGATATTTTAAGTTGTTAATTATTGTGATTTATAGTACTTTTTACATAATTTTCAAATTATATATGTTATTCTCTATTATGCCCCAATTATATTTCATCAATTGTATGTATACAAGTTTTTTTTTGAAGCTTTTAATTTTCAAAATAAATAAAAAGAAGTGAGGGTTGACAGCTCCGTTAGCTATAATTAAAAGCTTTTGATAAGTAATAAAATATGAATAATCTCAGCCATTGAGTATTCAAGAGACACATGGCATAAATCCAGAATGCCATTGAGCATTACTGGAGGGGATCCGATCCCCCTAAGCAAAGATCGTCTGCGTATCGATAATAATAATTGTTACCAAATATAAGTCGTTAGTCCACTTTATATGAAAGTTTGTGACTAGTTACATAGTTTAAAAATGCTATATAAAACGTGTAAGTTATATTACTAATGGTACGATAATTTTAAAATATCATCAACTTGAGACGGAAAAAGAAATAGCAATCAGAACAAGCAGGTATATATTTAGTTGCAACATCTTTAATTATACAGTTAACTTGAAGAATCAACCGTAAACTGTTGTCTCTATATGAGTACAACTGTACATACATAACAATGATAACATACATTCATATTGTTCAGACAAAATTGAAAATTTAGGTACTTATCAACCAAAAAAAGAAAAAAGTGAAAAGAAGAAATTATGTTTCATAACCGAAAGTTCCAATTTCTCGTTCCTCCTGTGATTGGCAACGGAACCGGGAGGTGCCGGTACCGGTCCGGTGGACTCCGGTTCCGTCTGGTGTAGGTATGGCTGGCACCGGCACCGGGATTGACGGACCGGTATTAACCGGAACCGGAGTAATCTTCAGCCGGTTGGCCGGGAACCGGGACGGTAGTACCGGGAATTTATCCCATTTCGTCCCGGACCGGTATACCGGGTCCCGCTCCTTTTTTTTAAAAAAATTTTAATTAAATTATTTGTAATTGAAAAAGTTTCAAAATATATAAGTTATTTTATATTTCTTTTAAAAGTATAACTTAATAAATTAGACTTTAAATTTTAAACTCTAAAAGTTTAAATTTCAAACTCTTAAAAGTTTAAACTATAACTAACTTACTTAAGTTTGAAACTATATCAAACTTTCATTTGTTAAAGTTTTTTAAATTTCAAATTGTAACTTAAGTTTGAAACATTTAAAAATTGAAATATATAAAAAAGACTTGTATTAAATTGAAGACAATAATTAAAAAAATTTAAGGCGAATAGCCTATAATTTTATTCATAAAAATTAAATAATACAAGTATTAGAAGAGGACCTAATCTATGCAGCCACCTTCTAAGAAGGGTTCTGTTTGAATTAGGTCTCGAACTATCATACTAATATTTGAATCCTTGAAAATAGTCTTAACGTAGAGTTTCTAACAATTCCTTGATATCATTTTCTGAAAAGTGTTTGTTGTGCTTGATCCTCCAATGCATCCATGCCGTCTTCACTAGAATTTACCAAAATATTATCTATATCATATTCAAATTGGACATGTAAACTAGGACGCCCATAATTCTTTCGCTCGGCATTGATCCAAATCTCTAAACAATACCGATATCTCCTAGCTGTCTGATACTAATGAATACCTATGCTCCCCAATTTGATATCTTGCTGCACTAAAAGCGCCCTCCGAAGCTACTGAAGATGCTTGAATAGCTAGCAAATCTCGAACCACCGGTTGAAGTTTTGGAAATGACCTGCCGCGAGTCTTCCACCATTCCAAAAGTTGAGGTTTGCCTTGTGCATCCTTAATGCTTTCCATTCCCTGATTAAGATATTCATCAAAATCATTCCTTTCTTTAGAAGTAAGACCAAGATAATTTTCCATCATATCATCAATATCATCTTCATTTGAATATCTACGCCTAGAACTTGAAGGTTCTACATTACGTACTTCATCATTTATTCTACTAGAATTATATAAGTCATACAATTTTCTAGCTTCAATTCTTATGCTATCTTTAACATCGGACAAACTAGGTATTTTGTCCTCTTCGGCAACTTGGATACTTTGCTGATATATAATCTCTAAAATATCTAAATTTGAATATATTCTTTCAACCATTCGTGCTACACCTATTTCTTTGTAAGTTGGGTTTAATAAACAAGCAGTTAAATAAATTTGAGGAATAGGAATAAAATATTTTCTAATTTTTTTTAATCATTGCATTAATAAAATCTTTAAACCGTGGAATATTTTTGTATTGAAAAAAATTATCAGAAATATCACATATATTTGGTAAAACTGAACAAATAGTTGGATAATAAAGTCCAGATATTTGTTTTGTAGCTAAATAAAAAACTTTTAAAAAGTCCAGATATACTTCTTTCCAATCAGTGTCAGTAATTCTATAATCATTATCTGAATTGTGAGCATTCCAAACCATTTGTAAAGGCTTTCTATATTCATAAGCAACTTTAAGCATTTCATATAAAGAATTCCATCTAGTAGACACTATTTTTGGAATTTTTCTAGGGGGAGTTCTAATTCACGACACCGATTTTCAAACTCTACACGTCTAGACTCTTGACATTTAAAAATAAAATGGCATGCAGCTTCACATTTTATACAACCATTATTATACATTGCTATACTATCTCTAACAATTAAATTATGTATGTGTGCAGCACACCTAATATGAAAACCGTCATTATAAATAGGGCAAATTGTCGGTTTTAGTTTATCAACAGCATTTGTATTATTAGAAGCATTATCAAGGGTGACACTAATTACAAATTCCATAAAATTGTAAAACATCTATAATAGTTTGAGCTATGTAACTATCGGTTTTCAACATTTATAACCTAAAATTCTTTTTTGCATGTTTCAATTTTCATCAATCCAATGACCAGTAATAGTGAAATAATCGTTACCATTAGGACTACGACCCATATCAGAAGTGATAGCCATTCTACAAGTATTATAGTTAAATAAACAACGAAGATATTGTACATGTTGTCCTTGATAATCAAAAACAGCTGTTTTAATAGTATTTCTTGAAAAACCTGTGAAAGAAGGATTATACACTATTTGTATAAAATCGGGATTTTCAGCAAAACTAAAGGGCCAGCCACAAAGAACAATCATTTTAGCTAATTCTTCAAGATCTCTTTTTCTACTATAACTGCGATGTGTACTAGGGCCAGAAACATTAGAAGGGTTTAACTGTGTTTGGATCATGTTAGAGGCCCCTATTCCTACAGATGCATCGGGAAGGGGAGTACCATATTTTATTGCATCGGCTATAGCCTGAGCTTGCAAAAATTCATTATTGGCTAGTGATTGTGAGGCCCCAATTCTTAACTGGAGGGGACACCAAAGGCCTCTTCCCTTCCATCCCTTGGATAAATAGAGAGGGAGGGCAGAGCTTTTGGTTTTTTCAGTTGTCAAAGAGTTGAACAATGGATTTTTCGTGTTGTCAAAGATTTGAACAATGAAAATAGATGGCGACTGCCTGATCGAATTGATCAGGTTATGTAGGAACAAGTACAACATCCCAACAAATGATTTCTTAAATGTCCCGTCCCACCCGACTTTCCCGTAGTTTTATGATTCAAAATATATTTACATATTTTACAAATAGCTTGAGTTTTATCCTCACTTTGAGTCATAAATTGTCACACAACAGATTTTTTTAGGACGTTCAGCCTTTGTCTTAGCCCTAGTAGGATGTACAGGGGAGTGAGAGCGGGAGCAGGAGTGGGACTAGTAGCCGTAGGCGGCTTTGTTTCATCATCATCATAAGTATCATTACCATCATCATATTCTACTTCTTCATTAAAATTACCAAACCTTGTCTGTAAAGATTCATGATCTAATTGAGTATTGCTATCAATATTAAAAGGAGTTTCATCAACATGTGTAAAATCATCCGTATTTATTCTTAATTGAGGCTGTTGTCTAGTTTTATATTTGGATTTAGAAGAACAACCGACTTTAGTTTTTTCGGTTACTGCATTAGTCAACCTACCAAAAAGTGTTCTTTTACCTTGGCAAACATTTTTATCACCGGATTCCATATTAAAATATTAAAAGTAAGCAAATAAATAAATACAAAAAAATAAATAAGTAAAGAGATGAAAGTTGGAACGAATGTACCAAACGTCTGCGTAAAAACAGACGTGTATAACCAAAAGCCGAAATTGATAGATGAAACTTGAGGCTTGAAAATTGCTCCAAAATAATCCAACAAATAAAATTAACAATTTAATAGAGACTATTAGAGAATAGAGAGTAGAAGATTGAGAGTTGCGAGAGTAGATGAAGAAGAAGAAATTTTGTGTAGTAAATAATGAAGGGGTGGGGTTTTTTATAGTTAAAATTTAGGACTAAAATGTATTTTTAAAAACTTTGGGGTATTAAAAAAAATTTGGGGGGTAGGGGGGTGTTTTGGCTCAAATAGCCGTTGGGTGGGGCCCACTGGCCGTTGCCAACAGCTACTTAATTAAAAAAAAATCGACAATTGGTTTCCCGCCCGGATCGAACCGTACCGGTACCCCAACGAACCGGACCGGGACGATCAGGTAAATTTCTCCCTTCCGTCCCGTTACCCCTACCGGCCAGCGCCTACACCTAAGAATGGCAACGAAACCGGGAGGTGCCGGTACCGGTTCCGGTCCGGTAGACTCCGGTTCCGTCCGGTGTAGGGGTTGGCCGGTAGGGGTAACGGGACGGAAGGAGTAAAATTACCGGATCGTCCCGGTACCGGTCCGGTCCGGTTCAATCCGGGGGGAAACCAAAAAAGTTTTTTTTTTTTAAAAAAAATAAAATTAAGTAGCCGTTGGCAACGGCCAGTGGGCCCCACCCAACGGCTATTTGAGCCAAAACACCCACCTACCCCCCAAACTTTTTTTAATACCCCAAAGTTTTTAAAAATACATTTTAGTCCTAAATTTTAACTATAAAACCCCCCACTCCTTCATTATTTACTAAACAAAATTTCTTCTTCTTCATCTACTCTCTCAACTCTCAATCTTCTACTCTTCTATTCTCTAATAGTCTCTATTAAATTGTTAATTTTATTTGTTGGATTATTTTGGAGCAATTTTCAAGTTTCATCTATCAATTTCGGCTTTTGGTTATACACGTCTGTTTTTACGCAGACGTTTGGTACATTCGTTCCAACTTTCATCTCTTTACTTATTTATTTATTTGCATTTAATTTTTGTATTTATTTATTTGCTTACTTTTAATATGGAATCCGGTGATAAAAATGTCAGCCAAGGTAAAAAAACACTTTTTGGTAGGTTGACTAACGCAGTAACCGAAAAAACTAAAGTCGGTAGTTCTTCTAAATCCAAATCTAAAACTAGACAACAGCCTCAATTAAGAATAAATACGGATGATTTTACACATGTTGATGAAACTCCTTTTAATATTGATAGCAATACTCAATTAGATCATGAATCTTTACAGACAAGGTTTGGAAATTTTAATGAAAAACTAGATGAAGAAATAGAATATGATAATGAATATGATGGTAATGATACTTATGATGATGATGACACAGAGCCGCCTACGGCTACTAGTCCCACTCCTGCTCCCGCTCCCACTCCCCCTGTACATCCTACTAGGGCTAAGCCAAAGGCTGAAAGTCCTAAAAAATCTGTTGTGTGACAGTTTATGATTCAAAGTAAGGATAAAACTCAAACTATTTGTAAAATATGTAAATATATTTTGAATCATAAAACTACGGGAAAGTCGGGTGGGACGGGACATTTAAGAAATCATTTAATGGGATATTGTAAAAATGAATTTTTGCAAGCTCAGGCTATAACCGATGCAAGAAAAATATGGTACTCCCCTTCCCGATGCATCTGTAGGAGTAGGGGCCTCTAACATGATCCAAACACAATTAAACCCTTCTAATGTTTCTGGCCCTAGTACACATCGCAGTTATAGTAGAGAAAGAGATCTTGAAGAATTAGCTAAAATGATTGTTCTGTGGCTGGCCCTTTAGTTTTGATGAAAATCCCGGTTTTGTTCATTATATTCAAATAGTGTATAATCCTTCTTTCACAAGTTTTTCAAGAAATACTATTAAAAAAGCTATTTTTGATTATCAAGGACAACATGTACAATATCTTCGTTGTTTATTTAACTATAATACTTGTAGAATGACTATCACTTATGATATGGGTCGTAGTCCTAATGGTAACGATTATTTCACTATTACTGGTCATTGGATTGATGAAAATTAGAACATGCAAAAAAGAATTTTAGGTTATAAATGTTGTGAAATGCTGAAAATCGGTAGTTACATAGCTCAAACTATTATAGATGTTTTACAATTTTATGGAATTTGTAATAAAGTAATTAGTGTCACTCTTGATAATGCTTCTAATAATACAAATGCTGTTGATAAACTAAAACCGACAATTTGCTCTATTTATAATGACGGTTTTCATATTAGGTGTGCTGCACACATACATAATTTAATTGTTAGAGATAGTATAGCAATGTATAATAATGGTTGTATAAAATGTGAAGCTGCATGCCATTTTATTTTTAAATGTCAAGTAAAGTCTAGACGTGTAGAGTTTGAAAATCGGTGTCGTGAATTAGAACTCCCCCCTAGAAAAATTCCAAAAACAGTGTCTACTAGATGGAATTCTTTATATGAAATGGTTAAAGTTGCTTATGAATATAGAAAGCCTTCACAAATGGTTTGGAATGCTCACAATTCAGATAATGATTATAGAATTACTGACACTGATTGGAAAGAAGTATATCTGGACTTTTTAAAAGTTTTTTATTTAGCTACAAAACAAATATCTGGACTTCATTATCCAACTATTTGTTCAGTTTTACCAAATATATGTGATATTTGTGATAATTTTTTTCAATACAAAAATATTCCACGGTTTAAAGATTTTATTAATGCAATGATTAAAAGAATTAGAAAATATTTTATTCCTATTCCTCAAATTTATTTAACTGCTTGTTTATTAAACCCAACTTACAAAGAAATAGGTGTAGCACGAATGGTTGAAAGAATATATTCAAATTTAGATATTTTAGAGATTATATATCAGCAAAGTATCCAAGTTGCCGAAGAGGACAAAATACCTAGTTTGTCCGATGTTAAAGATAGCATAAGAATTGAAGCTAGAAAATTGTATGACTTGTACAATTCTAGTAGAATAAATGATGAAGTACGTAATGTAGAACCTTCAAGTTCTAGGCGTAGATATTCAAATGAAGATGATATTGATGATATGATGGAAAATTATCTTGGTCTTACTTCTAAAGAAAAGAATGATTTTGATGAATATCTTAATCAGGGAATGGAAAGCATTAATGATGCACAAGGCAAACCTCAACTTTTGGAATGGTGGAAGACTCGCGGCAGGTCATTTCCAAAACTTCAACCGGTGGTTCGAGATTTGCTAGCTATTCAAGCATCTTCAGTAGCTTCGGAGGGCGCTTTTAGTGCAGCAAGATATCAAATTGGGGAGCATAGGTATTCATTAGTATCAGACAGCTAGGAGATATCGGTATTGTTTAGAGATTGGATCAATGCCGAGTGAAGGAATTATGGGCGTCCTAGTTTACCTGCCCAATTTGAATATGATATAGATAATATTTTGGTAAATTCTAGTGAAGACGGCATGGATGCATTGGAGGATCAAGCACAACAACCACTTTTCAGAAAATGTTATCAGGGAATTGTTAGAAACTCTACGTCAAGACTATTTTCAAGGATTCAAATATTAGTATGATAGTTCGAGGCCTAATTCAAACAGAACTCTTCCTAAAAGGTGGTTGCGTAGATTAGGTACTCTTCTAATATTTGTAATACAAATTGTATTATTTAATTTTTATGAATAAAATTATAAGCTATTCGCCTTAAATTTTTTTAGTTATTGTCTTCAATTTAATACAAGTCTTTTTTATATATTTCAATTTTTAAATGTTTCAAACTTAAGTTACAATTTGAAATTTAAAAAGTTTAAAAAATGAAAGTTTGATATAGTTTAAAAAGTTTCAAACTTAAGTAAGTAAGTTATTAAGTTAGTTATAGTTTAAAAATTTAAATTTAAACTTTTAAGACTTAAGACTTAAGACTTAAGATTTAAGAGTTTGAAAAGTTTTTAAGAGTTTAAAATTTGAAATTTAAACTTTTAGAGTTTAAAATTTAAACTGTAAAAAAAGTCTAATTTATTAAGTTATACTTTTAAAAGAAATATAAAATAACTTATATATTTTGAAACTTTTTCAATTACAAATAATCAAATTTTAATTTAATTAAAATTTAAAAAAAAAAGGGAGCGGGACCCGGTATACCGGTCCTGGACGAAAAGGGTAGAACTTCCCGGTACTACCGATACCGGTTCCGTCCCAGTTTCCGGTCAGGCAGCGGAAGATGACTCCGGTACCGGTCCGGTTCCGGTTAATACCGGTCCGGCAGACTCGGTACCGGTGCCGGTGCCAGACTTACTCCTTTCTAGCACAACATAACAATCTCTTTAACGCTGAGATGCAACATTAACCATATTTGAATTGCTCTTCGTTTTTGGATCAATCAACACAAAAAACTATGTTTGAGTCATCCGAGAGCCTAATCACATAATTTTATCCCGTCATTCTCAGTTTAAGGCAATGTGGAAAATGAAACTCAATCACCCTTCACAACCAAATCCACTCTGCCTTTGACATCAAAGATACTACCTGATGGACAATAAGCACCTCAAGTCTCGAAAAATAACCAGAAGCATTTAAGTGTCTTAGTCAGATTGTGACTGAGACATATTGCTTTGCTATCTCCTTGAAATCATTGAGCTAAGCCCGAACTACAAATAGCTAAATCTGCAAATTCTTCTCAAATTTTGGCAGCTAAATTTCATTTTTTTTTAAATTTGTCATAAACACTCAAAAGATTAATAGTACATGGAGAAGATGGCGCACCTGGCAATTTCCATCCCTTCGTCATCTTCATCATCTCCGAGGCCCATAAACCCAAGCTGCAAAAAAAAAAGAAGATAATGATAAAAATGAATGCTTTATCAAAGAAGCACAAATCTACAGTCACCAATCTACTTGCAATCATGATTAACTTACAGCAAAATACGACTAAACATAATCAACCCTTATTTTCAAAATCAGCAAATTCTTACCTCGTCATCTTCCTCTTCGTCCCCCTCATTGCCTTCTTCACCTTCTTCTTCCTCGTCCTCCTTTTTGTTGTTGCTTCTTACCCTCTTAGTCTTCCTCTTCCACCCATACTTTCTTTGCTCGGCATCAAAACCATCCGTCAAGAGTTGAGAGAAAGGCGACTTCGGGGTGTAGGGTTTGAGAGAAGAGTATAGGTACTTGGAAGCTAATCGAGCGGCTTCAGAGAGTTCCGGTGATGCTGAGAGATAAAGAGGTGGTTCAGTTGATTTAAGCCGCCGGAGGGCCATAACGCCGCCGGCATTTTGGTTGTTGTCGGTTGCCATGGAGGAAAAGGATGGTGTTTTTGTTCACAATTAAGAAGATGTTTTCTTTTTTATTTGAGGAAAAAAAATCAAAACAGTCCTTTATGTTTAGGCTATGGATCAAAGTTGTCCCTATACTTTGACTTAAAGCAATAATAGTCCTTTAGCTATGACTAAATACTGCACTTTTAGTACTAATCTAATTTCTACAACTTATTCGCATATTAATTTCTGCATAAGTCATATAACGTTTGATAATTAATTAGTAAGTTATTCATGTATAAAATTAATATGATGTTTAGACATATATAAGTTATGAAGGAAGTGGTGTATTATCTTATGCATAAGAAATATATGAAGGAAAAAAAATTAGTTACGTAATATTAGCTACTTTATAAGAACAAACGTTTACTAAATGTCTATTAATATGTGAAATTGGTAATTCTAATTTAATATTCATTAATCATATAGAACTCATTTGTACAAACAATAAGGAGCTTCATCGACAATATAACCTGAGAAATTCCTAAATCAAGAAACTTATGACTATGGGTATTACTATGTTTACTCATTTGTTATTGTAATTTTGTCAAGATAATGAATGAAGCAAAATGAAGGGTTTGAGAAAGGATGAGGATCTGCTCATTTGAATTTGAAAGAATTAAATGAAAAAAGACATTAAGATTTATTTTTTTAGTTTTGAATAAGCGTATATTGCACATGTTATGTTTCAACTTAATTTCTTTACTAGATAATTAGTGAAAAAGTAAGAGTCTGTTTAAATTAATCTTTTTATTTTTAGCTTATTTTTAATATTTTAGCTTAAAATAAAATATTTATAAATATTTTTTAATTTATATTTTAAAACTATTTTAACTTAAAATCATTTAAAATAAGTCAATCCAGATAAATTAAATGAAATCATTTGACAGTTAAATATATAGGAGTATATTTTTTTCCATGTTATAGATTTGACTGTTCCGCCTTTTTATTTTTCTCTTTTTTATTCAACTGTAATATAAAATATACTCGTCCACATCTATACAAGGAGCGAAGCAAGACTGGAGAGTTCCAAATAAAATTTCTTCGTCTCTCTCTCTATCTAATTCTCAGGTGAGTTTTTTCAACTACTACCATCTACTTATCGGAAAATTTAATTTAATTCAACGCCGGCGGCTGTATCAGCCGAAAATCTTTAAATTCTAATTCAATTAAAAATAAATAAAATTAAATCTTATCTTTGTATGCCCCCAGATGTGAACGGAAAGCAATTAATTCCTTATACCTTTTATCGAATTTTGGTTGTAAAAGTTTATTTTTTCCCTGAATTTGGTGGATTTCGTTTAATTCAGTGTATAATTTATTTTTTTATTTTTTTTGGATTGTTGTAATCAGATGAAGATGGGAGAGGGGACAGAGAATAAGTTATCTTCTGTGGTCACCTCTTCTAATTAGGGCAGCTCGATGCACTAAAGCTCCCGTTATGAGTGAAAATAGTGATAAGTTGTTCAGATCAACAAATTCTTGTGAATCTGGAGATTATGACAATAGTGAACTAATTGAAAAAATTGGCAGCTTTGGGGTTAGTGGTGATTCATTGGAAATCAAATCTATGGGGATTGATGATGGTTTGGAGTTCCTTAGGGATGTTAAAACCATGGGAGGGAGTTTGGAAGGATCAAGCTGGCAATCTGGTGTAGCAATTGGTGGAGATGAGTTTGTAAGATGTTCGGATGAAAGTGAGACGTCATCAAAATACGAACACTCAGATGGTGAGGACTCAATGTATGGAGGAAGCACTAATGATGAGAAGAACTTTAATTCTTATTATGGAAGAGAGGTAGAACGGTCTCTTGAAGAAAATGACAAGGATGAAAATAAGTTGGTTATGAGTTCAGCAATAGCCTTTGGTTCGGATGATTGGGACGATTTCATGCAGGAAAATGGAGAATTTACTCTCTCTTCAATGGTGCATGAAGAACTTCGGCCTGAAAACCGACCTACTATTAGAAGTGAAAATGAATGTTTGAATACTGCTACTACTGTTTTCACTGAGTATTCTAGTGTAGGTTTAGCAATGCCTAAAGAAGAGGACCTTCCAAGTAATCACGACCAAGATGGTGATAATTTAACCAACTACTTTACTACCTGTTCCGTGGACCCTTTGAGTCTTTTGAACCATGGTAAATCTGAGCATGTTGAAGATGAGAACTCTGTGCTTATTCCAAACAATCAAGTCCAACGCATTAATGAATCAGCAAAGTTCCTTGAGCAGTCTTCTGCTTTCAGATTGTTTAAACGGGACAAAAGTCCCCAAAGACAAATAGAAGAAGTTCCTGTCAAAGAGGATCTAAAAATGGAAGACGATGAATGGGAAGTGAAACATCAAGGTGCCTATAATGAGGAGGTAATTCATATCCATGATGATCTTGTTTCCGGAAAACTGGAGCTAAATCACAGAAGCTTCTTATTGGACCCTTTATCTCATCTTGATCAAAAAGAATATCATTCATCTACAGAACCTTCCAAAGATGTAAAGTTAGAACTATCCGCAGACCAAAGCTCATCTACATCATTAGCATCAGTGGCTAATGATCATACAAATGCTAAAAGTTCCTCCCTTTCAGTTGGTTGCTCTGAAAATCATCTTGCATCTAAGGTAAATTATTGACAAATATATATAAGGATATTGCATGCTTATATATTTTGGATGATCTCAGTGAAGTTTACAAATACATATCATGTTCCCCGTCAAACAGATCAAAATAAAAATTGGCATCACTTGCTTGTTTTGCTTTTTCTAATATCCTAGCTCCTTTAACTATGAAATTTAATTGGTGACCTATATTACAACAGTAACTAAGCATAGTCGCTTCACAATGATTTGTACTCATTACATATATCTATCTGCTAGGTAGAGGTCTTTTACAGGATTTTATCTTCAGTAATTAGCCGTAGAAGCATGCCACGAAATGTGAAAATACTTCTTGAGGTTCTTCCATTGAAAATCCATAAATCTGAAAACATACGGGTGAATTTGTAAGCGTGGACAGTTGTTTTTTTATATTAAAATGACTCCTTTACATAAAACTTCTCTTCTTTCACCACATGAAGTAATGATTTGATTAAACAATTTGACTTTTCTAGCTGAAATCTATGCTTATTTAACACAGTATATTGAGCAGTTTTTTCATCAGGAGGTATATCAGTTAAACCTCCACCTTTGCCATTGACTGGAAAATGGTGGATTATATATAATTTCCTGATCTTTGCTTATGTATAAGGAGCTAAATACAGAAGATGAACAAAATTTCTTGTAATCCTACATATAAAAATCTGCAAACACTGTGGCATGTTTGTGTAAATATGGTTCAATGTATGAAAAAGATCTGTCTGCATCTGCAAACACTACGGATGTTTGTGTAAATCTGGTTCAATGTATGAAAAAGATCTGTCTGCTTGTTGAATGGAACACTGTGAGTTGAATGTCTTAGATCTTGAGTATTGATTATCAAGAACAGATAAAGATAGGATTCATGAAATTGTAGCTACTAGAATGAAAGGCTTGTTTAGAGAAAGAAGAAGATTTCAGCGTCATAAATGATAAAGTGCTTATTTATATGCTGTGGAGTCGAAAAAAGAATTTTTGATACTTTGACTTATTAATTTTGGAGTGCCTTTGTGTTGGAACTCCTCAAGGGTCCACTTATTTTCATAAGCATCGTCTTTCTTGGAACACATACTGATTCTTTCCCGAGTGCAATGACTTCCAATGACTTGTGCTATTGTGCTTATGGCTCTTATATTTGGATAGTCAGGGTCTTTTGGTTCTTACTTATGTAGCATACAGATCGAAAGAAGAAATATATCATTTCTGCATAATTTTCTGAGCGGTGGTTATTGTTGGCAGTACTTATTGTTTTCATGTTGGTCAATTTTTATAACTTTCTTTGGCATTAATGAATCTTTCCCCAGTTCTATGTACAAGGCTCCTTCTTTTGATGCTTTGTACTTTCTCTTCCTTTTGCAGACACAGAATCTTGAGTTAAATGAATTATATGACGAGCTTGTTCATGATATGGAAGAGATATTACTTGAATCTGGGGAATCTCTTGGATTCAGTTTTGGTAACAAGATTTATCAATCATATATACCACTTCCTTCAAGAGATGGTGGTTCTACTGCTTCTACTTCTGGTACTGATGATGCTTATGATGTAATGCAACACCCTCTCAGATTTGACAGGGTGGAGGTCATTGGTACAAGACAGGAGAAAGGGGATGTTTCACTTAGTGAGAAGTTAGTTGGAGCAAGAGAATATACTGTATACAGGATAAGAGTGTGGAGTGGCAAGGATAATTGGGAGGTAGAAAAACGGTATCGTGAATTTTCTGCTCTCTATTGGCGGTTGAAGAAGTTATTTTCAGATCAAGGCAGGATTCTTCCTCCTGTCTGGTCCTCCGTTGAACAAGAATCACGAAAGGTTTTCAGAAGTGCTTCTCCAAAAGTTATTGCTGATCGAAGTGTTCTTGTTCAAGAGTGTTTAAATGCTCTTCTTCAGTCAAGGTTTCCTACAGGTGCCCTCAATGCTGTAGTTTGTTTCTTATCTCTGTCTAAGGATCTTCCAGATTCTCCAACTTATGATACAAATGTACCTCAGTCTCCGTCTACTTTAAGAAGCAGCTTGGGGAAGACTATTTCCCTCATCGTAAATAAAAGGCCTTATAAATCGAATAAGCAGTTACTAGATGAACAACATTATTCTTGTGCTGGTTGCTACAAAAATTTCGACGATGGGAAGACTCGAATACAGGAACTTGCGCAAACTATGGGGTGGGGAAAACCTCGTTTTTGTGAATATAGTGGTCAGTTGTACTGCTCGTCATGCCATACCAATGATATGGCTGTCTTGCCTGCAAGGATTCTGCATCTTTGGGACTTTAATCAATACCCAGTTTGTCAGATGGCTAAATCTTATCTGGACTCTATCCATGACCAGGTAATGAGAAAATTTTCCAAACAAATTTGCCTAAAACTGCCATTTTCTTTAACCGAACAGGCATGCATTATGTGTGTGTGTATATCTATATATAATTAAGCAATTTAATGGCGCTTCGTCTTGTTTCCTTGTCTTGCATACCAAATATCTTTTTATGATCCAAAAGGTTGCACCCGAGGGTGTAAGTGGTCAATGAAAGCGGGAATAAAGGCCCTGGAGACCAGGGATCAAATCCTAGCAGAGACAAAAAAGTAAAGAACTTGGTGAATTTTCTCATCTACCTAAACCTTTGGTAAGTAAACAGTACCTATGTTAGTGGTTGATAGTAGGTACCCAGTGGATTAGTCAAGGTGTGCGATGGCACCGGAAAAGAGAAACAACTAGGCTTTGATAGGGTTAGTAATTCATATTACCTGCTGCCGTCATAGGGAGAATAAGCATTAAGCCCCAACTGTAGAAATGTTCACGTTTTCTTGCCTTCCCCCCTGAGCTGCAGCCTCTTGTATCTCTTTACTTCTGGCTCCTTATCACTATGATTACACGAAAGAACTGTAGGACTTATGTTTCATTCTTCTGCTCTTGCAGCCAATGCTTTGTGTCAGTGCAGTCAATCCGTTGCTGTTCACAAAGGTCCCAGCTCTGCAGCATGTCACAAATATCAGAAAAAGGATAGGAACTATGCTTCCATTTGTTCACTGCCCTTTCCGAAGGTCCATCTACAAGGGAGTTGGATCTAGAAGATATCTTCTTGAAAGCAATGACTTTTTTTCTCTTAGGGATCTCATAGATCTATCCAAGGGAGTCTTTGCAGGTTAGCCTGCAAAACGAAATTTTATACTAATGATACTTGGACACATGTGCCGCCTTGTTGAAGTCCCAGCAGATTCTGTCTTTGCTAGTGCATTATTACTGTCTTTCTTTTCCATTTTATTTTTGTTGAAGTTTACCGGAAGGTCACGGGTTCAAGCCTTGGAAACAGCCTCTGGCAGAAATGCAAGGTAAGGCTGCGTACAATAGACCCTTGTGGTCGGGCCCTTCCCCGGACCCTGCGTATAGCGGGAGCTTTAGTGCACCGGGCTGCCCCTTCTTTTTTTTTCCCGAGTGAGGGCTATTGTTAGCTCTTGATGGATTTTATTTGATATTTTACAGTTACACACTAGTTTAGCCTCCAATTGCTCAAGTTGCCATAGATTGTTCCTGAACTGCACCCTTTTCTTTATTTTGTTTCTTCTCCTCTCTCTCTCTCTCTAAAAAGTACTATTAATTCCTTCTAATAACATTTACTGTTGCTTTCCAATGAAACATGAATGTTACTTCCTGATCGTCAGAACATAGAAAAGAGAATTAGGAGACATCAGGGAAAGGGTGTTTTTTAATAGTTCAGACCTTGTTTTTTCATGTGGCAACATTATTGAGAAAACTGACTTATGTTGGTCTTCTGGATGGCTACCACTTCAAATGCAGCTTTACCAGTTATGGTCGAGACTATCTCAAGAAAAATTCTGGAGCATATAGCTGAGCAGTGCCTTGTATGTTGTGATGTGGGTATACCCTGCAATGCTCGGCAAGCCTGTGATGATCCCTCTTCTCTCATTTTCCCTTTCCAGGTTGGCACGGCTTATATTTAGTTGTATTTATTTTAACTCTTGTTTCATTTACTATTATTTGTTTCTTATGAACATCTTGTTTGGGAGCTTAAGTTATTAAATCAGACTTTTCAACCAATCTGCACTGCATGTTCTAAAAGAATTTAGCTCAAATTCTAAATTTTGTGACTTTTCTTTTATAAGGTAAATGATTTTATTGACCTAAATGTTGTGACTTAAAACTGATGTAATTGTCCACTTCAATCTTTACTTGCGTAAGAAATGCCAGACCTTCAAAGATGTAGTTTGTCCTTTTAACAGGAAGAAGAAATTGAAAGATGCAAGACTTGTCAATCAGTTTTTCACAAGCATTGCTTTAGGAGGACATCAAGTTGCCCTTGTGGTACTCAATTTAAGCCGGAGCAAGATGGCAATACAAGTAGGGGCAATCAGAGCGAGAGCAGTGTGGGGAATCTCTCCTTGGACTTGTCAGGAAAGAAGGCAGACCTCGGTAAGGGGCTTTTTTCTAGAGCATTCTCGAAGGTAAGATCACTGAAGTCTAGCGAGGGTGGAGAACAGCGACTTGAAGATAAGAGTACTGTTATTGTAATGGGTTCATTGCCTCTGACCAACCTCTGAATACCTGCACATATTTACACTCTTGTTTTATTGTATTCCAAGAAAATCATGTGAATTGAAGCTTGTGCTTTAGCTAAGATCTGTAAGAGTTGCCCTATTCTCTCTCTGTCTATGTCTCTCTGTCTCTCTCATTTGGTTCTTTTGTATTTTCCTCCATTTGACATGTATTCTTTTGTAATAATGTTTCAGAAACAAGGGTGTTTTTTTCTTCTCCCACACTCCTCATGATCATTTTCTTCTATTACGCTCAAAACTTCTGCTCTAAACGAAGGTCATTATACTTTTTGTGAAGTTCAAAAAGCTCAGCTTATTCAGCTTTATTAATTCAGCATTCTTTGGTTTTGCCAATACATCACTGTAGTTTGTATGAATTTGAAGAGTGCAACTTATCCTACTTATGTCCGTCTTTACTTTACTGTATGCAGTCAGGAACTTTTTCGCTCTTCCCGGTAGACGGGCGAGCATCTCCAAACCTTAAGAATCTTTTGTTTTCGCATTGGAGTGTGTATTTACACTATCAATATACTTGTAACCTGCTTTATTTATAAGGTTTACTAATTTCACTTTAGGGGGCCTTGATAAAGAGTTATCTGATGCTTTCTTTGGTGTTTCTCATAAAACAGAAAAAGTGATTAGTAGCATTCCACACCTTTAATCAGTTTAGTTTTGACTGAAGATGCTTTTTGTTTTCCAACATATAGCAATTGCCCCACTAGAAAAGTGGAGATCTCCAACAGAAAAATGGGCCATTCACTATCGATACAGCTTTCTTGTTGTCGGCATGTTCATTGTATTTAATCTCAGGGTACAAAAAGTTACACATATTGGAGTACTAATATTTAGAGATTCACCAGATTCAAAGTTTTAACTCATTATGAAGCAGATATTTTTAGAGTGAAAAGAATGATGTGTAAACATGTTGCATATATATTGAACAATAAGTTATATGAACAATAGATATCTGTTTTTTTCATATTTAGGCTACATGTATTCTTGCAAACCCAAAACTCTATCCCTCTAATTCTTTTTTGTATAACCTCTCAAGATTTACTGCTATTTTTCTACAGAGATATTTTGTTTTCCTTGTTAGCCTTTTCCTTTTCTGGGGAAACAAGGACCAAACACCCATGTTGTATTGTTCAAAAAATGAACTCATGTTGCCTTCTCTGTTTTTTGTGGTAATCTTTTCTCATTATCCCTTGACTATAGCTTTTTCTTTAAAGCATAAAATCCCTTGTTTAGCATCATCTTGCACACTGATAAGAGTGAGGAAACCATTTCTTTAACAAATGGTGTTTCAGCTTCATGACCAAAACAAAAATACCATAGCATGGTATGTGCATCACCGCCACCGATGAATACCTGAATTTTCAATCAGAAAAGGGGTTCATTTTCTTGAATGATAAATTTCTTCCAGATCAAAATTTGCAGTATAAGCTAAACAAAATGCATACCACAGAGGAGAAAATGAAGATGACAAATCAAGAAATGGATAAGGCCACCTGTTTCCAAAATAAGACCAGTATTCATTAGTTGTTCAAACAGAAAAACTTTGTACTAATTGCAACTGGTAAAAGAACAGTGTGTTTTTTACCATATTGAGATACAGGCATGGACTGCCCATTGAAAAACAACATAAACTGCTGTCCACAGAAAGAAATATCCAATTCGAAACCAAGGGAAACGCTGAAATTGTAACATCATGGAATCATATGTTAATTATAAGAAACATTAACTTATGAAGATGATTCTTGATATCAAATGAGAAAAGTTGGTGCAACTTACCAGACAGTTGAGAGCTGTATCACCAAGTAGAAACACAACATTGATCGAATGCATGTTTATAATCCACTACAACATAAATGATTTATCAATTAGAAACACGAAACATCTCTGAACTTTATCCAACTATAACAGTAAAGTCATAATAGTACGTATAGAATACTTACAAAGTTTAAATTGTAGCCTCTAATGGTCAGAAATGGAACAAGTATAAACCAGAAGACGCAGTCAGTAAGCGTTACTGCTCCTGCATTCATCTTTTATAAATAAAACAGAAAGACAAAAAGTTAGTAATATGTAAATGTTGTATATGCCTTGTCATAGGATAGAACAGAACACAATTTTTCTGATTACTCGACGATTTACCTGGAAAATTATCTGAAAAACATATCCCCAGAAGTCAGCAATTTGTCGAGAACTCTGTTCTGTGTTTACCCCTATCTGTTTTGCAGCATTTGAATTGCTGCTACTTTCTACATTCATAGACATTAATCTTCGCGAACCATACTCAGCGTCTAGCCTCTCGTTACCAATTCCATCACCACCAACTTTATTGTGATATTGATAACATCCATACATTGAGAGCACAGATCCAAGCTACATTCATATAACAAGAAATCATGAGTAAAAATACAGAATAGGAAAGAAAAAATTGACTTCAATGTTGCTATTACTCACCCCAAAGTAAATTGTAATCAATGTGAATGTCCACCTGTTCAGTAGCCAATACATATCAAATAGTATCAGATAGTAAAATTTAAGGACATTTTCAAGAATTTGTTGGAAAAGCATACTTACTGTGTATAGTAATAAAAGAGTTCCCCTCCATCAACAGCAACATTTAGGATTAGCAGTAACAAGAGGATTAAAAACGCGACAACTCTATAACCAAGAAGCCAACCAGGATGTATAGTCTTAAGACATGGCTTCCAAACTTCATCTTCATACAAAAGGCCAGGGGGGTCTTTCTCCTGATCTCTGCTCCTATTTCTTGAACCGCGAGGACCTTCGTACTTTGTTATGAGAATGGATGCAAAAACCATTGAAGCAAAAATCCAAATGGAGCAGAGTGTTACCCTCCAGTTTAACCAGTAACTTGATGTTGTTGTATCAACTGTCATAGCTGGTTGCCATGAATTTTTTGGTGCTCCTGTTAGAAAACTCATTGTATTACAATTCTCCTTTAATTCCCACCTCTATGATTGTTCACAAAATTGCCCAAAGGGTCCAGAAACACTAAATAATGTTCTTGGTTTTTGCTTTTTACTCTACTTTTTGTTCAAAAGAATTTGAATACATACAAAGAATTGAAATCCCAAAAAATCTAAAAGGTCAAGATGTAAACTTGAAGGGCAACTTTGAAATGTAGAAATCAATAATGAAATTCAATCAAAAAGATAAGCAAAAGGGTCCATTTATGACATCTCATAAGGGAAATAGAGAAGAAAATCCAAAGATTATATATAACATGAAACTGTAGACAGCTTATAACAAGTAGTATATATGATATTGACTACATTTGATATGTGAAAGTAAACAGAGATTCCAAACTTTCAGCATGCATTTGCACAGAAAGATATGTAGAAAAATTAATTTAATAAAAAAAAATTGAAATAAAAGGTGGTAAAAAAGGAAGGCAAGTTCTTAATTGTAAGCAAAGGAAAGTTAGGATACTTACAGGTGGTGTATAAGAATAGATGCTTTGCTTCTTTGCTTTGGAGGAATCACAATTTATTTTTAACAATAAATTTTGAAAAAAGAGAGTAGAGAGAGGACAAAAAGGATGGTGCTCTTTGAGCACAAGTTTCTTTATTTTGTTATCCCAATAAGATTTGCCTAATAGGATTATCAATAGTTTATAATCCAATATGCCCATGCAAATTAAATATGAAATTCTTAGACATAGAGGATATGTCACTTTTTATGATAACCAAGTGTCATTAGGGGTGGTGGTGGAGGTGGGGGGTATACCCACCATGAAGTTTTTGTTGGATTAATAGTTGATTCTTCTTTTAACACAAAAAAGTATATGCAAGTAGAGGTTTGTAAGCTCCCAATAAAGATATATATACTGTTCTTTATAAAGTTTTTGGAATTATACCATTGTAAGCCTTCAAGATTTGTAATCTGCACTATGAAAAATTGTACTGACTCAAGAAATTAGTTCTCCAGTAACATTTCCTAGCTAGGGATGAATGCTAGAATTAGTTGTTTGATAATAGATTAATTATTATTTTTTTATAAAAAAAAAAAAGGAATAATGAAGTGATTATTCCAATCAGCCACTAATTGGGTTATTTGCTTATACTTTCAATTTTGTATTCCCAATTTGATAGATTCCATTTGAGTTTTTTCTTTTAAAAATAAAAGATAATTTTGCAAGGAATTATGTGCTACCATTATAATGCTGGAGATTTTAATATTGAAATGTGCAACAATCTCATTTTGAATTTTTAAATTAGACAATCAAACGATTTAATATTGTAGCATATCAGACATAAATTCTTGTTTTGATTCTCACTCCTATCTATTTTAAAAAAAAAAAAACACTTATTTTCACTCGCAAGGGATGTGTTAAAAGTATAATGAAGTAACTAAAAGTGAGTTCCCTTAAAAGGGTCATTTTAGGATGTATAAGAATAATGTTGAATATGATAATGTTGGTATTAATAATGTTGATATTAAAAATAACATGCATTACATAATTTTTTAAAAAAATATTTGTTTACAAAAACATCCTCCACAAATACGTTGGAAAGGACATGGAAAATTTTTTTGAGTGACAATTGTGTCTTTAACCATTTCAATGAATGCATTTAAACCTATTGTATTACTAATATACCATAATTTCTCATTTATTAATTAAACCTATCATACCAAACAGAGCGTACTAATGCTTTCAATTATATAACTAATGCATAGGTAAAAAGTATACTAACCAAACAAAATACACAAAGTTAATTCATACATTATTTTTTGCTAATAAATTCTATCAAATGACCCTGGAATATTTTAAACGTTTAGATGAAATGATCATACAACAGGTAATCCAAAAATATCAAGATCTTTATGTGGGAAAATGATTAAAGATAAAATAAGACAAAAAAGGAAGGAGCATGATATGATGTTTCAATCATAAGAAATGAAGAAGGTGACAAGATGAGGGCAAATTAGGTAGGGCCTGAATGGGCCCACACTATTAGGCCCAGATTGTTAATCAATCACATGGCTTGCGTACACGCTATCAGGCCCAAATACGTAGTCTTTACTCTTTTAGCCCTACCTTTTAAGGTTTTTTTGGACTTTTGTCGGTGAAGAGCCCACTTCATAGCCCAATAAAATACATGTATGTATTTTGTCCCCTTTGTTTTGGGCTTGAAAAGTTTTGTCAAGCTTGATTCGCAAGCAAAGTTCAAAGTCTATCTTTTCTTCCTTCTTAATTTTCATTTTCCCAATAAATTTGGAGGTTGTCATTCTATGATTATATAAGAAACAAATGCTAAAAAATTACCTTTGACTCTCGATTTTATACATGCAACCAAAAGGGCCCAAGAAAATTACTCCATACTAGATAAGGTTACAATTATTATTAAGTAGTAATAGATATTGAATCTCTTGACTTATATGTATAAATATATAAATCTCTTACCGAAAATATTGACTCCGCCGCGAGCTCCCCCACCTCAAGATAAATAAATGAAAGGAAACTCATTAGTAGTTGAAACGTAATTTAAGCTCATTGATCAACTTCCGAATTGAGAAATTAGTCCCGTGATTAAGTGGGCTCTTTAATTTTTTTCAGATATATTTTCATGATACTTATGATGGACCCAAAGTAGCAACAGATAAGACACATTAACCAAAAAATTAGAGCAAATATAGCTAAATGTCAATTATGTTCACTATTTTAAAGCAATATTTGTCTGCTTACAGAGCATTTCTAATGATTGCTTCAATTACAGAGCATTTCTTTAATTTAAGAGTGATTTTTGTCGTCATAAGCACTCGTAATTAAGTCTACAAAGTCATACTTGAAACTATATCCCACT
The DNA here is from genome assembly GCA_003996215.1 of Jaltomata sinuosa. Lineage (NCBI taxonomy): Eukaryota > Viridiplantae > Streptophyta > Magnoliopsida > Solanales > Solanaceae > Jaltomata > Jaltomata sinuosa. The sequence goes on along the minus strand of QJPP01000121.1, from coordinate 260,595 downwards.
AAATTAAAACTATCGAAGAACTTTAGTAAGGTGCATTTCTTTTCATATTAAATCGAAAAAATAATTAAGTGTGTTGATTTTCAAGTGAAAAGTGAAACAACACGGTAAAACGTGTACTTGTTTGCTACAATAATTTTTAATGTTCGTCTTCCTGTAGTATGCGATTCCTTACCTTATTTTCTCAAACTTACTACCATGTATTCTACGAAATTCACCATTTTTGAACCATTCAAAATCCTAAACATGAGCTAACTTATGATAGGTTCTCAAATTGACTCTACCACTTGCTCTCCAAATTGTATAATAGAGCCAAGAAGTTTCATCAGCAGAGGCGGATCTACCCCTAGAGTAGAGTAGGGGGGTCACGTGCCCCCGGTAACCTCAAAATAGATGTGTGTATACCGCAAATATGAGGTATATATTTGGTTCATACATGGTCCACAAATGATCCTTTAGTGCGCCCGCACGGAAAAAAAAAAATCTCCACTACTCTTAAATCATGAGTCCGCCTCTGATTTCATGATGTTGTTTTTGTATTACAATAGATTAGGCCCATGTGTTAATTGTATCAACTGCTGTTTCTATACGAGTTATTCTTAAATTCAGAAAGAGGAAAAGAACAAAAAGATATTGAGAGACAAACCTCTCATTCCAAGCTACTGGAGATGCACCCAGTCTGGTCCAAATTAAACTAGCTCCTCAAGTTTTAGGAAAATGGCAGGACTTGAACTGATTATAACCAATGTCACAGGACAAACTAAATATTTGCTTATTTACATCTTTTTAGGGAAATACCAAGAGAATGACAAAACAGAATAACAGATATATTGAGCATTTCTAACTTATTTTTTCCTTACAGCTATTATTGACAAAAGAGTTCTTGAAATGAAACACCTCCAAAAAGTCACCAACTCACCATCAAAGAAAAAGGAAACTTACACAGATGTGCTATATTATGAAAATATTTAGCATCTATAGCAAATGGGCAGGTCGGGTTTGGACAGGTTGGACGGATTGAACAAAAACCAGTTGGGTTACAACCCGCCCATTAAAATACGCGTAAAAGACGAATTGGGTAAAAAATGGATCTAGCCCCTTTTTTTGGTACCTTCACTAATAAAAATCTCAAAAATTATGCACAATCACGTTCCCTATAAAAATAAAGAATTGAACAAGAGACCATGCTAGCTTCTTTTGGTTTTGTAAATGAAACTTCTTTTATTTATGTAGAAAATACTAACAAAATATGGATCAACTAACATCGATTCTACTCTCATACATGGAACAACGGCTTGTTATTTCAATGACTTTACCATCGACTATACATTATGTATGTTAAACGGGCAAGTTAAGCTGAAAATATGTCAAGTAAAACGCTTCTGATAACTTTTTTATGTTCTTTGTACTAGGGTTGACTTTGCTTTGTGTGAATGAGAAATCATGGAACAAAGAAATAGAATGTGTTGAAGCCCTAGGTCAATGTCGAACTAATTACAATTATAATTTATATACATGAAGTCACAAGAAATGTTATGCTTTTCATAGGATTTAATGCCTTTGAGGGACTACACAGCATCTTAACGCATTTTCTAACTGGATAAACAAAAGAGACACCGAAATTCAGCAGGTCTGTGAATGGTTGAAAGCAACACAAGTAATACATAATACGTGGATGACGCCAGGAAACAAAACTGAGAGAGATCCAAGAGAATAGAAACCTTTAAAGTGAATCTAAAGCTTGGCCAACGAAGACAAAAGCTCGGATAGTTTTTGAGTAAACTACGATATGGGATTTCTGCCCAATGATTTCCCTTCAACTTTTCAGTCTCATTTGTTTCATGCTCTGCATGATTTACGCATGACATAAGCTAATGCCTAAAAAGATGAGCACACACCCTCTTGTCCTAACACCAAAATGCATTTTGACTTGTGGATTTAAAACAAATCACCATTTACATTCTGAGTGTGCAAACCTCGTGGAGACATTACTATTATATCACCTAAATCATCAGAACTGCCACCCAAAAGCTTGAAAAACAATTACTAAAACAGTAACCATACCATCAAAAAACTAGAATATAGATAGGATCTCCATATAACTATCATAACACAAAATCCATCTATTGGAAAACAATGTAACACAATAGACCCAACATCCAAAATAACCAAAATTCAACATTGCAACATAAGAGAAGGCAAAAAAGGAAGTTCTTTGCGAATCTAGAAAAGAGAGGTTCCCTTTCCTTTCTTGTCCCCACCAATTTCAAAATGCTTGCACCTCTGCATAACCCAAAGAAAATGATCAACTTACAGACTATGGAAAATAAGCACAACTGCAGAGCAGAGTTCATTAACAAACCTTGATTGGGTGCTGTGAAACATGTTTGCAGCCTTGGCATTGCAACCTCAACACAATCTTCTTTGTGGTTTTTGCCTGGTTTGTATCAGCAAAAAGAAAAAGATCAGTTACTCCTTAAACAGTACACCAACTACATTGCTAAATCCCTGAAAAGCTTCTCATACTTGCTAACATTTGTTTGTATACCAATTTTCTTTTGAACAAAGCAATGATCAAATCTATTCTGCAAACGCTACCTTTTTGTGGAAGACGGGCTTTGTCTGACCACCATAACCAGACTGCTTCCTGTCATAACGACGCTTTCCCTGAGCAGCCAAGCTATCTTTCCCTTTCTTGTATTGTGTGACCTTATGCAAGGTGTGCTTTTTGCACTCCTTGGACTTGCAGTAGGTCTTCTTTGTCTTAGGAACGTTCACCTGCAAGCGTCACATTGAATAGTCAATTATTATGCCACAAGGAACATATCAAGACATTACTACATGCCAAAAGCAGGTAGAAAATGGACATTCAAATCAACAGTACAACAGGAAATCATAATATCTATATGAAGCGTCCCAGGCCCAAGAGCGTATTCGTTCAAAGAGATGGCAATGACTTTCTTCCCATCAGGAAATCATAGTAAGCCGGGAGAAAGACATTATATATTCCGTAGGAACGGGATAAAGGGAAAGAGAGCGGAGAGCCGGGAACACAATAAAAGGAATTTCTCTCTCCCTGTAGGTCGAGCCTCCGCCCTCTTACTTGTTTGAGCTGAACTACATGAACGTTCTCCGGATAATCAACCACTATCATACAGTACACTAATTACCCCTCAATCCCCAATTCTCGTGCCCATTTCATTTCAGTACAAAGTCTTGGTTTCAATAATTACAGGTGCTAGAACATAAATTAAAGTCAAATAGCTCTTGAACTACAACAACATACCCAGTGAAATCCCACGAGTGGGGTCTAGGGACAAGTAGATCATAGGCCTAGGGCTATAATTAATCCTAAATGGCTACAGCACAGAGATATGGACTTGCTGCTACTCAATTACTCTTATTAAACTAGAATGTGCTCGAAAACCGCAACTACAACAACTATATATATCAGCAAACAAGAGAAGCAAATTAGATTCATGTACTGGATAACAAAGTGAAGAACGATTCGTCATTTAAGACCTATTTCTATCAATAAAGCGTTTCATAACAGCGAAATTTCTGAACTTCTATGCGAAAATATCAATTTCACTGATGAACAGCATTGAATGGGTAATTTACTGTCACACACCAACTCAATAAGAAATCACATAGGTGGAAATAAGAAGTAATACCATTTTGGCAGGCTGAGAGTTAGACAGAAATAGCAGAGAGCACAAACGCCGTTCAGCTGGTGCCGATCGAAAGCCCTAAGATGCGAGAAGATGATAAGTTTTATACTCCGACTTAGGGTTATGATGAACGACTTGGATGGTGGGCTCAACTTGTGGGCCGACAATACTGGGCTATAGTTATGAACATATCATTGGGCTTACTATTAGAAATGACTAAATTGAGCGGGCCTGTTTCGTCGGATATTCTTTCTGTTTAAGGGAAAAATTAGAGTGAAAAAAAAATTAATGTGCTGCAAACATATTGGTAATCCTATGTTAAATCATGTGTTGGATTGTAGTTCGAAGAATCAAAAAAATGGCAAAAGAAATTTAAGCACACGTGACTAAAATTTTATCGAGTATTTACTTGCAAAACTACATGAGAAATTCAAAAACACTACATAACAAAAAATTTAGTCAATTCTATCATGTATGATTGAAACTCATGGATACATGAAAGAGCTTAAAGGGTGTTAAATGAGTTTGTTAGATTTGTTGTTGTTGAAGCTTGATTTATATATGAAATCTAATTTTAAATTTGAGCTTATTTGGAGTAGATTTATCAAATTATTGAAGTTCGAAGGACAAAAGAATGGCAAAAGAAAATCAAACACACGTGATTGAAATGTAAAACAATTTTTACATGCACTTCAGACGCAAATTTTTAATTTCAAGTGTGTACATCTAAAATTATGGGATACTATGATGTTAAAATATAAATTCATACTTCGCAAAAAATATATTTATTATGAAGTATAAAAATTAAAGACCAATACAAAATAGAGTTAAAAATACAAATGACCAAGTCACAACATTATAGACAAGGTCCAAAAATCTTTCTCTAGGTTTAGGGCCTGTTTGAATTGATTGATTTTAAACGTTTTTAAATCAAAATAGTTTTTAAGCATTTTTGAAGTGTTTGAATAAAATAAATAAGTGCTTTTAAGCTGAAAAGATTAAAAAAAATAAGCCAAAAGTTAGAGCCTATTTGAAGGGGCTTATAACTCCTAGCTTACTACTCCCTCTATCCCATATTAGTTGCACACTTTTTATCACACGCCTATTAAGAAATCATAAATAAGAAGATCTTTTTACTAATTTACCCTTTTAATATTTTTTTGAAACTTTACAAACAAATGTGAACACTTTTAAAAAAAAGTAATTGCAAGGGTAATATGACAAAAATTTAATTAATGCTTTCTTTATTTATTTAGTAAGGTGATAAATAATATATTCTAACTATTTTTAGTATAGCGAGCAACTAATATGAGACACGAGAAGAACGTTAGAAAAGGGACCCACAAAGTGGAGTGGTGGCAGGGGGGCTGGGTTAGAAGTAATGATCACATGCGTGTCTACTACTAATAAAGACACCACTCCATCCTCCCACATGTTCTATCAATTAGATTTTACAATATCTCCTCCTGATTCTTCACGTCTCTTCCTATCTCTTTTTCCACCCCTTTTCACTATTCTCCGCCCCCATTTCAACTTTCTATTTATAATAATGGAGTGTGATTCCACATGAATGAAATTTTATTTAAAAAAAAAGAAGGAAGATTTTCAAATTTGCAATCCATGCTAGTGTGGTGTACAATATCATAAAAAAGTTAGTGTACTTAAATTTGTAAAGTAAATTTCATTTAGACGATTAGATTACAGCTTATTTTCGACTGAGTACCATGATAAAAGTATTTTTATGAAACACTTTTAACTCCAAATTTTGAAAAATCTTCTGCATGTTGTTCTCAAACGTCTATTACGTAAATAAGTTAGTCGCTTAAGAGTTGTCACGTCCTTTACTTATATGCATTAGCCTTAAAATGTTGTAAAATCGTATACATGTTTCAATTAATATTGATGTGTATAGTTAAAGAAGGATACATATTTTATGCGATTAACCTATTTACGTAATGAACGCATGTTAATAGATACAACTTTTCGTAGAAAATCGAGTTACAAATGTCTAATAAAAAATGTTTTATTATATGTTTAGGTGCTTCATTAAAACACATCAAAGTTCAAATATCTTAATGAATTTCATAAGTAATTTAAAAAGTTATTAATGTATTCAACCTTGTACAAAATTGTCATAGAACACATGAACAATTTAAGTTGAATCATTCTCAAATTTAGAATGTATCCTTTTGGAACAAATACAATAAAGAGAGAGAATCATTTTTTTAAAAAGGAAACGGAAGGGGAGTAATAAAAAAAGTATTGCTTGAGAGCTTGGATTCCACTCGTAAATGTCATAGTTTTGGTGGATGATTGTTGGGCCTAGGACCGACCACCACCTGCAGACAAGAACCCCTTTGGAAGTAACTATGGCATCATTTTGACCATTTACTATAATGCCCTTTCTTTACCACCTATAGATATTAAAACTTGTCTAACAATTGAACACCAAAAATGAGTAGATTTTAGTACTTTGTCTCCTAATAATAAAATAGCTTTGGAGCTATGATAGTACTAAATTTTTAAATTTAAAACACTATTTTTTCTTCTTCTTACATGTTAGGTAATGGCTAATTCCATAAATAATCTATTAAGTTTAGACCATGTTAAGTTTGTGTGTTTTCAGGCAATTCGCACACATCCACCTTTTTTCGTTTGAAAAGTCAAACTTTCTAGAAAAATTGTTTCTCATACGAAAAATAGGCGATGTAAGAGAAATGACTTAGATCATATGCTTAAATTCTATGTACTTTTCTTACTGATATTGTATGATTACGAAAAGATTAAAAAGTAAGAACAAGTAACATTATACTTTTTTTGAGAAATAAAAAAAATTTCAATCACCTAAAAATGCGACTATTGGTCAATGAAATGAGTTGAGGACCATGAGCTCTCAGATTCAATTTCAAACAGAGACAAAAAAAATACTTAATTCGGACACCACAGTTATAACTTTTTTTTTTGGTCAACCAATCAAAGTAAAAATTTCTACAAACTCATGTAATTTGATGAATTCCTCTAATGAATTCTTCATTTTTAGGTAACTTGCCTATGTACCAATTTAGATTGACCATAAAACTTCCAATTTATCTAAAGGTGATTTTCGGAAAAGAGATCATAGGTATCCCTGTTTTGGAGGGGAGAAGGGGAAATTGAACGGACGAGGGGCAATAAAGTAATTTTTTGGGAAGAGAACGTAACAGAAATAAATAAATTACTGGTGGGAAAAGGAAAAGAAAGCTGCCAAAGACAGAGTATATGAAAGAGAAAGGGAAAGAGGGGAAGATTTCTTCAACGAGTGAGTCTTGTGATTGTATCACCAACACCAATACCAATACCCAATACCAACGCCAAAACCAACGAATGGAATCGTTTTTCTTAACCGAAACCTTTCCCCACAACTATTACACCTCCACCACCATCACTTCTCCCCATCTACTACTACTGTTTTTATTGTTATTATGCTCTCTCTCCTCTTTCTCCCTCTTTTTTCTATCTAATCTCTCCTTCACATCATCCTACAGTTACTCTATTCCTCTGCAATATCCAGTTTTTCCAGGTACCCCATTTGTTTTTTCTTTAGTTTTTATGCCCATTTGGGACTTGGGGATTTTTATTTCGAGTTTTTTTAGGTACCCCATCGGCTTTTCTTTAGTTTTCTGTTGTTTTTATGCCCATTTGGGATTTGGGGTTCTTGTTTCTTGTGTTTGCCGGGTCGATCGATTCATCGTTTTTCTTTAGTTTTATGTTGTTTTTATGCCCATTTGGGATTCTTGTTTCTTATGTTTGCGGGTCGATCGCTTCATCGTTTTTTTTTAGTTGTATGTTGTTTTTATGCCCATTTGGGATTTGGGGTTTTTGTTTCTTGAATTTTCCGGGTCGATCGATCCATCTGTTTCCTTTTATGGAACCCTTGTGTGCGATTCTGCGAAAAAGGGTATTTTCTTGTGGCTTTGATTCACAGTTTCCAGAAGTTTTTATTGAGATCTTGTTAGTTTTATGGATTAGTGAGGTTCTTGATTTAATAGTGTGTTACAAATTTCAGGAATATGTTTGGAGAAAGCAGTAATGGCAACGCTTTGTTTCCAGCTTCATTAGAGGGGAATCGTTTCCAGTACGATGTGAGTGCATTGCCTCAGCTGCACCTATTTGGAGATGGTGAGTTTTCCCAAATGCCTTTTTCACAAGAATACCCTGTACAGCAGACTCCAATTAGGATTTCTATTTTGCAATATATTATTCACTAATTTAGTTCATGATTTTCCTCTTTTATGTTGTTTTTAAAGCTTGGCTGTGTGTAACGAATCTGGTAGATGGTTGTTAATACAGGCTCTATGTTTTTTGGGTTTCCTTTTGTGTTTGAATTTCCACATTCAGCATTGCCATGCCTAACTTTATAGCTTGAGCCGTGAAGTCTGACTAGGGTGTTAAAGGGATTTTAAAAGGTTGATATGAACTGACTTGTATTTGTGTTATAAAGACTTCTAGCAGTGAAACTGGGCAAGGCTTGTATTGTCCCTGTGCCTGATAAATCAAAGTTGGTCCAGGGCATATGTGGAGGGTGCCTTGTCTTCTTGGTTATTCAGCACCTCAATGCCTAAAGCTTGCGGAGAGGACTTAACACTGTTTGAGTTACTAGAGTGTCTCATCCAGAAATCTTGATGTAATTAGAACAGACAAATTGCAGCTTAGCTCATAAAAATGATAACCTGCAGTACCAGCATCTCTTCACATCTTTAGTCTATCCTACTAAGATATAAAGTGGGGCTCAAAGAGGAGACAAGAAAAAGAAGCCAGCATGTAAAGACAAGTATATGTTGATGAAGGTTTTGAGCTTATGCTGATTTTGTAGAATCTCTCCTCACATTGTTCAATTCAACAAAATAGGCAGAAGACTCGTTTAATGTTAAATCCGAAGCATGTATGTTAAATCGGAAGTGTACAAGGGACATAAATGATAGTTGCCTATTTTTGTTCATATCACGTGAGGGAACTGACTCGCTGTTGTCGTTTCTTTCTTCAACATTATATTTTAGAATAATTTGATTTTCATTGTTTTTAAACATGTATGACATTATCTAAAGAGTGGAGGTGCATATAGCCTTTTGCTAGATTTCTTGAGAAAGATAAGATAACTTTGTGCTAAAACAGCTGCAGCCTTTCTAATCAGAACATGTTCTTCTGACATAATTCTATCTTCAACAAAAAAGGATCCCAAATATTAAGAGATAAGCTTTATGTATGCTTTTGAAGTCTTTGTCTGGAGCAAACATTTTTAAACTTGAAGGGAAGGAGGTTGGGTTCCTTTGTTGGTTTGGATCAATCTTATTTTTCACTTCCCAAGAAATAAATCTTGATCTGTGGCTGTCATTAAGGGTTTCCATTGGATCAGTAGTTGTGGTGAATGGTGAGCCTTGCATCTGTTAGGAAAGGAAATGGCGAATGATGGCAGCACATTCATAGTCTTTTGCTATTTTACCATTTAAATGTAATGACTTTGGTTGACATGGTAGTTGATTTTGCGACAATATAATTTAATGTCTTACTAATAGACTTAACCTAAAAGCTGTATGAAACTTAGTCACCTTTGGGTAAGGGGCAATGGACAGATTACTGTTAATGCTTGTGATGATCTCAATACTCATTTTATTTTGTCATCTGATTATTGTATATGAGACTTGTTCTATACTAGGAGTCAGTTGATCAGTACTTAGCGAAAACTATTAGGGGTCGTTGGTACATAAGGGCTCATTTGGTACGGGATGGGATAAGTAGAGATATCCCATGGGACTATTTTAACCCACCTTCCATATGAGATAGTAATTCCACCATTTGTACAGTCCCGGGATTAGTTAATACCTTACACCAGTCACCAAACTTGGGATAAAGTTAATCTCAAATTTTATCCCGGGATTATTATACTTATAGTTATCCCACATACCAAACGATCCCTTACTTTATAATTTATACCTACTTAACTCCATGAGTAGTTCTGTTTCTTGGATGTCATCTGATTATTGTATATGAGATTTGTTCTATACTCAGAGTCAGTTAATTAGTACTTAACTAAAACTATTGCTGTACTTTATAATTTGTACCTACCTCTCTCCATGGGTAGTTCTGTTTTCTTGGCTGGCGAATATTATATAAAGACGACTTTTATGTTCCGAAAATATGGTCATCACTTTGTCAAAAGGTGGAGTTCTTTGCTTTTTAAATCTAACAGACGCATGGTAGTTTAGGCCCTGATTAAAGAAACAGAGGCATGGTAGTTCAGATTTTCTCTGGTGCTTTAATCGTGCATATTAAACTTAACAGGATACTTAACCCCCCAATCATGTTTAATCAGAGAGTTTCAATGCTTTCTTTCAATGTTCTTATTTGCTTATTCTGGTGCTGTTTTGTCCTTTGTTTGGTGCTCCTTGCATATTTTCTTCATTGTCTTGCTTTAAGATGTTTAGCCATTCTAGACAGAGCGGTGTTAACAATTCCTGGTTTCGTTTTCCTTGATCTCATCGACAGTTTTTTATTTACCTTGTTCAGTTACCGTTGGATGTAGTGGCTACCCGTTAAGCCACACTGTCAATGAACACCCATCTGCTGCACTTCGCCCTACCAAAAGAGTCCGAGATGTTGAACCCAACTATAGCCAGCAAAAGCTTCAGATATCCTTGAATAACAACTTTGGTCACCATGAAGTGGATCAAACTGGAAGTATTTTGAATCCAATTACTGTATCAACTGGACTTAGGCTTTCTTATGAGGAAAAGGAACGCAATTCATCAGTCACTTCTGCTCCTGAAAACATGAAAGCATCCCTTCCTGCTCTTCTACCAATAGACAGTGGTTTTAAATATGAGATTGACAGGCAAAGAGAAGAATTTGACCACTACATGAAAGTGCAGGTAATGTATTCATTAACTTAGTCTGAAGTTTGGCATATCAAACTTTAGATTGATCTGGATTAAGTCATGCAATGTGTCTGAAAAAGAAATATGTTTTTTTCCTATCCATTCTTGATATCTATGTATACCTACTGGTAAAGGGGTTGACATGCATTTAGTCATTATTATGCATCCTCTGATTTGCTGGGATTGAATTGTACATGTTGTTTATTACATGAGTAAGAGCATAAGTAGGAGCATTTTCATCTTTGCAGTATCACAAGGGTCGGTGTCTCCAATTTATATCTGAGAATCCGGGCAAATGTTGATAGTTTAGGGTATTAAGAGTTTAAGAAATGACTTGGAGGTGGATACTGATACTGACATAGATTTTCTGCATTGAATTTGTGTTATCTGAAATTTTAGTCCTTGGGCACTTCTGATTCATCCTTGGTAACTCAGGAAGATAATATGATGAAGGGCATGAGGGAGTTGATTCATCGACAGACAGTATCTTTACTGAATTCCTTGCAAAAAGAAGTTAGCAGGAAATTATATGAGAAAGATCTTGAAATAGACAATTTGAACCGCAAGAACAGGGAGCTCGGGGAGAGAATTAAGCAGATTACTGTAGAAGCTCAGTCGTGGCATTACAGAGCAAAGTACAACGAGTCGGTTGTCAATGCCCTGAAAAGCAATATTCAGCAGACCATGGCCCATGGTTCCATGCAAGCTAAGGAAGGCTGCGGAGATAGTGAAGTAAATGATGCTGCCTCAAGTACAAACCACCACCATCTGGCAAGTGGTTCACAAGACCAAGTACCCAATATGCAGCAGCTAAAATGCAGAGCTTGCAAGAGTGAAGAAGCCAGTGTCTTGTTAGTTCCATGCAGGCACTTGTGTCTTTGTAAAGAATGTGAAGGGTTTATTGATAGTTGCCCAGTATGCCAGGTAATGAAGACTGCAAGTGTTCAAGTTTACATGTCATGAAAGACGTATATACGAACACTTGCACTCATCATCATCTTCGTGTTTGAAGAGGAATGTTTAAATTATGAAACATGTTGTAATGTTTGTTACAATCATGGATTGTGGATGCCTTAACTATATGAATACAGATTAGATGAAACGACGATGGTCTTTTTTACTGTGGCTTGCACATTGTTTGCTTTGTTATACTCTAGTGCTTGAAACACATGGTCTTTGCATGTTTATTATGCTAAGTGATGAGTCAAAAGCATTTTGGACCACTTCACTATGAGATATGGTTGCTCTGGATACTTGCAAGTTGCAAATGGGAACAAAATTGGCAAAGATGCTTATGGTGACTAGAAGTTAAATAAGAAGCCATTCTTTTCTCTTTTTACTTAAATTAGTATTTGAATATATATCATGATTCTGTCTAGATGCATTCTTTCAAAGTCGAGTGATGCATACTTTAATGACTACTAATTTGTTTTGTCTTGACAAATAGAAAAGGAAAAAGGAAAAGAAGGAAGAATACCTAACTTGAGGAGAAGTGCGTACTTGCTTTTATAGTGTGATGGGTGAATTTCTTGACTAATTGGTGGCCTTATTTGTGTTAGGAACGATCTTTGTAGGCATTAAATATAGTAGTGTAACTTTTTGTACCAAAAATTAAAGAAATTTAATAGTATAATTTTGGTGGAAATGACTAAACCTTTGCATATGATCTCAAACTACACATTTTTATTTCGTCTCTTTCGTTATAAAAGAGCACTACAAGTGGATGTGCCTTCTGCACGACACACAAATTACACTCGATATATTATTATTGCGTCACAAAAGTAAACATTTGATTCTACATGTTCCTCCAAATAACACATTCTCAATACTTTTCTTAGTATTTCTGTAACTTTGGAGGAGGGAGTATATTTTTGCAATGTCTCGGGAGGAATACAATAAAACAAAAATATAACAGCTATTTTACATGGAATCAATGTCTTGTAAATTGCGGGGGCAATTCATATTTAAGAGACATGAATCTTGGATTTGATGCTGCAAATGAATAAACAAAAAGGTTCCTAACAAAACTGCCTCACACGTTCGAGGTTTTCAATGTATTATTCTAACAATCCTAACGAAATATGCAGATTAAATTATTGGTTCCATACATTTTTTGTACAAACTTCCGAATATATTAGGTTAACGAAATACTTTGTCAAACGACTATATAGCAATATTATATAAATACAAAATAAAAAGAAGAGATTAATAGCGTGTTTGATCAAGCTTTCGGGAGGTGATATTTTAAAATTTTTACAATAGATAGGGATAGGGTATATTCTAATTGTCTGTTCCCTATTTATTTTTATTTTTATCCAATCACAATCTTTCCAGGTTGGTAAGAAAATGATTTACTAATCGGATCCAACAAATTTGTTCACCCATCAACAACCTACAACATTCACCAACCCCAACCCACAATTTAAAACATCATAGAAAAAGCACCCCCAAAGTTATCAAAAAATGTCCAGAATATCCCCATACTATTTCTGAATTCTCTGATTTAGCCCCTCTGTTTTGAATCTGTCTTCACTTCACTTCTCACGCCTCGACGGAGCCCCCAACGTCTCCTCTTCCCCTCACACACTTTATATTCTTCCCTTCTCACTCTCTCTCTCTGCTGCAATTTCTTCGATCTGATTTCGCCAAAATGCAGAGCACAGCAATCTCGTTTTCTCCGTCAATTTCACTCCCTAAGAAGCCTTCCAGTTCGGCTTCGTTGTTCAGATTCAATCCTTTAACTCCTCAATCTTCTCGAGCAACGCTTCGTTTTGGATCCCTAAATGGCTCAGCAGCGAGGAAAATCAATCCAATTCGATGCTCAGCAGATTCTTCTTCCTCCAACTTGAATCGAAACGGATGGATTTCAGTTCCATCGCCGGCTCCAGAGCGTGAATCGGATGGAGTGGAGGTTAGGGCCACGTCTGTCCCGGAGACCGCTGGAGAGGCACCCAAATCTAAGCCTATGACGGAAACTTTGGTGCTTGGAATTCTTTTCGGGTTTTGGTATCTATTTAACATCTACTTCAACATTTACAACAAGCAGGTATCGCTTTCTGTTTCTCATCCCGCTTTACTTTTGTTGGATTGATGAAAAAGTAGCGCTGATCTGAGGTCCTAGTTGTATAAATTTTGCTTCGTTATTTGTAGTTTATAGTGCTTTTATTGTTATGTATAAATGCATGCATGTATTGCCATTTGTGAGGTTTTCCAAGGCATGAATCGTTCCAAATTTTCAGAAATGTCGATTTAAACTTCGTCAGGTGTTAACTTTTTTTTCCTTATTTTAGAATTATCTATTCTGTACATTTATGTTTGCAATTTGAGCCATTTCCTAATAGGTTGCACCCAATTGAAGTGATTTTGAATCTCTCACTGTCGTATGCAAGATATGCGATTTGCTTACAAAATAAAACTTTGGATTACTCCGTACATGTTACTTGGAAGTGAACATGACTGCTAATTAGAAATGTTAAATTTTGCCTTTCCACATGTCAAGGTGCGTCATTGATTAAGGTTCCTACATTCTACAGGTGCTGAAAGTGTTCCATTACCCAGTTACAGTGACTCTCGCGCAATTTGCTGTTGGCTCCGTCCTTGTAATTCTGATGTGGACTCTCAATCTATACAAAAGGCCAAAGATTAGTGGTGCACAGGTAACTTCATTGAGACGAATTAACTAGGCTTTAGGGTTAAACCAGATTATGTGCATGTGCTCTGAATTTTAAATTTTCAATTGGCAGCTTGTTGCAATTTTGCCATTGGCAGTGGTGCATACCTTGGGCAACCTTTTCACCAACATGAGTCTTGGAAAAGTTGCTGTGTCTTTCACTCACACTATCAAAGCTATGGAGCCATTCTTCTCTGTTGTCCTCTCTGCTATGTTCTTAGGCGAGGTGTGCTTTAGATGAATATCCTTTACATTTCTATATAAAGATCTTGAATTCATTTGTGACAGCAGGGCGAAGAAACTATTTTTCGATCTCTTTTTTCCTATATTTTCATCTATTAATTCAGATTATATTTATGCTTCCAGTACTTTAAAAAGTAAAAACAGTCACTTTAATTTAGTTGTTTGTCTACTGACATTGGAATATTGGATCCATCTTGTTCATGCAGTTCCCTACCATATGGGTTTTGTCTTCTCTTGTACCAATTGTTGGTGGAGTGGGACTAGCATCAATGACTGAGGCATCTTTTAATTGGTGGGGAATTCAAATGTTTTATGCAATTCAATGCCATATGATTTTGTTGCTAGTTTAGTATATAAATGGGAGATGGGAGATACTTTAGGTCAAGTTTTATTCCAAAATTTAATATTCAAATCTTGTGTTGTTGATCTCCAGGGCTGGATTTTGGAGTGCAATGGCCTCTAATTTAACCAATCAATCTCGTAATGTCCTCAGCAAAAAGTTTATGGTTCGTAAAGAGGTAATTTTGGTCTCTTTCATGCTATTAGATGAGGGTATGATGAAAATATGTACCCAAATTTGAAGGTTTCCTTGGTTGATGTTTCAAGCTTATATGAAATTTTACTTGTAATAGCAAACTATGTGGGTACTTTTCGATAGTTCTTTTCCGTTTTTCATCAAGCAACTAGCTTGTTTCTGGATTAACCTTATTGCATTTACAAGACAAAACCCAAGTTTCTTGCTTGGTCTTCATTGGTTTCTGAAATGCTGTAAAGTTTACATTTCCAATTTTTCTTTACAGGAGTCGTTGGATAATATTACTCTCTTTTCAATAATCACGATCATGTCCTTTTTCTTGCTGGCCCCGTACGCCTTTTTCACGGAAGGTGTCAAGTTCACTCCTGCGTACCTGGAAGCTGCAGTAAGTGATATATAAAGTGGAAATTTTTATTGCTTCTTCTACCCCTTTGCTTACTCTGTGTCTTTTTTCATTGTTCCATTGTACAGAAATTGCAGCAACTAATTTGAAAAACTTTCATTATTTTCCTTTGGTGCTAGGGAATGAATGTCAACCAGCTTTACACAAGGTCTCTCATTGCTGCTCTCTGCTTCCATGCTTATCAGCAGGTATAAGGATTGTACATTGTATATCTCGTTGATTCCTTGGAGTCCTATTACATGATTCATTTCAAATTCTAGCCTGCCTCATAGTGAGAGCACAAAACTTATGTTGCTACAGTGATACAAGGTTATGTGAGATCTAATTATGCATTTTTGGTCAACTTCATAGTTGATAAGGCCTTGACATAATTCATGTAATACTGTACTTCGATTTTGGGTGCTGTTGTGTTGCTTGCAATTTGTGGTTGCTGGATGTTCGCTTGTTCTAGTAAAGGATAGAAGCTTCCTTTTCCTGCCATCTATTTTTGACAGTATCAAGCATGCTGGAAGCGCATATTCCTATCAACTGTAAACCAATTTGAAAGACATGGCTCTTCCTCGCTATCTCCTTAAGCATAGTTGCTTCATGCCTGCCTTATTTGAATATAGACGCTTGAGCTTGTCTAAAAAGATCGATGCGAGTTTTTCTGCTTTTCACACTGAAGCAGTCAATTTGACAAAATTGAAGATTTATACGAGGAGAAAAGCCTTAAAATTGCATGCTTTTTATATGTCAGGAGGACAGAGAAAATTTGAAAACACACTTGGAAATTTCACTTGTTGGCTAATTTCGGCTATGATCAATGGCCATTTAATGCAGAATTGGCTAAAAGTTTCTCTTACAGTTATACTCATGGCTGTGTGAACTGCAAATCAGCAGCTTGGTTTGCTTGGCTAGAATTCTTTTGTTTTCTGTAATTTCACAGTCCATTGTGACAAATCTTGATGAATTACTGAAAATTGTGTTCTTTAATTTGTGACAGCTGCTGGTTATGTTATTTCTTGCTGACACACTATTTTTGGTGCAGGTTTCTTACATGATATTGCAGAGGGTATCTCCTGTTACTCATTCTGTGGGTAACTGTGTGAAGCGAGTGGTGGTTATTGTGACTTCCGTTCTCTTCTTCCGCACACCTGTTTCTCCCATTAACGGGTTGGGTATGACACCTTACACTTTATACTTGTCAACATATTGCTGATTGAGAAACCCCCCTTTTCCCCCTTTTCACTCCTTCCTGTTGACAGTTCGAGTGATAATGTTTTGTTGAATATAAAATGATAGTAATTACCTTCTTTTTTTCACAATAGAGAAATCAATTTCTTCCTTTTTGATGTAGGAACTGGAATTGCCCTTGGTGGAGTTTTCCTATATTCAAGGGTGAAGCGTATCAAGCCTAAGGCAAAAACAGAGTGAAATCTAGATCAATTTTGATGGTAGATTATGATCATTAGACGGATGAACCAAAACTTGGTTGTAATTCTAGGCAGGATCTTCTTTTAGTCTGTTGTGCCATGTTGGACGAATTATTCTTTTCTTAGGCAGCTTTAATTAATTGCTGCCAATTTGACGATTTCACTAGGCTGCGGGTGTGGAAACATCAAGAGTTGGGGAGAGTTTGTAATATTTGATTACAATACCATTGCATTCAAAATATTTCTCTTCCCAAGGGGTTAATTATCTCTCTAAGTGGAGAATTGGAAACTTATGTTCCGCTGTTTTTTTTGTGCAATAATTATCGTAGTTGCTTGTGCTACAGTTATCACATTATTTGGTTATTGCTCCTGTTTTCTGAATGTTATGTTATGCTTTCCCTATTGTTTCTTATGTCCTCTTTGCTTCTATATTTTCCTTTTAACTGCTTTGGTGTGTGTCACTCGAGCAAAGTATCTTTTGAAAACAACCTCTCTACCTCCACGATGTAGGGGTAAGGCATGTGTGCAATTTACTCTTCCCCGGATCCCGTTTATAGGACTATGCTGGGTTGGTTTTTGTTGTAATAGTCTGACACTAAGCCCAAGAATGAAATCACTAGTAGCCCAAATTGGCAAATCGGATTGATACAACATGGGCCAGAATTTGATAAGGTCGAAACTGAATAATAATAAACTTTGCCTAATGGTACATATGCTTTTACGCTATCAGACCAGATCAGTCCAACAACCAGGGATGCTAACCAATGGATAATTGCCATTTCTATATTGCCCGTACATCACTTTCCCCAGTAATGTCCTACCAATGTTCCATCATAAATCCAAACAGATTCTTATGTTTCCTTACGACACTTTTAGGTGACCTAAATATCTCCTTCCATCTTCTAACCAAGTGGAAAAATCCAAAATTTGAAAAAATTGAATTGTTTTAAAATAGGCTTTGACATTTCAAGCAAATGCCAGCTAAAAAGTTCAAAAAAGAAAAGAGAAAAATCCACATAAATGACCTAATAAGTAGCGTCTATTCTTGGGAGTACTTCTTGCTGAGTTCAACAAGTGAACATTGAATACACTTGGGTGGTTACAGCTAAGTACATTTCCACAAAAAGGTCCCTAACATCTTCCTACACCTCCAAAGAGATGTACTTTTTCCTTTTTTTGGGTGTTTACTTAACAAAATTAACAAAGAATAATCTAGTAATGGTATTTTTCCTTTAAAGATCCGATATTTCAGCAAAAGATTGGTCAATCTTATGACTGTGTCATCAGCTTTTTATATGGATTATTATTATTATGACAAAGGAATAATAAATTTAAGATGAATTACGGTTGCTTAATGGTTGACTATCTAAACTTTCACGTGTTATCGATGAGAATTTGATTCTTTTACTTGTAATCCCCTTCCTCCGATTTTAAAACAAAACCTCAGCTGTAAAGATTGCATCTTGTGCATGAATTGGTTGGCTTGATTAAACATAAAACACAAAGCACAAAGATCACAACTTTATGCTAAAAATTCAATTAAAATCTATGCATAAATTTGTATTCTCACACATATCATTAATATTACTACTCATGTGGCAATTGCAATAAACAAAATGGAGCTCTTTACATATTACAACATCATACTGAAGATTTTTGAACAAGAAAAAACCACAGTGAAGAAATGAAAAGGCAAAAAAAATTGACACTGCTTGACCTAAAATCATTTCCACAGACAAAATTTATGTTGGCAGGGATGACAATGGCTTCTTTCAGAATTAATTAATGGCCAGTAGGTAGAATGATATGCACCATAAACCCAAAATTATTCTTACTGCACTTTTGCTGTTCGCCGCCGCCGACGGTGAAGATAAGTGACTTGCTGAACGGTCAATATCCGGCGAATTCACCGGTGAGATAGAAATCATCGGTGGGTCAGCTACTGCAGGTACTTCACCACTTGGCTTATTTACAACAATTGAATCTTTTTCAAAAAATTCTTTAGGCAATAAAACCTTGGACACCCCAAATATCACCACTGGATTCTGACCAAACACCGTTCGAGTAATCGACGCCTGAACGATCCCAGTGTCGATCAATACATCCCCTTTCACCGTTCTAGATATGTTGAGGGTGAAACTTCCAGCCCCATTTTGCTCCGTCGCCAATGTTGGTTGAACCGGGTTCACTATCGATTGCAGTGAACCCAAAGGGTAGTAAGAGTGCAAAACGTGGAATCTTAGCACGTCGGTCTTTTTCTCCGCCGGTAGAGATTGGAATATCGTCGATGATTTCAGATCCGAAAATGCCTCATCTGTCGGCATAAATAAAGTTATTCCGGCACCGTGTTCGTCATCTTCAAATTCTTCTTCAAGTCCTGAAGCTGTTAACATTGAAGCTGCGACGTTGAAGTTGTGACCATCGATTAGTGTCTTGGTTATGTTGAGGCCTAAAAGGGGTCGAGTTTCAGATGCCATTAAATCAACCCCATTTGGAACTAGAACTGAATCGACCGTGAAAATTGAGAGGTTATACGGAAGTGTCTTCACAGAATTGATAATGGTAGCATTGGAATTCGATGAATGGATAGTGATGGCATTCGAAGTCGGGTCACGGGTAATGTTAACGGACCCAAAATTGTTAGGAGCACGTCCGGTGGTCTGGAACAGAGTGGTGACGAGTTTTCCGGCGGGGGGTATACGGCGGAGATCGGGCCAAGAGAAATATTCAAGCAGAACATGGTAACGGAGGATATCGCCTAGATTGGTGGAGGATGATGACGGAGAAGGGTTGTTTATCACACCGGAGCTGCGGAGGAAGGTATTGGGAACGACGAGAAGGGTGACGGAGGATCGCTCCGCCAGATCGGCGGCGACGGCGGTGGTGGAAAGGAGATTATTGAAATCAGAAAATTCAGGGTAAGAAGATAGAAGATGAGTGATGTTAATGGCTAAAATGGGGATGTGGGAAGTGGAAAAGAGAAGGAAATAAAGAAGGGTGATGGGGGTAAAATGGGAAATGAGAAATGTGGTAGCCATTGTTTCTTGGAAGATTGAAACACAGAGTGATGGAAGTGAAAGAAGCTTAGGAACTGAACAGAGACCCCGCCCCCCCACTCCACCCCCTTGGCTTCCAACTATACACCCCCTTCATATTTTAACATTTAACAGGAATTTTAAGTACGATAATTATAGGGGTGGGTGGAGAATATTGATTACTTTTTTGGCCTAAAGTTAATCATATTCCTCGTGCATTTTATCACACATCAAATAGTTTTCTTAGTTTTAATACAGCAACATAAGTAGTGTAATTCCAGAAGCAGGGTCTAGAGAGGATATAATTTACGCACACTTTATTTTTGCATCATGAAGATAGAGAAATTATTTTTGAAAGATCATCAATTCAAGTGCAATAAATCAAAATATTTACGGGAACAAAATATGATTATGCAAAAAACATGTCAATTAATATGAAAGGCAGTACAAAGCATACAGAGAAAAGAATCGATAACAATAATGAAATAATGCGGTAACTAGAAAAGAAATACATGTATACGACTAATACTACAATAAGTACAGTGCTCTCAGGCTCCCACCAAGTCTACACCCGCCAAAAACAGAGTCAAAGCTCAACTACATAGATGAGGAATCACTAACAGCTAAATTCATCAGTAACTTAGAAATTAGAAACTGGACGAGGGGAAGTCAATTTGATCTCGGCCTCTACTCTGCTGCTCTAATTCGCGATCTTCATATCCTCCTATTTAAGGTTATGTCATTAATAAGTTAAAGTTGCATCTTTAATTTTCTTGGTTTTAATAATTAAATAAAAAATATATTTTTTAATAACCTGTCCATTAGGCCACTATTTACTCTATTTGCTTAAATCATAATTCTTCGATTTCATGTAAACAATAAATAACAAGGCCACATACTCTACATGGAGATGTTAAACCATTTTAGTTTATTTTTACACCAAAAGAGGTTCTCCTCTATAAGCATCCAACTCAACTTATGGACAATAGTGCATTATTACACTAATAGCTACTATATGCACGTATTATAATTCTTCCTTTTTAAGAAGAAAAAATTATGGGACATAAAATATTGAAGGGCTTAATTATGGGATATGGATTAATTTTCATATAATTACATTTTATAAGTATAGTTTAGAACAAGTAGCTATTATTTTGGGTAATATATATATTTTAGGGAGAAAGAAACATATATTACCTAAAAATGGAAAATAACATGAATCATGGGCATCTTTATTTACCATATATTCTCTCTTCAAACTTGCTAATAATAGCTCAAATCATCATTTACATATAACTGTATATGACACGCCTATATACAAATACAGAATAAAATAAGAAATTTTTTAAAAGTATATACAAAAAAAGTATAATTGAATCTGGGTTTGAGTTTTGTATAATAGAATCTCAGTTGAGTTTTGTATAATTGAATCTCAGTTGAGTTTTGTATATGAGATTATACCTATCACTATATACATTTGAAACGTATATGCTTAGTTAACATGAATCTCAATTTGATATATATAATTAAAATTTATGCAATTGGAATACTTTGTTTTTAGTTATACATTTGTATACGAGATTCATACTTTTGAGGTTCAAATGTATATGAAATTCATACTTTGAGATTCAAACTTTTGAGATTAAAATGTATATGAGATTTATACATATCAGTATATACATTTGAAATGTATATGCTTAATTAACTTGAATCTCAAATATATATATATATATATATATAAACACACACACACATTAGATTCGGAACACATGAGTATATGAAATTGCAAAGTATATCAATGGTTATTTGTATCTGAGATTTTTCAGCTGTATAAGTCAATTATGAAGAGAGAATATTAATGAGAGTAAAAGATGCATGATTTATGGAGATTTTAATTTAAAAAAGATTTTTCTAACTGATTTTTAGGAATCTATTTTTATGGTATATACGTATATAAGTGTTTATATACAAATCGAGGGCTGATTTTAGAACTTGAATTAGCTACGCTTTGTAATTAAGAAACTTAAGATATGAGCCCTGAATAATTTAGCAAACTATAACTATTTATGAAATTTTGCCAAGTAAGAAATTGTTATTAAATTTATCTACTAAGTACTTTTTCATCTCATTTTACTTGTCAATCTTAACAAATTAAAAAAAAAAGTTATTTTCTTTCAATATTATAGTAATAATTATACTTGAATTTTTTAAATATAATTTAATAAAATTAATTTTTAATAATATTTTTTTAAGAAAAGAGTCTGTTGCTAGTTTTGTTTTACTATAGATATATAGCAGTTATGAAATACTGCTACTTTTGGTACTCTCAAGAGAAGAACACTTCGTAGATATTAAAATTTTGTGAAATTCTCGAGTTCAATTTCTATTAAATTTTTTGGAGGCTACTCTATTTAAATTTTAGTTTAGGCCTATATGAAGGATAATATATTTTTTTTGAAGAGGAATTTTGAATATTTAATAAGTTCTTGAATATTCACAAAGTGATCGAAGTATCAATTTTTATTTTTTTTAAAGTTAAAGTGATCCAGAGACATTCTTTTTCGAGAGCAATTAGAATCAAAATGTTGCTCGACATTTTCAGTAATCAAATAAATCACAAGAAGGTGTAAATCATCTTATGTTCAAAATATGTCATGAACGACCTTCTAATCATGGAGAAAATTTAAATGAGAAAAATCAAGGATAAATATTTATCAATAAAATCTTTTTTTTAACATATTCTATTTGTTATTTCTGATTGCAGTCAACACTTTAAAATTTGTGCAAACACACCTCTTTATAAAAATAAAAAAATTGCACGTGTAAGTTCAGTAGTTGCGTTTTTTTTCCAATGTGTATCTCATGCTTCTAATTACTCTTGTTGACAACATCCTACAAAAAATGAATTTTGGGTTTAACTCAATCTCAAAAGTTAACTTATGTGGAGATGATTGTCCAAAATTATACAAAGAAATCACTCGTCGCTTCTGCATTCGATATGAAACTCTTCAACACTCCACCTCACTTCCAAAACTGAATATCTAAAGCATAAATAATATAACATGAGAGTCATCCACCGTCGTAAAAAGGAATTGGGATAACGAATCTTGGTCATATAAAAACACTCCAACAACACAATTGTTATTGCATATATTCAAAAGTACTGTATAGTCATTCTCTTAATTTAAACTAACACACACCCTACAAATGTGTGTCTCTCTCTCTATATCTCATAAGGAATTACAGTCATTCCATGCAGCATGCTCTACATTGTTATTATTACTATATCTCTGTACTAGGAATAATGACATTCATCAAGTCAAGCTCCTTATTTAGTACTTCACCACCTTGCATGATCAGTTCATAAGGAATCTCAAAATCATCAAACAGTTTATCTTCCAAAGCAAATTCACTGAAATCATTATAATCTACCTGATCAATTGGCTCTACTTTAGGTGCATTATTATTATTAGTCTTTTGGAAATTCAAACTTTTGATATAATTCTGGAGGAGAGAACTTGGGGTAGGCCATTTGGTGCGGCATTGTCGTCTTGAGAATTGCCTTCTTTTAGTAGCATTCCAATGGTTCTTTATGGAATTCTCAGTTCTACCAGCAAGTCTCTTTGCTATTTCTGCCCATTTGTTTCCTATTTTTGCATGTGCTTCGATTAATATCCTGTCTTCCTCCTCTGTCCACAAATCCTTCTGCTCAATGACAAATAATAATATAAAAAAATCATTAATTCGAGATAGTTAATTAGTTATATCGATAAGAGTCTTTCCTCACGTAACATGTGTGAGTTCAATTCTCATTGTTTTTCTTCCCTGTTAATCTATGTATTTGTTAAATCGAAAAAAATAGAAAAATAAGGCGTATTTAATTTGGTATGACAAAAGTCAATCACGAGTTTCTATCTATTGTTCTTGTATATCATTGTAACGAAAAGTTTTGGTGTAACTTGTAAAGTTATTGCCTTCTGACCAGGAGGTCACAGTTTTGAGTTGTGCCTCTTGCAAAAATGCAGGTTAAGACTGCGTATAATAGATTCTTGTGATTCGGTCCTTCTCCAAACTCCACATATAATAAAAGCTTAATGCATCAAACTATCCTTCTTTTATCAAAAGAAAATGAGCTTTTTTTCTTCGTATAATTCAAAAATTATGTATATCATGTGTCCTTAATTAGCAGCCAAAAGGAAAAAATTAGATTATAACTAATCTAGAAGGTGAAACAAAGAGGAAAGAAATAATTAATATATAGCAAAGGAATAAAGTAAAATCATACCTTGATATCAGGTCTAAGATGATTGTGCCACCTCTCTCTACATTGCTTCCCTATTCTCCCTTTCAACACTTGTGCTATTTGTGACCATTTTCTATCTCCATATTTCTCTACCAAATTTATCAAAATCCTGTAATTATGTAAAACAATTAAATTAATTGACAATAGTAAGTACTAACATTGATATTTTTTTCTAAAAAAAATTAATTAAAATACCTGTCTTCTTCAATCGTCCATTGACCTTTGACTGATTTTGACTTCTTTCGAATACCCCTTTCTAATTTTTGATTTTGAGTCTTTATTAGCTTCTTGTTCTTTCTTCCACCAATTTCTTTATCATCATAAATATTAGCACCATTATCATCAACAGTACTAGTAATACATGAACTTTCATCAGGCACAACATTGAAGTTGATAGGCTTCATATCCATACAACTCTCAAAATTCTTCATGACTAGTGTGCTACCACTTGCACTACTTGCATTTTGGTGATCAAATGACTTGAATTCATAACCAAAGTTGAAATCTTGACCAATTGATGAAAAGTTATCATCATGATTTGAGAATGGATCGAATAATGGATCATAACCATTATTCATTTTGATCATGAAATCCTGATCAAGGTTTGTGTTGAAGGTTAATGTTCCTTCGGCAATAGAAAAAGTAAGATCGAGGTGATGAAAATCTTGAAGATAATCTTTAGGGACCGTGCAAAAAACATCTTGTTTATGATCAAACTTCATGGAATCAATTAGGAGTACTAAAGCATGAGAGGAAGAATTAGGAGGAAAAGAATTTGGTGATTTCTGTTTTTCAATTTCTCTTTTGCTTTATTTGTGTGTAACTTATGTAGTAGTAATAAAGTGTAATAATACATTTATTACAGTGTGAATGTATTTGAACCCTCTTTGACCTTGATGATCCAATGACTATTGTTTGGTCAAGGCTTACGCAAAATATTTACCAATTTGGGGTTGTTTTGTAATCATAATATTTCTCCTTTTGTCAAATTTTGTAAATTTGATGACGTAATTTTAGATCTATGCAATTTCATCGTGCAAATATATAGAAGATTTACGAGGTACTTTATTTGGACACCATTGTTTGATATTTTGTTAAAAGTTTTGCATTTTATTTCCCTTCGAAACAATTTTAGACGTATAATATCTAAAGTTTCATATGTGTAAAAAAATAGTTAAACTTCAGTCATATATGGTTGAAGTTTAGACCCAAATGGTTGACTTCAGCCTCATATGTCTATCATACATGCAAATATATAAACTTCAGACAAAAATGCCTGAACGTCAGCCATATAAAATTTAGGAGGAATATTCACTTAAAAAGAAATCTTTCATTCTTCTCATTTATTTATTTATTTATTTGTCTATCTATTCTTGCTTTATATTTTTGTACCAAAAGTGTACTGATTGAAAAAATTAGCTAAAACAATTTAATTTAAGGTGCTCAGTAATTGTTAAATTAGGAAATGTACATGAAAAAGAACAACATTAAAGAAATTTTGGACTCATATTTAGTTGTTCTTAACAAGTTTTGAGACATGACTTTTCATAGTGTCGATTTTTTTTTATATAATTTAATTCTTGATTTCATAACAAACAAACCTATTTAGTTTAATTAAATGATTTTTCCTTATAATGGAATAATCTAGTTCATAAGGTGCAATATCGATTTTTATTATAATAACAAAAATATATTCAGTGTATTTGTGTAGATTTATTTTATTACGTATTTTATTATTATTTATATAAATAAATTAAAAATAGAATGAGAGACATTATTTTAAAGGAAGCATAAGCTAAATATGTCACGTTTGGTCATAATGACGTTTGAGAAGTGATAAGACAGAATTTATTTTCTTTTTCCCATAGTTATATCCTAATTTTCAATAAGGAATTTCACAATAATAGTGCACTAATTTCTTTTTACCATTTAATAAAAAGGCCAAATAAAAGAGAGCTTTATAATACTCAACTAGAATGTCCTTCGATAAAAATAAGTTTCTTTTGTAACTGAAGCTTGGTCTCCTCCTCTCACCACTTTTTCTATTGTAGCATTAAATTTTATAAGTAACTAATTGTCATTTAAGTTGATATCAATTAATTAGTACTAAATTGATCATATAAGGCCTAGAGGAACTTAGTGAATGCATGTTAATTACATTAATTAAGGTAGGATTAATTACTATTCCCTCATTCCATATTACTTGTCTACTTTTCTCTTTACATGTCCCTCAATAAATAAAAACTAAAAAATGTGTTTTACTAATTTAATTTTTAAATCCTTTTAATATACTATATTTATCTGTCTTATGACTCTTATCCATCAATACCAAAATTAACCATGAAAGAACATTTTTGGAACTTTATAGTATTTATATTTCTAAACCGAATTAATCTTAAGGGCAAAATGAGAAAAAAATAATTAATTTTCTCTTGGTTTTATAAATTGACAAGTAATTTGAGATAAATATTTTTAGTAATATGGACAAATAATATCGGATGAACGGAGTAATAAAGTTTGGGGTTAACTTTATCCTATGTTTGGTACGAGGTATTAACTAATTATGAGACTATTTTATCCCACTATTTGTACTAAAATAGTGTTATTACTGTCCCATATGAAGGGTAGGATAGATAGTCTTATGGGATATCCCTACTTATCCCATTGGTGAACCAAACCCATTAGGACACGTTTGGTATGATGGGTAAGGATAGATAATGATAATTTTGTAGTACTCCTTAATCTCTTGTTTGGTTACAAAGATTGGGATAACTTATCATATGATTAATAACTAATTTTGGGATAAATTATCTCTGCCTCTGGGTGAGATAATAATCATGGAATAACTTATCCCCGAATATAATAGTCAAAATAAGAAAAATATCCTCTCAAATTATTTTATACATCACTAATATAAAAAAATTAAATAAAGTGAAGGGTATTTTTGTAAACAAATAACTTACTCTTAAAAATTATTCAATGCATATTAATTTTAACACAACAAACCAAACACTCAATAGAAAATAATACCAGGATAATTAAACTCAACATAACTAATCTCAGTATAATTAATCCCATCATAACTTGTTAGTACCTTATTTGATACATTTTTTCAACCTATGTATAACTAGTGGTTGCATTAGTTATACACTCTATTTGGTATTAAGGTGTGTATAACTAATACATAAAAAAATCAATGATATTAGTAATACAAAGAGTTTTAATGCACGCATTACCATGGTTAAAGACACAATTGCCCCTCAAAACCTTTTCACATTCTTTTCATCATATTTGCGGAGGGTATTTTTACAAATCAATATTTACTTTTAGAAATTATGCAATGCATGTTATTTTTAATACACCAAACTAAACACTGCATAAGAAAAATCTCAGAATAACTAATACAAGCATAACTAATATCAACATTACTAATATACTATATTCTGTACTATTCTTATACATATTCCTACCAAATGACCCCTTACAGTATAAATTTGAACAGCTAACGGGATATTGAGTATTCCCCTCATTCCTAAAAAAGTGATCATTTTAGATTGAACACACTCCTTAAGAAATTGCTTATTCCTAGAAAAGTAAAAGTTTTGTTTACTACCTTACCCCTAATTAAATTTTACTATACATTAATATGATCTTTTCTAATTAATAATTTTTGGTTATTATGGCCCAAGAGACGAGCAGCCCCTTATTGTCAGCCCAATTTTCGTAATCAGAAAGGGTTATGCATAGGCCCAATATTTAAGCCCAATTCTTTTTCATCTAAATCTCAACCACCAGTCTTTTTATACTCTGTGGATCGGGTGGAACCGCCTCTCTTCTTCTTCCACATAAAGGGGAACCTCATCATACATAGTTATACAACATCTCTCCTTAATTCCCAAATTCTATCAAATTAGGGCAAATAACAAAGATGTTGAAGCACATCGGAAATCGAATTCTCGGGTTAGGTCAACGATCGCCGGTGACCCGAGGGGTCTTGCCGCGGCTCTATCATGAAAGAGTGGTGGACCATTACAATAATCCCCGAAATGTCGGGTCCTTTGACAAGCACGACCCGACAGTCGGTACGGGTCTTGTCGGAGCTCCGGCTTGTGGGGATGTGATGAAGCTTCAAATCAAGGTCGATGAAAAGACAGGGAAAATTACGGATGCTTGTTTCAAGACCTTTGGTTGTGGCTCTGCTATTGCTTCTTCCTCTGTCGGTACGTTTCTTCAAAAGAAATTTCCTCATCTCTGAATTTGGTAAAATGATAATGAAAAAAGATGAATCTGTTGACTCTTTGCACATATTATAAACTGATTTTGTTGAGCATCTGATGCTATTAAGATTGGTATTGGTGATTCTGAGTTATAATTTTCCAATTTTCAGCTACTGAATGGGTGAAAGGGAGACAAATGGAGGAAGTACTGTCCATAAAGAACACGTAAGTCCTTTGATTTTTCATTTTTGTGTCTGTTAAATAACTCAACATTCAACCAAGTGCACAACCTTCTTGTAGAATGTGTGCCAGCATATAATATTATACCAATATTAGAAAATATATACATAAAATACCCAGTTTTACAAAGAGACCACGGGTTCACTTCAATATATTTTTTAATATGAGCACAGGGGTCCGCTTCTGTTCCATTGTTGTTCCACTTGCGTTATTTTTCGACTTGCTGCACGTGCAACTTCTTCAGAGGAAGACACTAAAATTGAGAAGAACGACTTGTTCAACTTATCTCTACTGTAATCAAGAAAAAGAGCCTAACTGAAATCACTTAACCCTAAGGGCTAAGTCTATGCTCCATTGCTGCAATTTCACGTGCAAGATTGAGTATACTTAGTCGTCTTTGACAAAATCAATGTAACACAACTGATTTTCCACTTGGCCTCACCAATCTGGAAACTTAAGTTATAAAACTTAAGGGAAAGAAATGGGGGAAGAGAACCAGTCGGCCTTTTCTTTGTAAGTTGGAGAGAGGAATTTATTTGCTTGAACATAAAGAATGTGATAATTAGTTCTCTGTTGAAAAACTCACGGCTGTTAGGATTAGAACTATATATGCACCACTATTGAGCCCAATTCTTTTTCTCTCTTTTGGTTCGAAGGGGAAGGTAGACAACACGGGGTGTGTAGTAGGCACTACATGAGTTCGAGTCCTGGTTTGTCTACCAACTCTGGTTTTAAGTGGAAAACGGTAGAGGATTGGGCCTATATCGAATGAGTTTTAAGACTAAAAACTAGCCATTTCTTAATTGTCGAACCCCCTAAAAAAGGGAAGAAGCCTATTTATGATATCTGCATGCTGGCTGGCTGTACCTATTCGACTTAAATATAGTTTAGAGTGAACGAACTTTGAGGAACAGGATATATATATATGAGGTCTGACCAGCTTTCTCTTGAAAGATAATAAGTGTAATCATTAATGTTGCACTAAGAAGGTGCAAGCAAAAGTATTTACAGGATATAAAAGAGCTTTCCTTCCAACTCGAGGCTTGGCCAACTTATATCAGGGGAAGAAGTGAGGATTGACTAACTTGTGGCATTGCTTGTTAGACTTTCTGTTGGATGCAGTTTTATGTAAAAGCATTTTTCTGATGCATGTATATTTGTGGTTTAAAACATTTTACAAATCCCCTCTTCGTCCTCGGTTTTGACCCAGGCCATTTAGAAAATTTTAAGCGCATAGGGTTTCCTTTGGGGTAAAGCCTTAAAATTTGTTCTTTTTTATTTTTAAAATAATCTTTCCCCTGATCTATTTCTTTTCTCCTGATGGTTTAATCAAATTGATCATCTTTGCTTTCTGGGTCACGTGGCTTCCGCTTCTTACTGTTCCATTATTTTCAGCATTCTTTCACATCCCTTGCCCCCCTAAAAAATACTGCATGCTTCTGGCCTTGAAGTGTTGTGAGGAAAACGTTTTCTTTCTATATTGCTTTTTCATTATTTATAGTTTGGTTCAATATTTCTAAAAAGGATCGTCTGTGAAGGAATTGATGCTCAGATTCTCTTGTTTGAAGGACCTGGTGAATCTTGAGTTAAGTAAGAGGGGGTTATCAAGTCCAGTTTTGCGAAGTTTAAATTTGATCCATTTCCAATTGCTTGAAATTTTTACTTGAATCTTATGAGCAGCAGGCATGCTAAATCATGTCTGCTGCTAGTGTGTTACATATATTGATGATAGACTACCTCATGGCATAGTTCAACTTCAGTTTTGCAACATTATTAGCTTCCAAGCAGCAGATACACCAGTAGTCTTAGATCTGAATACTACCTGGCTTCTTGGTACATCTGCTCCTTACTGTTATCTTTGTTTCAACTCTTCTTTTTAATCATCATCTCTCGGATAGGCTATTGGAACAAATCCATTCTTTTATCTTTATGTAGAAACAGTGGTAAAGTATTTTGGCCTTCTCTTTTGTGGTGTTGATGTCTGTTCAACCTGCTGGATGGTTAATTGGTAATCTGCCTTTTTCTAGAGTGTGAGATGTATTTTTTTAGACAAAATAAAGAATAAAAAAATACATCTCTCCCTAGATTGTGGGATGTATTCTGAAACATATTTGACTTTACTGCAGGGAGATAGCAAAACATCTTTCCCTTCCACCTGTTAAACTGCACTGCAGTATGCTCGCTGAGGATGCAATTAAGGCTGCTGTGAAGGATTACGAGGCAAAGAAGGCAAAATTTAATGACAATGCAGCAAATGCGTCAACGGAAAAAGCAGCTTGATATACTGGTTGAGAAATGAAGTGCATGTGCGCAATGAAGTTGAGCATAAGAACGAAGATCAGGGATGTACATGTATGTAGTGGATCCTGGATTTTCATATATGTAAATTAGCTCTCTTGACTATTCGGTTTGTAATGTGTTGTTACTTTGGATGAAGAGTGAACTTGCAAGTTTCTGTTGCAAATAATAACGGTGGTTCATTAGAGCCCGTGACCAAGATGTAGTAGATGCATCACAGGTGTCACATAGTTGTAATAGTGAAGTGAAATTAGCAGGCGACTATGAGAGTTGTTTTTTGAAAGCTTGAAGCTTTGTCTTGTAATAACATGGAAAATATTACACAACTGGGCTCTACTCAACTGCTAATTGTTTCAATTTTATCAAAAAAAGTATGGCTGATAATGCAGGGGTAAAAGATGGTGACTGGTTGTAGATTGGTCAAAACAGGCGACGGTGCAAAATTCTTTTTTACATGTTGATTTTGTATGTAGTTTTTACTAAAACGTTGAGTTATTTTAAAAATAAAAGGATTACCTCTAATAGATAAGTGTAAATGACTTCATTCTTTTTTCCTATGATAAAAACAAGACTTTGTAAAAAGAATTTAAATATTTGGGCATATTATCCTCTTTTGATCCAATTGGGATCTGGGCATGCAATCATCCTTCTTAATAGTTCTTTTACTCCCTCTGTACCATATTAATTGTTTACTATACTAAAAATAGTTATTCCATATTAATTGACCACCTTACTAAATAAAAAAACATTAATTAAAATTTTTCCATATTAGTGTTCACATTAAAAGTGTTCACATTTATTTGTAAAGTTTCAAATAAATTTTTTAAAAGGTAAATTAGTAAAATCATTTTTTTATTTATCATTTCTTAATATGCGTGTAAAAGAAAAGTGTATAAATAAAATAGAACGGAGGGAGTATATAAGAAAACTGTTCCGACCTGGTAAGTTTTAAATTATAATCATGAGGTAATTAGTGTTAAGACATATATGGCTTTCTTGTGTCCAATAAAATGTTAATATAAATTGAGGGAGGGACTGTCCTTTCGCCTTTCTGTGACTATTTTCAATCTGTCCATGTCCAACTCGATCCACCCATTTGACACTCTTAACCTCATTTAAATCTTGTTTAAACATGAAAATAAATACTTTCTCTATTTTAAAAAGAATTACCTATTTTGATTCGCACAAAGTTTAATTTTTTTTTTTTTGAATTTTGTGATTTTAAATTAAAGTTATATCAAATGTATCAAAATGTCTTTCAATCTTGTGGTCTTAAATATGCTACGTGAAAAGTTTGAATTAAAGTGTTACCAAAAAGAAAAAGAGTTATTCTTTTTGAAACGGAATAAAAAAGAATGTAGGTCGGGAGTACTACTATAGTTTTGGATAACAACCTCGATTGTCATGAAAACTAAATATAAATGGGAGTTGGAGTTGAAGTTAGAGATGAAGTTGTGTTTGACCATGAATATAAATTGAAGTTATTTTTAATTTTTTGTGAGAAAAGTGGGAATAAAAATAAGTTTATTTTGTTTTTCAAATTTTGGAATTCAAACTTGCTGATTTTTTTAAACTTTTATGGCCATACATCATTTCCGAAATTCAAGTCCAGAAAAGAGTTAGTAAAAATTTCCATGGGCAAAAGATGACTATCTTTCCATTGAAATTTCAACACATTATATTTTCTCCCTGAGCTGCGGGTCTACTCATTGAGCGACCATTCAACGTTAGGCACAACTCAGAACAAGAGAGTGAAAATCAAGAATCACATTCCCCAAGATTCAAGTTTCTCTTACTATTACTGATCCTCCACCAACTGGGTCTGAGTTGGGTTCCTTAACATTCAATTGTATGATCATCATCTTCTTTTACTTTTCTGGGTCCCTCCCAACATTTTAGGTTTATGTACACTTGTTGCTACCATTTACGGCCAATTCATCAATGGTTCTTTAATGAACTTATTGTTGTGATAATTCAACTTTAACTCCTACTAGTAGGGGAAACAAAAAGGCCGCCGGCTGTTATTATTTACAGCCTACAGCCTGTTATCTTCTTTAATCCCCTCTTCGCTAATTATTAATCCTATTATTGTGATTAATTAATAATAGTTTTATTATTTTTGTATATATGGGTTCTGGGTAGTCAAGAACCAATCTTGAACAGTTGATATTGACTTTCACTTCATTTATTTGGTACAGTTGTTAGTGCCAATCGTCACAGCAGTTTGGTGGCTGAAGTTGAATTTTGGTTGGAGTAAATACAAGTGCGCTAACCAAATTGGACCCATTTGACTAAAGAAGAATTGTTTGGGTTTAGGAGCAAAGTAGGAAGGAAAGAGAGAGAGAGTTAATGGCAAGTCCAACGACAAAGGACCACTCTCACATTGAAATTAACGATATAAATGAGGAGACTCAACAGATTTCAGACAAGGATATTGTAGAAAAAGGAGGAGAGAAAGATATGGCGCCTTTGCCTGGGAGCTCAATTCATAGGTCTTCTTCTCGTCCACAGCTAGATGTTAGTGGTGCTGCAATTCAGGGCAATTTTGAGGAGAAGGATCCCACTATTCTCTTGCCTAATCAGACTGATGATATTTCCCACCTCGCTTTGGATATTGGTGGTAAAAATTCATTTCTTTATTCGAGTGATTTGATGTTTGTGTAATTCTTATTGTTCAAATGGATATGAAGTTGATATTTTCTTGTTTTATTTCTTGGTGTTTATGTTCTTTGAACCACCAGTCCAATGTTGCTTGCATGTTCTTTGTTAACTTATGATAACTTTGAAAATTGGGCAAAACACTACCACTGATATGATTGTGGATAATTCTTGTGGTGTCTCCAAGTTTGACCTTTGTCCCAACTTTTTCTGCTTTTGGTGTAATGCTGAACTCTTGCACTGGTTCTGAGTTTGATGTGCGAAAAGCTAATTAAGATTAACCTAAATCATAATCCAGGCTCTCTTATCAAGCTGATTTACTTTTCAAGACATGCGGACCGACAAGCGGATGATAGGAGAAAGAGGAAAGTTAAAGAGAGATTGGGTGTTTCTAATGGCAGCAGAAGAAGTTATCCTATCCTTGGAGGGAGGCTTCATTTTGTGAAGTTTGAGACATCAAAAATTAATGAGTGCTTAGATTTTATATATTCCAAGCAACTTCACTGCGGTGGTATAGTTCTTTGACTTGTCCATTATTTTCATAGTGCTAATTTTGTAAATGTGCTATATTTCCCCGTGATTTTCAAATGCTCTTGATCAGCACCACATATATTGGTAAGAGTAGTTTTAACATTTTGTTCATAATCTTGTGGCCAGGGATGGATTCACCACGTTGGCCTTCTGATGCCCCACCACGTGAAAATGCAGTAATTAAGGTACATCATACTTGTTGAATTGCGTGACAACCTCATTTAAAAGTTAAAGTTGCGAGGGAGGTAATTTTTATTTGTTTAATTATGTAACAGCACAAATGTGAGCCAGACACTTTATTTTCTTCCTTTGAATGATGTATATTCTCTTTTCTAGGGTCAAACACGTGAAAATACTTCTTTGATAACGATCGTTGTGAGATTTAAACCTAGGAACTTTATTTCCTCTGGTACCATGTTGAGCTTTGTGACCACCTCATTGAAAAATTCAAACTGTTAAGTGGGGACACTTTTATTTCTTTATTATGTATCAATGCTCTTGAGCCAGGATGCATACTTCCGGTTTTAATTTGATCAGAATCGAGTTATATGGAGGAAGAAGCAACTAGGTTTTACTTCAGTTTGCTGCTAGTTATTAGTTTTTATAATTCACACATACATTCACCTATTTAACTGGTTTGGTTTCGTGAAAAGGCTACAGGTGGTGGGGCATATAAGTTCGCTGATCTTTTTAAGGAAAGGCTGGGAGTCAGTATAGAGAAAGAAGATGAAATGAATTGTCTTGTTGCTGGTGCAAACTTCTTACTCAAGGTAAGATCTAATTTCCTGTCCCTTGCTTATTGCTCAATGTTCAACTGGAACCCCAATTGGCTAAAAATGATTTTTTTCTTGCTTAACTGTCTCACGCTGCATTTTCTCCTATATTGGCAGCTTTAGATCCAAGTCTTTTGTTTGACTGAGTACAGTGCATAAATGTTGCTTTTTTATCGCATTTCTCTTGGGAGGAGTACAAAGAATAACTCAATGCTGATTTTCAAATTGCTTTGTCATGCTTTCTGTAGTATTTTGCCATGGCTTTTTTCATTTCTTTTATTCCCTTTTCCGAACTGCTTTGATCTGTTTTACAGCGAGCCGAGGGTCTATCAGAAACAACCTCTCTACCTCTAGGGTAGGGGTAAGGTCTGCATACACCTACCCTCCCAGACCCCACTTTGTGGAACTACACTGTGTATGTTGTTGTTGTAGTGACCTGCAGAAGCTGCACTGGTTCCCTATATATCACTGAAACCATACCATTTCATATAAGTGTATTCCTGAAATCAAACCAGATAGTATTTCTTACTTGACCACAACTGTCATTTTATTTTGAAGAAGATAATTCAGGAGTTGTTTTTTACTTTCTTTTCCATGTAAAGACTATTCTGTGTCCGTTGGATGTTCATGGTCAGGCAGTTTTGCCCTCAACTTTTCCAAGTTTAACTTAATTTAGCTTGGGGGCTGTTAGACAATGATCTCTGACTTTTGCTTACATTATTGCCTTTGTTGATTATATTGCTGAAAGCTGTTTTTGAATAGGCAATCCGTCATGAAGCTTTTACGCATATGGAGGGTCACAAGGAGTTTGTGCAGATAGACCAGAATGATTTATTTCCATATCTGCTCGTGAATATCGGTTCTGGTGTTAGTATGATCAAGGTACTCCACTTTATTTCTTCTTTGGTGTTATTGAGCTCATAAAACATTTGAGTAGCTGCTAAATGTCTTCTTTGTGCTTTATTATAGGTTGATGGGGATGGACAGTTTCAGCGGGTCAGTGGCACAAATGTTGGAGGTGGTACATATTGGGGATTGGGGAGGTTGTTAACTAAGTGCAAGAG
The DNA here is from genome assembly GCA_003996215.1 of Jaltomata sinuosa. NCBI lineage: Eukaryota > Viridiplantae > Streptophyta > Magnoliopsida > Solanales > Solanaceae > Jaltomata > Jaltomata sinuosa. The sequence goes on along the minus strand of QJPP01000121.1, from coordinate 224,631 downwards.
GTACTTTTGGTTGGACAGCATTTGGATAATGTTCTGCCTGTGCCTTTTTTGCGTATCATATTTGAAGAGAATAAATTAAAGAGAGTAGTAGAAGATTGAGAATCCGTGAGCACAATCTGTCACAGCACTCATTCCTCTTTTGATGTTTGATAAGGTGAAGTGAATCTTAGTATATAGTACAAGAAGGTTGTGATAGGTACAAAGGGTAACAAAAGATTACAGCATCACATCTCTCACGGCACGTGTATTTAAACTCATTCACAATGGAACGGTATTCCAATTTTGTCTGAGTGACAATGGGACATTATTCCAGATCCCACTAGCTTTGGGATATGACTTCCTAAACACTCTATTATGGGCTAAAAGTTGCATAACTATAACTGACTCTGTCAATTCTCTGTTACAGTTTTGATGATCTGCTAGAGCTCAGTCAGCGTGGAGACAATAGCACCATAGACATGCTTGTTGGTGACATCTATGGTGGTATGGATTACTCAAAGGTACATTCTAATAGATCAGGATCTATTATCTAGCATTTATTTACTGATTAAACAGAGTTGAACTTTAGTGGTCTACATAGGTGTTTAATCATGTGGGAAAATAAAGATCCATGATCTTCTCCTGAGAGCCTGTAGTTGTGTTTTTTTTTTATTTGGTTCGTATTAGCTATACATCCTAATAAATTAATGATTATCTACTCAAGATCTATAATATCTTTATAGATTGGCCTTTCAGCTTCAACAATTGCTTCGAGTTTTGGGAAGACCATTTCAGAAAACAAGGAGCTTGAAGATTATAAGCCTGAAGATATCTCTCTATCCCTGTTGCGTATGATTTCATACAATATTGGTCAGGTATTCCACGTTTAAGATCCCTACAATTCTACAAAGCATTTACTTCAAGTTTTATATTTAGGGTTAAGTACATTTTTAGGTCTATCCTGTTTTGTGCACCAAGTGATAATTTGTGACAAATTTGTTAATAGTTGATCTCGTAGAATGGAACTAGACCAAGAAATCATTGTTTGTGTGATTTTATTTTTTATTTTTTTGACAAGTAAAGGTATTATTGATAATAAATTCAGCACCAAGAAAGTACTGAGAGAAAGTACAACAAAACTATCTAGGAATCCTCCAAGACTATAAGGGATCAATAAAATCTAGCATTACATCAAGATCATTCGAGAATTTCAGCATTACACCAGCTTTTTAAACTATGAATGCATCTATACTTCAATAGCAAATAGTTCTCTTTCTTCCTTCAGGACATCTGTCGTTCCTCTTGAGCCAAACATTCCAGAATATGCTTTTCAGTCTCTAGAACAACATTTTTTTTTCTGAAATAGAACATCAAGATTTTACTATTACAGATGAGTTATGACCGATATCTTGTTAAAAGTTAACCTACATGAATAAGTGGTACTGTAAAGAAATAGATGAGAGGATACTGATGTGGTCCACAGCCTGAATAGTTTTTGACCACCTAGGATGCGGGCATCTCAAACCCCTATGGGAAATTTGAGTTTTTATCTTTAGCTTCTATTTGTTTTTTACAAATGCTTGCCTTGTGAAGAAACCAAAAAGAGTTTCAAGAACATGAGTGCCTTAATAATTTAGAATCAGGCAAATTCTTCTGCCAAGTTCTCCATGATGAGAGGTTTATATGTCAGTTCAGTTAGCTATATTTACTTTATCCTTAAAAGGGAAAAATGGTTAGGTATATTTTTGATTCTTTCCTTTCTGAATGAATAGCTTCTGGGACTATTAGATATTGCCTAACCATAAAATTCTTCTTTAAAACATTTTCTAGATATCTTATCTCAATGCACTGCGTTTTGGACTCAAAAGGATATTCTTTGGAGGATTTTTCATACGAGGTCATGCTTACACTATGGACACAATCTCTTTTGCTGTTCAGTTCTGGTGAGAAATTGATTAATTTTACTAGGCTTCATTATTTAAAACCAGTCACTAGGTCTTTTTCTAGTTCTTTCTTTCCTCCTCCAAACCATGTGCTTCTTTCTTCCATTCATTATTGTCTCTTCATCAATTTCACCCCTACTCCAAATCTTTGAATAGGTCCAAAGGAGAGGCACAAGCTATGTTCTTGCGACATGAAGGTTTCTTGGGAGCTCTGGGCGCTTTTATGAGCTACGAAAAACATGGTTTAGATGACCTGATGGTTCATCAGTTAGTGGAAAGATTCCCAATGGGTGCACCATATATTGGAGGAAATGTTCACGGCCCACCGCTGGGAGATTTGAATGAGAAGGCAAGTATTACTTTAAAGTTTTAAATTCTCGTGCACTGGGTATTGGGTTTGAATGTGATAAGTTTTCTGTGTGACTTAGACTGTTATCAGTAGTGTCTTTCAACAGTTTTGAATGCCCTGCAAATGTTCCTTGCAGTGATTGATTTGACAAAATAGTTCTTGCTTTTGCATGGAGTTTCTAAGCTGCTTCTTATGCCATAGATTGTTGCAAGTAGCTTCTGAATGCAAGATGTGAGAACTTTTGTTTCCTAAGGAGTATATTTTCTTTTTGTATTTAGTAAGGAATAAATGCCTAAAGCTATAAAGCATATATTCTGTGGGGTATCCACTATGTGACAAGTGGTACCCATTTATGACCAACAATACATACATGTGGAATAATGGGAAGTGGCATGTGAAAAGGCACATGAAGTTAGCCATATAAGATAATAGGGAGTGCTCGTATGGTAAGCACCCCTCACCTCAACCCTAAGATTGTGGGTTCGAGTCACCAAGGGAGGAAAAAAAGGTGGAAGCTCGCTCCTAGGGAGGGGTAAAAAAAAGTTGGCCATATAAGTTGAAGCTTCTCGGGTTGCTTAAAGGTTTTGAGTCACCTCACTAAACTGACTCAGTTAGTCCCATATATCCCACAATTCTATTTTTGTTGGGGAATTTGTCGTTCCAGTTTGGTATCAGCTATGCGACTATTGTTTTTTACTTTCTTTTTTTAATATTTTGAATTGTTAATGCTTTTATGAGGATAGGTAAAGAGTTGCTTCTAGAGATGGTTGGAGAAACATTCCTTATGTATTACTTTTTTTTCTCCTCCTCCTCCTCCGCCGCTTCCATAGTTGCTTGACAAGCTGTATTGAGTTTTGAACTTATAGAAGGTAAAAAGGTTTAATTTTGGGGAGATTGATTTTTTAACTTGTTCTTCTCCAGAGTTGCTTGACAAGCTGTATTGAATTTTTGAATTTATAGAAGCTAAAGTCAGCAGGTCAACTGGTTTAATTTTTGGAGAGATTGATTTTTTTTTTCAAAGACCTATTTCTTTTACCATTCTGATAGGGGAGTTTGATAAATCAAAATTACTGAAATATAAGGTGTAATCCCGCTTTTCAAGTTTATTCCATAGTTGCTTGACAACCTGTAATGAATTCTGAATTTATAGAAGCTAAAGTTAGCTGGTAAATTGGTTTAATCTTTGGGGAAGATTGAATTTCTTTCTTCAATGGGAAATTGACCATGTAGCTTGATATAAATTTCTTTCTTCAATGGGAAATTGACCATGTAGCTTGATATTTCTTGTCTCTCAGTAATCTGATTTTTTGATGAGGTTACATAATAAGCTATATTTGATTGCAGATATCGTGGATGGAGAAATTTGTGCAAAAGGGAACTGAAATTACGGCTCCCGTGCCAATGGCACCACCAGCTACTACCGGCCTTGGAGGCTTTGAAGTTCCATCATCTAAAGGAGTTCTGCGATCTGATGCAAGCAAATTAAATGTTGGGGTTCTGCATCTGGTCCCATCTTTGGAGGTTTTCCCACTTTTAGCAGATCCAAAAACGTAAGTGATTAACGAAAGTTCATTTTGGGGCAGATCTTTTCCAATTTATGTGTTTCAACAAATGGTGCAACTCTTTAGTTGAGCTGGTTTTGCATAGTTCCTGGTTGCAATCATTGTCTGTTTGTACATTCTGGTTATTTTACTTCCATTTCTTATCTCTGGTTGTCTTAGTTTCATTCCATTCTGTTTGTTTTCTTTGAAGGGTCTGTCAGTGTTTATTTATCTTGGTCTCCCTACTTGGTTAGCCTGCAAACTACTGTCACATTAAAAGTTCTAGAAATGCCCCATCTTTATTTCATATCTTTCATCATTTGTGTAGATGTAGAGGGTACTTGACAAGATAATGATTTTATTGAAGCATATTGTGTTTTTACGTATTACATTTTTTTTGGGACACCGGTCTGAAGATTATTGCGTTTTTACCGAGTTTTGAATTGCTTTTAACAGATATGAGCCAAATACCATAGACCTCTCAGATCACGGTGAGCTAGAGTAAGTTGAAATTGCACACTAAGAACATGCTCTCTTTTTTCTCTGTAATAGGCAATAGCCAAACAAGCCTGCTTTCCATATTTTGGTCAATTTGTTATTTTTCTTAGACTAAAACTCGTTGTGCTGTAGGTACTGGTTCACTGTATTATCTGAGCATCTGTCAGACCTTGTTGACAAGGTAAAACATTGACCTCTTAATTATGTCAAAATTCTTGTTTCAGCCCAAGAGAGAAAGGTTCAGTAGTTTTCTAGGAAATTCCTCCAAGGAAGCTCTCCGACACAGGCTTTCATGTATTACATGTCTCAATTCATGGCCTATTAAACAATCATTTCTTAATTAAAAATTTGAGTGCTGAAAATGCAAGACCAGTAAAGCAATTTCGTTAAGTGGATAAAGATGATAAGAGAACTGTCATTGCTTTTCACATTATTGTACATCTGAATGATGTCTTCATAAAAAAGTTGCATTGCAAGGAGATATGGCGGATTGGATTCAAAATGGAGGAGGTAAAATGTTGAAAAGCTAAACTGTGTTACCCTAAAATCAATTCAAAAGCAACCTTTAGTTACTTAAAGGACATGCTGTATTTGAACTGTTCTTGCATTTTCATCTAGCAAACACCTACCTCAACTAATATGGGATTGAAGCGTAGTTGTTGTTATTTCATTTAGCCAAACACATGCCACAGAATAATGAAAGCCCAATTATGTTGCATGAAAATCAAGCCGAAAAGCGACATATGTTAATCAAGGACATGCTGCATTGTGAATTATTCTTGCATTTCAATAGACATGCACATTCTCAAATTGACCCACCAAAGAGACCGAAGTAGCACAGTCCAAATGACTCTTTTCAGCGTCCTTATAATAATTAGAGGATTTTTGTAACGGACTCCAAAATATATGGATGAATCCCATACTGAAATTTACCAAATTACCGTTAGGGATAATTGGAGTTTGGATTACCAAGAAATATGTAGAGGAACTAAATGTTTTTAACCTTGTACAATATCAACTGCCAAATAGTGATGCTTTAGCATGCCTTCATATTCTCGTTAATCTCTCCATACATTGCTTCCCATCCTTTTTTTTTTTTTGAAATTGTTGCTACTATTGAGGTTTTTCATCCTCCTACTTTTAATGGTAGAACAAGTCGATATAATGTGCAACTTTATTTATACTAACTTGTAGAACAAGTCAACATTGTGTGTATGAGTGTCAAATGACGGGTTGGGCTGAATTTGGGTGGGAAAAAAATGAGTTGAGTTAATAACTCGCCCAGAAGTTACTTGGGCTTAAATGGGCTAAAAAGCCCAACTCGCCCAATTCTTACTAAGTTTTAATTTCTTTATTTGTTCTTTTATAATTTTTTAGTGCCTCTGTTATTTCTTTATTATTACTATATATAACATATTAAATAAAAAAAGTTCTTTTAAAATATTTTGACAAGATTTCTCATGTGTCAATTTGGGCTATATATCAGCCCAATTTTTTTATGGACTGAAATTGGTTGAGCTAATAAATGGGCGGGTTTGACGGGTCATGTTTTTATGGCTAATTTTTCCACTTCTAATTATGAGTAACTTATTTATAATATATTGTAGAACAAGTCTATATTATGAGTAACTTTATTTATACTATCTTATAGTTATAGAAAACCAAGAAGTAAAAGTTGACTTGACAATTTTGATAAAAGGGTAAAGCTTGACTTGACAATCTTTCTAGGTCAGAGAGGTTCGGATGAAGATTTTCACTCTCTTCTTGTCCCTGCCCCTAGGCCGAGGAACTGATTTGTGCTTCAGCTGTTCATTCAATTTATGAAATGTCAAACTTGATCTTTTGATTGTTTAGAACAATAAAGGAGAAAATGCTGTCATGTTGTTTTGGATTGTGCAATGTGCTTCACTATTTACTTTTTTCTTTTTGGGTAAATAGGGACATTTTATTACCAAAAGGAAGAATTTACAAGCAAAACAAAAACCTGAATAACACCACCTACGCTCCCTGCACTCTCCTCACACCTGACACCTTATATCTACTGCTTCTAGTGAGCATGAAGGATAGAAATTTAACAACTCTAGTCCTCTAGCTAGTTGACAGAGCTTTGCAACCTAATAAGAATATCCTGCACCTGTTCTATATTATCTCGCTATGTCTCCCATATTTGTATGGTTTGAGAAGCTAACCCTTGAATTCTCCAGGCAGTGGCTAGTGAGGGTGGAACTGACGATGCAAAAAGAAGGGGTGATGCATTTGCTCGGGCATTTTCTGCACACTTGGCTAGGTATTATTCGTTGTTTATTTAGCTGCAATTTTTTCTGTTGTATTCTCTTTTCCATATCCATCTCTAGATGTTATTTTATAGTAGCCTATTGTTATGTAGGACTTTGAATTAATTAATCTTATAATAACTTTGTTAATTAATCTTCCATACAACCATGGCCACCGTACAACCACCAGAGCCGATTTGCCTCCATACAACCATGGCTACCGCCAACCACTACCTTACAACTATCATCGCTGACCTCTAACTACGCTGCTAGCTTTTATATTGTGGTTCATCAAAGAAATAATTTATACAACACCGTGTTAGTTAATATCTTATGTACTCCCACTATTCCAGTTTATGTGGAAACATTTCCTTTTTAGTCCGTTCCGAATTGAGTGGATGCTTTCTAAATTTGAAAATAATTGAACTTAATCCTTTCATTTTATCCCTAATGAGAGCTTTTATAGCTACACAAATGTTATGGAATGTGTAAGACCACAAAATTCAAAAGTCTTAAAGGTTATGGCATGTTTATGACCACAAATTTCAAAAGTCTTTCATACTTTTTTGATTTCCGTGCCTGTTCAAACTTTGCCACGGAAATTGAAACCGAAGGAGTACTATTTTGTGGATATAATATATATTTGTAATTTATTTGAATTATATATTTAGTAGTTTTTAAATAAAGATAAATTATCCACATTCAAATGCCGAAAACAAAAATGATTTTAGTTATAATGTATTCAGATCTAGATGCAATAATTTAATATTCAGATGTATATTCCGTCGTCTTAATCTTAATGAAAACTAACGGGCCCAAGGCTATATTTTTGAGATAAAGAGCGGAACTATTTCACTATAAGCTCATAAGATAATTACCTTAACTACTCTAGATCTTGAGTAGAGGAATTCAAAAATGGAAGAACTAATTTTGTTAGTGAAAAACAGGAGGTGTAGAGCTAATAAGAGTGTTAACACTTCCCCATAATATTTTTAAAGTTGATGCAAAAGAATATCTTTGTATTTTGTTACAGATTGATGGAGGAACCTGCAGCTTATGGAAAGCTAGGGCTCGCCAACCTTTTGGAGCTAAGAGAAGAATGCTTGAGAGAGTTTCACTTTTTTGATGCCTACCGTACCATTAAACAAAGGTATCTTCATATGAAAGGGACACATTCGTGTTCTATTATCTTTGAAGCAAGTATGCTTATCTTACCCACTCATTGAATATTTTATAGGGAGAATGAAGCTTCACTTGCAGTTTTACCTGATCTTCTGATGGAGCTTGACAGCCTGACTGAGGTATGTATTTTCTCATATATTTCCTTCTCTACTCTTTTTTTCCCTTTCTCCTCCCTTGAAATAAGTTAGCTAGATCATAAATATATGCGTTGTATTTTTAAGTCTATTCACTGATACATCTAGTTTCAATCTTGTAGGATATGAGATTACTTACACTAATAGAAGGTGTTCTTGCTGCTAATATTTTTGATTGGGGATCACGTGCCTGTGTTGATCTCTATCACAAAGGAACAATTATTGAGATCTATAGGATGAGTCGCAAGAAGATGCAAAGACCGTGGCGGGCAAGTGAAAGGAAAAAAAATATTAGAAAAGTCGTATTTATGTTGTTTTTTCATTAATGCTAGAGAATGTGCATTTAATGACATGCTTATGTCTTTAGGTGGACGATTTTGATGCTTTTAAAGAGAGAATGTTGGGGTCTGGAGACAGAAAGCCTCAGCCACATAAAAGAGCACTGCTTTTTGTTGACAACTCGGGTGCGGATATTGTTTTAGGGATGCTTCCCCTTGCAAGGGAACTTCTCCGGCGTGGAACTGAAGTATGGTTTGCCTTTAAATGAATCTGAAATTTTTAATGTTTTGCTTCATGGTACATTGCCTTGTATTTTCATTGTTTAAGCTTTATTGGTTTAGTGATACTTTATCTGATAATGAACAAGATAAGTGTTTATTTAACATGTAATAACCACTTTCAATTGCTACCTTGTTTGCTTTGTATGATCCTTTTCCATCTCCTTGCATATATGCTGAACGTTTTAGGTTCCAAAGATCAACCATTCAAAATTTTATGCAGGTTGTGCTGGTAGCGAACTCACTTCCTGCACTAAATGATGTTACTGCAATGGAGTTGCCTGATATTGTTGCTGAGGCTGCAAAGGTATGTTGATTTCCAAGAACTTTCTATTAGTTATAATGAGATTTATACATGGGCGGGTTCACAGTTTTAGTTACAGGTTCACGTGAACCCAGTAATTTTTGCTCGGACTATGTATATATGTTTGGAAATTTCTTAAATATCTATAAATATTTGAGTGTGAACCCATATATTATTGTTTTATATTAACTTGAAGTCGTTGTAGGAACCCGTAAACTTCAAATCTTGGATCCGCCTCTGGATGTATAACTCCTCTTGCCAATCTCTTTCCCCTTTTATATAGAGAAATAATGTTTTTTACCTTGGTTCTCTAGATGGAAATGAATCTATGCACTATTAAGGCATATTTGTATAATATTTTAGAGCTTTCTCTCTCTCGTCCCTCAACTTAATATCTCATACTTCGGTAATATTGCTTTGGCTTATAGCACTGCGATATTCTTCGAGGGGCAGCTGAAGCAGGAGGCTTGCTTGTTGATGCTATGAGTAATATGCAAGATGGTAACAAGGAAGATACAGCTTCCGTTCCTCTGATGGTTGTGGAGAATGGATGTGGCAGTCCATGCATAGACTTGAGGCAAGTGAGCTCAGAGTTAGCAGCTGCAGCCAAAGATGCGGATCTGGTATGGTGCTTCTTTCTTTAATACACTAAAAAGATGCAGCTATCTCATTCGGAAAATAAGTGCAACTTACCGGGGATGTTTTTTCCCTGGGTGCAGGTAATTTTGGAAGGGATGGGCCGGTCTTTGCATACCAATTATAATGCAAAGTTCAAATGTGATGCTCTAAAGGTAAGGATTACAGCAGTCACTTAAAACATTTTAAAGATGGTTTCTGCATATTTTATATGGCTCTAGTGTATATCAAACGGAGTTCCATAAGTACCTTCCATGAAATTTTAAGTTAGATTAGCTTTCTTCCATATTTTATTTAGGCATGATGTCCTATTAGTGGCTTATTGAACCAGCTAATTTGGTACTTCGAGTATGTGGGATGTTGGATAGTGTCAAGTATAGCACGCTCTCTTTGTGCCTCAGTCATCGTTGACATGCTTTATGTGGTTTTGCAGCTTGCTATGGTGAAGAATCAGCGGTTGGCAGCAAAACTGGTTAAAGGGAATATTTATGATTGTGTATGTAGATATGAACCAGCTAGCTGAAAGCTTCCCCTTTTCATGTAGTTCTATTTGTCTCGTCAGAACTGTCGCCCATACTAGGGGTTGAGGTTGATCATAAACAGGTGCCTCGACAAATATGATTATAGATGTAAACCTTCAGAAATTGTATTATTGTTTTTCCCATGTTTAGCCAACTGCATAACAGTCAGTTCATACTCAGGGTTGCTCTGAATATGTTTTGTTGCTCTGAATGGGTTGTCTTTTGTTTTCTTAAACTAGGAGTGTAAAAGTTTCCCCAAAAATCACCAACCTATAAATACTCATTTTTCTTCATTTCTAATAATATGATGTGGGTCACTCTACTTATTGGTGAAGTTGATTACTCAAGTCTACGTATCATCTGTTTTATTTGAGGTAAATATTAAGATGACTGAATTCTTTACCATAAATATTGTTGGTCTAAATGATAGAAACTACAACAGGTAGCCACTATCAATGGTGCTATTTATAATACAATCACAATTTATGATGTATGTAAGATTTAGCCAACAACAATGAATTACTACACAAGATTTCTTCTAGCAATCTCTGACGATTTCCTCCTACCATTTTATCAAGAGTAAAGTAACATTCTTTTTGACTAACATGACAACTATGATCAATATTTGTCTGCATCATTGTTAGACATTTGTGGAGGACCTTAAGGAAGCCTTATAGTATGTCCTTTTATAATTAATTAATTCTCATGGCAACGAAAATCACTGTTGTATAAACTAGTTCGAACTTCAAGATAGTGACTTAAATTTTGAACTACGAAAATTGAACTCCTGAAGTCCAAAGAACTGGAAGTGAAATTCAATCCACGAAATAATTTGAACTATGAACAATGTTGTTGTGATAAAGGTCGTACAAATTGATTTTCAACGTAATCAAAAAGCCATATGAATACCACTCTTTTATACATAAGTTTCATGAAATAATCACCTGATGAATACATCAATGAAGGGCATTTGGTCTAGTGGTATGATTCTCGCTTTGGGTGCGAGAGGTCCCGAGTTCGATTCTCGGAATGCCCCTTTTTGATAATTTTTTTGTTTTTCAAATATTCACTGCTTCCTATAGAGAGGAACTAAAACACAAATTAACAGGCTTTTTTGAGTTCTGTGGGATATTTATTGAAGGTTGTGGACTTGACCTGATCAGTGCAAAAAGCTGTAGGGCAAACTTTTGATCTTATATATTTGTCTTGGTGTTATTTGACCAGTCAAGAGCAAATTAATCACAAGAAGGCAGTCAGTCAATGTCAGAAATCATGGTATACCAGGCTTTGATAGGTAAAAGACAAATATACCAATTTGAATAAAAGCAGACACAGAGACTATATATGGAGGGAAAAGTGTAGCAATGACCAGAAACGTCGTCTACAAATCTTGGCTTATCCAGAAAGCATCATTTGTATAAACAGAATCTCTCTTGAAGGGAATGAAAAAAAAATAGTATGAAATTGCACTCGGTGTTTTTACTAAATCATATTGTTTTAAGAGTGTATGTGTACGTAGACATGTATCATGTATTTATTGAAACGTCTATTTGGACGTACGTAGTTAAAGTGATCATGATGATGAGTAACCCAGTGTTATAATCATGACCAGTGATCTTAATTATAAATGACAAAAAAAATAAAAATTGATTGCTGAAAAGTGAAATAGGACCATTTCAAATTGATGATGATGATGCATGACACTGAGGAAAATCTTCTTATGATATTCATCGACTATTAACAGAGAGTCCGAGGAGGATTGCATCACCACGTATCATAATAACACTCTCTTTATAGTTTGCCAGATTTCTGTGTACTTCAAAATTAGAAATATTCTTGTTTAATTTTCCTAAGATGAATGTCTCCACAGCTTAGTGTAGAATTTGAAATGTTTGTCATATTCAGTAAAACTATTTGCATACGATCTCATTTTTTGAGCCAGAAATTGGAGCTAATAGATTGTAATCCCACACGTGGGTTCTTGGGGATAATAGAGTGTATGCAGACCTTATCCCTACCTCGTAAAGATAGAGGGATTGTTTCCGATAGACCTTCGACTTAGAAAGCATAGCAAAATAGTTTGAAAAGAGAATATAGAAATTGAAGTAGTAACAAAATCGAAATAATGCGAGGCAGAGAGCAACACAACATACACAAGAAAGAAGAGCAGTGACAATGAAATGATGCGATAACCGAAGCACAAAATAACACTAGTGATAAATGATATCAAAAGACAAGAAACTACAAAAATAATGTTAATACTACCCAGTAACAACACGAAAAGAAGCAAATAGAAAACGTTTCTTACATATTCCAAGCATTCAATTTTGTGTTCTTCGTTCATCTTTGTTGTCCTTCTTCACACTTCCCCAACATTTTTTGATTTAACAACTCACCTTAAATCAAAAGAACAATGACATTATATTGTTGGTTGACTCATTACTCCAAGTACACACCAAACATTAATTAGCTCAAAATTAAACTAATGTACAACACAATAAATAATGATCGAATCTCATCTTTCCAATATTATGAATCCAAGATTACATTACCTCAAGAAAAGGGAAAATTAATCATACATATTCAAATTCTGCCAGGACCATGATATATACTCGTACTACATAACTTAGTATCAATTAGTCATGGAAGAACATAGAGAAAACAAAAGAATAAATCATACATCAAATTATTATTAATCCACTTAAGTTTTTCCCACCAAAAGAAAAGAATGCATATTAATTAACATCTTATTATTTTCCCCTCCCCTCAATAATAATACCAATAATATTTCAATGAGGTCGAAATTTTTGACTGCAAGACTGGCAAGTAACTTCCATGCACGTAGGATCAATCCTACGAGTTGCTCTTTCTTTCAATTTTTCAGCTCTTTCAACTTCCTCTTTAGCTCTTTCCCACATATTCCTCGCACGTGCGAATTCGGACTGAGCCAGCTCTATTTCTCTTCTAGTAAGTTCCCTCACACGCTCCGCGTATGCTTTTTCGATGGCTGCTAGCCGGATTTGCTCGGCGGCTTGCCATTTAAGGGCTTCGATGTAGCCCGAGTCGAACCGGACATCGGTACTGTAGTGGTTGTGATGGTCATGGTTTACTACTGGTCGAATTAGGACACCTTGATGATGGTCTGAAGGTGGCTTTATTGGTCGTACGCTGATTGAGAGCTGTAGGTCCAATGAAGGAGGTTCAATTGATTCCGATGATCGGAGCATGTTCGCGGAGGGATCGGATGGCCAGGAGGAGGAATTTGCTGCGTTTGAGTGAGTAGAAAGAAAGTGTAGCTCCTTCTGGTCATCCTCCATTATATATTAAGGCCTCGATCTCCAAGTGTTGCTGCTCAGAATGTAAGCAAAGAATTAGGGCAACTTATAAAATCCTCAAACGATAACATATTTATTTACATTAGGGTTTAACAAAAACAAACTCTCTGCCCTACAATGATAGCTGTAAGGTCTGTGTACATCCTACTTTTCCCAGACTTCACTTGTGAGATTACGTACATTGGATATCTTGTTGTTGTGGTATATTTTACACTGGTAGTGTAACAGAAGAAGTAACGACCAAGGAGTACTGTACTGAGATGGATGATCCATTCACACTTAATCAGAGGTCTTTTGTTTCGAATATTGGGGATGAATTTGTATTAATCAGACCAGTTGATTCCAGTAGATGGTTATACAAAAACATCTTAGGGTAACTTAAAACTTTTATAGAATTTGAATTTTATATATAGATAGTGTAAGAAAAACTACTAATATTACTAGTATGTACTATAACTTAAATTCAACAAATGTTCACATATGTATAGAAGGTTGCATTATTCTTTGGGGGGGGGGGGGGGGGAATACCCTCCTAGCTAGTAAAACTTGTTGTTAGGCCTAGTTCTTACCAAATATAATTACATACACACAAAATGAAATACATGTGTGTACTAAAATCCTTGACTTGTTTTCTAGCTGCATTTTAGTTTGGCCTCATGTACTCTAGCTAGCTTCAGTACCAACTGATAGATGTAGAGTTTGATAGGTCAAAATGAAATGCAATTTTTTTTTCTTTTTCTTTTGATTTGTGAGAAAGAAAAAGAAAGAAAATCATATTTTATCCTTAAACAATTATCATTGCCAATAATGACACTATTTTCGTTTTATAAACTCAAACTGTTTGACACCATCCTAATTAAGTAATAGTAGTATTGTTTTACATATACTACAACTTTTACATGTTTCTAGCTAGAACTCAAATCTGTTTAACTAACCAAATTTAAGTTTTGGTATGATATATGTTTTATAATTTCAAGCTAAGTTTTTCAACTATTGCTATAATATTTTCTTTCATTACTTACTATTTGTGTATTATACATTAGTCAAACTAGTACCTTAAACTCATTGCATTATTATTCTAGCGTCACATAAAATGGGATAAAGGGATTAATACTACTACCAGTTATACATGATCAGACAAAATGTATTTGGAATTCGTGCATGCCTTAACCATCTTTTAGCCAAAATAAGAGTATGACATTTGTTCGAACTCATCTCATCTAAAAATTTAGTCCATTAGAAATAGCATACTACAACTTCACATTTACCTTAGCTTGTTCAATGCAAAAAATTGGCCAAAGTAAAAATATGAGCAGCTGTGAAGGAGGAGAAGAAAATTAAAGGAGAAGCTTGTTTTAGTTGCAAATCATATTAAGAATTTTAATTTGTGATATATATCGACAATAAACTCATGATTTCCACACTATCTTTACTGCATTAGATAATTGAATCAATTAAAAATGAATAATGTACAAGTTCCATTTCAATTTTTCCAGTAAAAGGTCTCGGAGTAGAAGTGAAAAAAGAGAAATTTATATAGATCTGTTTGAAATAATCCAACATCTATTATTTTCTTGTATATGTTCAGAATTTGACTTTTAATTAGTAGTAATAATTAACTCCACGGATTTAGTTAACGTGCAGCCTTTTGATAATAGTTTCAGTGATATCATTAGAATCAGAAGATGTATGAGAATCATAAGTACTTCTCTAAAATATCCAATGAGAAAAAAAGAGAGGAAAATCTAACATTAATTCGCTTAATCAAAGATTTTCCGAGTGACAATGAAACAGAGTTGATTTCTTAGATGGTCACTCAAATTATAACTAATAGTTGAGTGACAATTCGAGAAATCAACCCCAATCATGAAATGAGTAAAATCGGATTTAAGGTCAATTAAAGGACATACGTGATATATAAATCCAATTATATTACCTATAAAACTATAGTATATGTTCTTCATGGTCCTATTTGAAGTCTCTCCTTTGACCTATCCCAGAGAATGTCAAAGGGATAGAGTAGCAATTTCCTTTAATATTAAAATTTCCTTTCAGTACTTGAGGTAACTAGAAACTTATATTGGAATAGAAAACAAAAATGGTAACTAGGTACATGATTAATTTCAGGAAAATATATGTAATATTTTACGTAGCTAGCTAGCTAGCTGCTGCTAGTAATCATGAAGATGCCAACAAATAATTCATGTTGCAGAGAGAAAGTGCTAAAAACTTTGACCGAAAAATTATAAAGATGGATCAATATAATGCACAAGAATACAATCAAAAGAACTGAGATGAAATCTTTTCATGAACAATTATTTGTAAAGCACGAAAAAAGCCAAGATGAATGAAGGAAAGAAATAGTACCTTATGAGTTTCAGTATTCAATGAATTGGTATAAAGAGAGAGAAAGAAAGATGTACTAAATTTTTTCTGCTGGAAGGCTTGAAATGAAGAGACTGTGGAGGTAGGGGAATTAGGTATATGAACAAAAATGAAGACAATAATTGGGAAGCCCTAAAAAAAGGACTTAAAACTTTTTTACAAGACGTTATGGGAGAGAGAGAATGAATGAATGAGAAGCAACAAAGAGAAAACGACTTTTGAAACCGATAGATTTTGACAACAAATATTGGGGGGGGGGGGGGGGGGGGGTGACACACATGTATGTATATATGTGTGTGTGTGTGTGAGTGATATATATTGTAGTAGAAGAAGTAGAGTAGTAGTAATTGTATGACATATATATATACACAAAACCACATGGATGGTTTGCTAGTGGGAGAGACAAAGGCATTACCTACTTGCATGGGTTAAAGTGGACGTACACAAAGCACCAAAAATGTAATTACAAATTTCAGGAAAAAAGTGAATGTACTATATCACAAATGTGGGTCACCTAATCCCCCCCCCCCCCACCTAAGGTGTATATTCCCCTCTCTCTCATGGAGTACCTCTTTTCCAATATACTATACTTCTTCTGTTTTAGTTTATATGAAATCGTTTTAATGAAACATGAAATTTAAAAAATATTTTTTTTGTTTCAATTTATGTAACACAATTCGGTTAAAGAATAATTTGTTTGCATCTTGAAATTTAAAAGGTGTCATATAAATTGAGATAAAGGGAGTAACAAAGAAATTGTGAAATTGATAGTCTCGTAAAACATTCATAATATTTCTATACTGTGTAGTTATAAAGATTTATCATTCAGGATAAAATAAGATGTTAAAATAAAATTGTTGCCAATTTTAAAAATTATTTGTTCTTTTCTAAACAAACTAAAAAAGAAGGTTGTCACATAAACGTAACTGAAGCAGAAGGCTCAGAGTATTAATTTAAAATTTGTACCATTGGATGGTAATTTGGTAAAGATTGTTCCACGCTTTTACTAGAGATCTCGTGTTTAAATCTTGAGAATAGAAAATTCTTTGCAGGGAGTTAGCGCTTTAGGCCTTATTTGGTTTGCACTTAATTAATGGAAGACTGAATCTGAATGATTCAGACCTTAGATCATTAAGTGCATTTGCTTACATTAAAATTAAAGCACTTAGGTTTTAATTATTAAGATATTGAACAAAATCTTAATATCATTAAAAAGTATTTTTGAGTGAATAATTTACACCACCACTTTGTCCACAACCACCACTAATCATTTGTGTCATCACAACTACCAGCACCATCGCCAACCACCTCTGTCATCACAACCATCACTGGCAAACACCACTACTGCCAACCACCATTGACAAAAAACTTAACTAAAGGTAAAACTGACCTATTTTGAATAGTTCAAAAGTATATTCAAGTTTTTTTACCTTTATTCCTTAAAAGTTTCATATTTTCAAAAACTAAAGTTAGATCTCCAATGTTTAAATCTTCTTTTTATTTTTTGTAATTTTCCTCGTCTTATCTCAGTTGTCAAATTTATTTTTTCAAACAATTTTAGAAAGTACAGAACCTTCTGTGTGTTACGTTTTTTTAGCCTTTCCCAGCCACTACACTACAAGTAATCACTAATAAAGTAAATTATTGTTGTCTCGTAAATAAACTCGTAATGGATAAGTTAAAGCTAAACCCATTTTAAAAATGACCATTTTTAGGAACGTGACAATGTTTTCATAAACGGAAAGTAACAATTGATACGGAATATATAGTCGAATTATTAAAACTTAAATTGATCTTACCTTAATAGTGATTGATACTAATTAAATCCATCTAAATTGGGATTGGTGGACTACATTTGATTATTATTATTATTATTGCATATTGAATAGGATTATCACATTCTTTTACCCAAGAAAAAGTAGTCACAAGAGGGAGGGAGGGGGGCAGATGTTGAAGAAAGAAAATATTATAAGACAATAAATATTTTAAACATTTTAAATTAGATTAGAAGAATGACGTGCTTAAAGTGACTAAAGTATGAAAAGGAGGGGGACAAGAGAAATTAAAACTGCTACTGATGAATGAAGAATTCCACATTGGTGATGGAAGTGGTCATGGCTTTTTTAATTTGGTTCGAGCAATTCTCTCCTCATAAATTTGTTTTAGGATTGAGTTAAGTTCAAAATTCAATTAATATTGTATTAGAGTCTGGGGTCTGATATTGACCTAACAAAGTCGCGGAGTGATGAATGAAAAATACAACATTGGTGATAGAAGGTTGAATTTCGTAATTTTGTTCTTAAGTTAGGCACAGGATTCATTTAACAGCTACAGATTAATTCGTAAGTGTCTTCCACATTATCCAAAAACATAAACGTGGAATGTTGAATTTCTTTCTTAAGCAAACGTAACTATCAGAAGCAACTAGCAAGATTTAGTTATGACAGGAAAATCTTCATGATTATACACCACCAATTGTACTACTGTTAGAAATTTTACGATTTAATTTAATTATTTCAGATAGTGTTAATTATGTGTTAAATACCTTTCTCAAGTTGAAGTTTTTGCCGTACATTGCAAATATATTAAGGGGTCATTTGGAAGGATGCATTAGAAAAAATAATACATGCATTAGTTTTGTGTATTTCTAATATCTTGTTTGGTATACTTTTTCAACCTAGGTAGAATTAATGCAACATTAGTTATACACTCTATTTGGTATTAGCAATGCAAGAATTCTTAATGCATGCATTAGCATGGTTCAAGACATAATTGCCCCTGAAATCTTTTTCTACATCTTTTTCACTGTATTTGTGGAGGGTATGTAATGAAATATTTTTTCTAGAAATTATGCAATGCATGTTATTTTTAATACACCAAACCAAATAGTGTATAAGAAAATTTTAGCATAACAATATCAACATTACTAATACACCTTATTCAACAGTATTCTTATACAGGCGTAGAAATTTCTTTACTTGTTAGGTATAGATAATAGTATCTCTCATTTACTTATTCTGTTTGTTATGTATTCTTTCATTTTATTATTCACGCAAGAGTTAACTCCAACTTTATATATATATATGAACTTTTAAAAAATATTTTTAAAATTTGTTATCTTGAATATGTATGAGATTTTTATAGCTATAAAAACATGTCATATATAAAAATAAAAAATTTCATTTTGAAACAGACTAATAAGAAAATGACGGAGTATATATACGTTGGTTAATGTGGGATGAGGAAACAGTTATGTCATGTATCACATCGTTGATCAAAGCACATTCATCGTATTAAGTTGACAATTGACATCGTTTTCTTTAGTGGTCTGTCTCTTTTATGTGTGCCTTTTTTTTTCAATGAGTGAATGCAACGAAAAATTCAAATGGAACTACATATAAAAAGGTACATAAACGCAGTGGAATTGAACCCACAAATTTGTGGTTAACCCATGTTTCTGATATAAAAAGGTACACAAAATGCTTTAGAGTGGAATCGAACTCGCGACGGGAGACTTAAAATGCACACTCTTCTCCACTGAGCTACAGCACACACTCAGTATAAGGGTGTTCAAATTGTTAAATATACTCATAAACAGAATATTTTACCTACGTATTCGATATATTTTTCTGGCGAAGGGTGTTCGGCTGACCACCCTTGCTATAGGGTAGCTCCGCCCCTGGTGGCCTCCTCAACAATATTCTCAAATTATCAATTATTTGTTCCTCAATACCAGACTGTAACATTTATAGTACGTACTCCACTATTTTGTGACAATGAAATTCATTATATAAATTATCAATGGAAATTAGTATACATATTACAAATCTTGTATATTCATCATTTGTCCTTTTTATGTAAAAATTACTTTTTAAATTTATATTTTTATAATAGTATTTTAAGAATATTTCAGTCACTTAAAAATAAAATTATTTATCAATATTTTTTTATCAAACACATTAATGGTTTGTTATCAACTTGATCAACACTCATATTCAAACATATAACTAGCTACATACTTATTGATAGAATTTATTTCATCACCTAAAAATATTTTTCAGCATTCGATACTTATCAACTAGTTGTAATCAGCTAACTCAAATAAACTACATGGATATAAACTTATTAAGCTCGTAAACTAATACTGAAACGTTTGGTGATCGAGAGAGTAATAATGAGATCCACACGTGCATCAAGTGTTGTGTATTAATAATTTATACTCTATTGCTATTGGAATTTACGTGGTATTCTTTCTTTTTTAATTAATTCCAAAAATAATGTCACCTTATTATAATTAAAAATAATTTAATTTTAAAATTCCTCTTTTACCCTTAATGAAATAATTTATAACCACACAAATATTTAAGAATTGTTTTTAGACGACAAATTTCAAAAGTCTTTCATTTTTTTCTTTTTTGAGTTAATGGTGAAAAACACGCCTAAAGTATTTCATATCTAAACTATCAAGTGTGTGAGTTTCCTACCTCAACTATCACCAACTATTTATCGGAACTAACCTCAACTATTAATTGTTTACTTTTCCTATCTAAAAGTTCAGGTATGAAACTCAAATGATTAATAGTTGAGGTGTGTTCCTATAAATAGTTGAGATAGAAAACTCACACAAATAATAATTTAAATATGGAACTTAAAAAACTGAGATACTTTAGGTGTATTTTTCAGCCTTCATTCCTTTTCTTAAAACATCATGCCAAGTCAAACAATATCACATAAATTAGGACGGAGAAATTAATACTGAAGATGGAGGGGGGTGGGGGGCATGACCCCAATAGGTGGGGGAGGGGTGGGGGTGCTTTATAGAGGGAGAGGGGAGGAAGAGAGTAGCTTTATTGGTAGGGCAATGTTGTCGGGGCTCTCTACATATTATACCAAATGAATAAAGCTACACTGATGGATCTCTAACTTTATTTGTATTGAGTATGATCCGTCAATGGAAGAAAAAAGCTACAAGGATTGGCACGTGGGAGGTGGCACAATATGAATTAATGATGAAGATGATGAATTTCATGATATACTACTATATATTTTCTGCAGAATCTACTGCTTGGAACCTTTATATGTAGGTCCATTCTCCATGTGGCTTTCCACGATTTTGTTTGATCCTTAACCATGTGCCTTTACCCTGACTCACTTCCAATTTTAACATGAAGTTAACAATCATTTATTAAATTTGCGGGCTATTATGTTGAAGCGCAGTTTACCATGCGAATTTTCTTGTCAACAAAACAATAACTTATAAGCTCCAAGGGATAAATCAATATATTTTAATTTCATATTTCGGTACAACGAAAATATAAGCTAAATAAAGATCTCAAAATTGTTTATAATATGGCTCAAGTCTGTTAAGACTTAATAATTTCATATTCATTGGTTAGCGACATCCAAATATTTTAATAATATCATGGTGAAGCTTTGAATTGCCTCGTTCGTTCTTGTATTAATTATTATGGATTACATTTGCGTGGAATCGATTATGTAGTATTGTACTCCCTCCATTATTCCTTTTAAGAAAATATTAACTAAATATTATTTTACTAAATTATTCATATTTATTATGCTTTTGAAATTTAAATATGATCAATAATGCTCCAATAGTTAAAGAAATGGTTATTTAATGATAAAAGTAGAATTGGAAAGAATTATAATTTATATTTTTCCTTAATTTGTTATTGTAGACAAATTAAAAAGAAAATTTATTTGTAATATATGAACAAGTAAAAGAGAACGATAGAGTATTTGTTTTATCCCCAAAATATGACATGTTAAAACATTATTTATGAGAGGTGGACGGTGGAATATTTTACATGTTATGGAGCAAGGTATAAGTTGCCCCACCAAATTACATTATTTTCAGATTAAAAGGTGGCATTCTTGAAGAGTTTCACATCGGATGAAAAAGAGATGATTGGTCTTCTTATATCGTATTAATTAGGCAAATTTTTTTCAGGAGTTAATTTTTTGGATTGAGTTAAGTCTCAAATTCATTTTAAAATATGATCTAGCTCCATACTCATTATCTTAAAAAAAGTTTGATTTTTTAAATGAAGATGATGAGTTTTTGAGAATTGAGAAAGATGTCGGATGTAACCATTATTACATCATTAATTAAGCAAAACTAGAGGCAGCCTTTTAACTAAAACGTGAATCATCTAATTGAATCCTCGTTTAACAACTTACAATAATTGGAATTACTTCTAGTCTAAGATATAATGATTATATATTTTTGTTTTCTTAGTTGTTGTTGAATATATATAAATCAATGAGCTCATTAATTTGTCTTGGACAAGAAATGAGGCGTTAGGTAATATAAAGTGCAAGGGCCTAGTTAGAGAGAAACCAATTATATGCCATTGTAGTTGGAATAAAAGGGAGAGAGCTAGGGACAAGATGAGGATGGTGAAATAATTGAAATAATTAATAATCAAGTCAAAATGAAAGTGGCCTTTCTAGGATAAAGGAGTCGATCTTTTCATCCTTGTTTGGTTGAGTTGGGGAAAAGGGAAAAAAAAAGAAGAAAAAAAGATGGTAGACTTTTTAATGTGTTGTTGCTATTAATATAATTATCTTGTGATTTAGATAATGCCATCTTCCTCGAAAAGACCATATGCCAATAAAGTTCATTTATATATTGTTAAATACCAGAGATCAAATAACGCTTACTTAAGAAAATTAAAGAACTCATTAGTAAACTACATCTTAAAGTGGCAATTTCCAAACAATACTAAAGGTGCAAAAATTGGAGAAGGAATTCATGTTCATGTCATTTGATAAGTTATACTAGTAGCTAGAGACCTTCTTCCTATTCTCATATTGTCTTTCTATATTTAATCTATATGCAATAGCATATTCAGTGTAATCTCACAGATGAGGTTTAGTAAGCGTGAAATGTATGCAGTCGTTATTCCTATTTTTATGGGATAAAGAGGTTGTTTCTGATATGTTGAAGAGTTTCACATCAGATGAAAAGGGAATGAATGATCTCCTTATTTGGCTTTGGGCAATCCTCCCTAATGAGCTATCTTTTGGGATTGAATTAGGCTCAAGATTCATTTCTCTGCATGGTACACCATCTTTACCATGTAAAGAGTCCCACATCAAATGATCCCCTCATGAGCTAGCAGCTTTTTGAGGTTGACTTAAATCCAAAATTCATTTCTTTAAACGACAAACCCATCTCTACTCAAAAAAAATTAACCTATATATATTTAGTTAAAAATTTCAATAATCATTTTGTCTTTTTACAGATTTAACATATTGAATAAAAACAATTTATCGAAGGGCCAAATACTATTAATTAACATTATTGAGTGTCATCATAAAGTGACTTTACTCAGACCAAATCATATATATAATCTAAACACAACCAGGATTTTTGTGATAACACAATAATATCGCTATAAAGATGATAGTAGTTTTAATGGTGACTATATTCAAGTCATCAAAAAAGTTGACGATTTTTCTACTTTCTATGGCGACTTTATTCGTCATTTTAAAAAAAGGCATATTTCCCTAATAAAGAAACTCGAATTGTCGATAGAAAATTATTACCCGTTGAGAATACCATATTTCTATAAGCAACGTCCATTTGAAATTCAGAGTAATATATATGTTGTTCAACTGTCAAGATTGATCAAGATCATGAAAATCTAAGGGCATGAAATGAAAGAAAGATTTTGGTGGATTGAAGAGGGGCTCCAATTAGTATATACTCCTAGCTTTTGTGCACGAGATATATTACTATACATATGTGTGACATAATGGAAGGTACATGAACACAAGTATGGCATCTTGCTTTATTTAATGATGAAGGCTTTTTTATTCGTCAAACTTTCTAAATCATATCCATTAATATCAAATGGACAAGAGGATTATATATATAGAGGGACGAACATGATTTGAAGTTTATGAGTTTTAAACTTGTTATCAAACTCATAACTCATTTTAGTTATTGCATTCATAGTTAAATACATTTATACATATCTAACCAATTTCCTAATACAGATATAGCTAGGGTGTAAGCAAAAGTTATTGAATTCGTCCGAACTCGTACGTAACAGTGGCTAAGGCAATTTTTCACCAATAAAGTTCAATATCTACTATATATACATTAATAAATTGACGTTATACATATATATAGTTTAACTTTTCAATTCCGCTCCTCTAACTTCGACCCGAAATCTAATATTGTAGCTCCACCCCTGAAGACAAAGTACTTGAGAGCATGAGGACTGAGGACATGCTTTGCCGAAAGAGAAAAAGGGAATGGATAGTGTAAAGCTGGAAAGTCTGCTAAAATTTTACTACTACTAGCTAAGTACTACTCCTATACTTGCTTTGCTTTATTATTTTCACTAATTAATGTTTTGCTTCTAAATAAGCATGGTTCTGAATTAATTAATTATATGTACTGTACTTTGTGTGTGTTTAATTAACTGCAGAAAGTAAATATTATGAGTTGTAAAGATGGAATTATAATGCAAGTAGACCACAAGGGTGGCTTTATTAGGTCTGATCAGCCTTTGAGGTTGACTTATAAAGGAACTTTTGGTTTTCCTCATAAATTATAAATAAACAACTTACTCAATTCTGACAAAAAATCTTAAAAAGGGAAAAGACAATAACAAGTGTGTGTGTGATGAAGAGATTTGGATTAAAGGTGTCTTTGGTTTTCACTTTTTCTGTTTGGATCATCAATGAATATGCTTTGGATCAATAACCCCTCTAATATTTTTTAAAAAATTAAAGCCTGTTATGTATGGCATGCAAATGACAACTAGCTTATCAGTTCGTTTACACCTTTTTTTGTCTAATGGTCCATATCTTTCCTTTTTGTTTGGACTTATTATTATAAAAATATACTCTTAATTAACTAATGTTAGTGAATATTAAAGGTGGACAGTCTCAGATTTGAGCATTTTAAAATGAGTTAGAATCAAAAAATGGATCATGACTCAAAAGGTTTTATTAAGTCATAATGAATTGGTAAAATATATTGGACTAAACAACATATCTTAACTCAAGGTCCAACTCAAAAAAAAAAATCGTGATTTTATATTTTTAGAAATTTTAATCACCTAACCAATTAAGTCAAAAAATATTGTTCTTTTCTTCTTTATAGATGGGAAAAAGAATGTTTAAAATTGAGTAGAGTGAAGTATCAAAAACACATTTAAACTATCTTCTTTTTTGAGTTTAATACCTAAACTATCACTCATTAGTTTGAGAAACACTCTTTCTTTTATTTAAAAAAATCACGCCACGTGGCTCTCCCCGTGGAATTTTTTTTTTACCCTGGAAAAAATTAAATAAATTATTAGTATTAGGTTAAAAATTAAATATTCACTGTGTTGAGAAATGATGAAGAAGAATGAGAGAGTTTAGGGTAAAATCAATTGATTTTTTTAAAAAAAAATATGACGTGTCAGAATAAAAATAATTAAAAAAGCCACATCATCATAATATTTAATGGTCAAACGCGCCAAAATGTGTTTTTATACAAACACTTGGTCGCATTGAGGTGTGTTTCTCAAACTATTGAGTGATAGTTTAGGTATGAAACTCACACTTTCAATAGCTTAGGTATGAAACTCAAAAAAAAGGGATAGTTTAGGTATGTTTTTGATACTTCACTCAATTGAGAAAGGAAGGAATTTGTTATATATATCGATATTGTACGATAAAAAAGAAGAAAGAAAAAGGGAAAGCAGATCCATTCAGCCGAAGGGCCAATGTTAGAAATTAATATGGTCGAATAGCCAATTAATGTAATAAATGAGTGATTTTTTAAAGGTGAGCTATTTTTTGAGTAAGAAATTTAATCCAATGAACATTTTGTTTAATTTTCCAGAAGAAGAATGGATATGATCGTTGCCAATTTGTTTGCTAGTGGGTTTATGTCTCTCTTCTTTCTTAGTAGGAGATGAAATTGGGCCAAAAGAATATGGATACTGGGCTATGACCCAAAACATCAGAAATATCTGGGCCTTGAAAGTTTGGCTAGACCGACCAAATGCTTCACAAATAACTGGGCCTATAAAAGAAGCAAAGACCGCAGTACGATTATAAATGGTCTACATTGTGATTTTGTAGATGAGGTGCCTTCATATAGCTACACTTTGCCTAATTACAATCCGTAGCAATATTTCAATAGCAATTATATAATCTCGACATACAACTACAAATACAGGCAACAAATAAAAATAAAATTGAGTTGGAATCTCGGCATACGAAAAATTCGCATTGTATATTTTGTGGAATCTTGGAATCTCAGCATGCAAATACAATCCGTATTGTATATTTTGTGGAATCTCGACATACAAATACAAATTTGTATTGTATATTTTGTGAAATATCGACATACAATTACAAAATGTTGTTATATACAAGTCCATATTGCATATAACAATAGTTTTTAACCCTTTGCTGCGACATGTGATTGAAATAAACTATTGCCATGGAGTGTAATTAGCCATGAATATTTGTCATGTTATGAATTTTTCCTTTGTATATTATTGTGGCTCTCCTTTCTTTGAATTCTCTACAATTCTAAGGCATGCATCCAAAACTCTCAAATTCTGAGAATTCTCAATTCTCTTCTAAAAATGTACACTACCAAGGAACACATTACACATAGATTTGTGGACAAACTCACCACAAAAATTGTGATAGAATTTACCAATGCTGAAATAATTGTGAAGACATATGGACTCTGGTCACAAATTTATCATGGATATTCAAAGATTGTGTTAGAAAAATCGATAAGTACAGAAAGGTAAACTAAACTCACACGACCACTTTTAAAAAGTATTTATTTAGGGTTTATTTTAGTAAACTAATCTTATTAATTTTTATTTGGATGCTATCACTTTGTGTAGTTTAATGATATAGATAATATTGAAAGAAAATAGTAAATTTACACTTATTACACACTAAATATAGACATATAACCTTTTAATTTATCTTTTTAAAAGAATATAAAAATAAATAAGATTTGGATTTATCTTTATCCCTACAAATACGTGAATAGAGTCAAAATCCTACAATTATTAAAACTATATTGACTGACTAATAAAAATAAATAACATGGATAAGTTGGTTATAATGGGATTGTCAAAATAAAATATGGCTATTTTGAGTTTATAACTTATATGGGCGGCTATTTGAGTTGTTCTCCAATAATAAAAAAGGTGTGCGTGTACAATTTTCAAAGTTCGGACCCATTAATTTCTTATATACGTAAAAAGCAAAAGTTTAACTTACATAGCGTCTTCATATTTGTATAGGGGTAAAACCCCGGTCCTAGTTAAGTCTCATCCCGATGCCTATAAATATGATTAGCGAAGAAATCCCAGCATAAATAAGCAATTGGTGAAGGCTAGATAGACCGGACTATCTGTTTTATTCAAGGCATAAAATATGGCGCTAACTAAACTGTCACTAATCAGTAATCAATCTCAAAATCAATGCTGATTTGGGGCCACGTGATAATACTCGAGTGCAACTTAGGATAGGATAGGATCTAGACTAGCTTTTATGTAAGTTTATTTAAGAGATTTTGTCTTATAAATAAACTCTTGCATGGGAGTACAGATGGCATCTCATCTTACTCACTTGTAACAAGCTATATCTCAATTTCTAAATAGATGATCTCTCTCTTGTCTTTGTCTTTGATTCTCAGATTCGGATATCATCCCGTTGTTTTTTACCTTCAATCTTTAATATATTTTTATAATTAGATTTAGTTATTAGCTCCTAGCAGAAAAAGTAAGGAAACATATTGCTCTGTTTGGAATTCGATCTAAAA
This sequence comes from Jaltomata sinuosa, assembly GCA_003996215.1. Taxonomy (NCBI): domain Eukaryota; kingdom Viridiplantae; phylum Streptophyta; class Magnoliopsida; order Solanales; family Solanaceae; genus Jaltomata; species Jaltomata sinuosa. Next base: position 197,170 of record QJPP01000121.1, on the reverse strand, counting down.
GATGCACCTTCGATCTTTCTATTTAAAATGGACCATAAGAAGTAATGTTATATATATGTCACAGAAGAAAACAGACGAAGGATTAAACTATCTTCGGAGATATATATTTGAAACATATTTAATTTACAAGCCAACAACTTTGAATACCTTTCTGAGTTACGATCAGCCCCACAAAACAAGATTTGAGAAATATAACAACAAATGAAAAACATGAGAATTGAGAATAATAACTAAAAGCAAGTAGTAATTAATTGTAAATCTGGACTCATACAATATCTCCCGTTCACACCAAAAAAGGAGTTTAGGCCAAATTAAGAAGTAGTAAATACTCCTTGCACTCATCATGATAACACATGGCATTATAACATGAAACCCTAATCCACAAGTAGTCCCTAATTAAACTGAATTAATTAATTCACTTGATATATTTTCAGACCAAAGGGTTGGTTGCTGATGATCCATAACAACCATTCATCAAACCTGTCCAAGAACCTAGGCCGCTTGTACCAGAATAATACCCAAATGATGATGACTCTTTAATATTGCCTGCTGCTTGGTCGTCGTCATGCCATTCCAGTGACAAAATCTTGGGATTTGGCTTCACATCAACTGCATTAGTATTTTGTACTTCCTCATGATGATGATTTTCGTAAGGCAACAACATTCCAAAGTTGTTCCCATTATCCATACTCGTCATTCCAAATGGAAAATTTGGTGCAACAATATTATCATGACCAAATCCAGTAGTACTACTACTACTACTCATCATCATTCCAATATTATCACCATTCCCAAGAAATAACAAATCTTGGTTTCTTGAATTAGTTGTAGCACTAGTACTCCCCACTAAAGCCTCGTACTTACTTTCCATGAAATCAATAATTGGGGCTTGATTTTGATCAAGCATGAAATTACCATGATGCCCAAAGTTAGTAGCACCACCACCACTCATCATAAAGTGATGATGATTATGTAGAGGAAAGGGCATTTCTGGAATATTATTATTAGTAGCAGTAACTAAAGTTTCATTAGTATTATTACTAGATTTTTTGGAGGAAACTTTTTTGTTCTTGCGGCAGCCACCACCAACAGGGATGTTTCTTAAAGTGCCACCTTTAGTCCAATACCTTCGACATGCCTTGCAAAAGTACCTAGGCTGAGTGAGGCTGTAATTGTTGTAGTAACAAAATTTGGTGTGTGTAGAGTCACAACGTGGGCATTTGATGGAATGGTCATGTGGGGGTCTTAGCCTTCTTTGATCTACTATTATGGGGGTTGAACATGTCAGATTAATGTGATGATGATGATCCCCTCCTGCAGATGGTGAAGAAGAAGAATCCATGCCTGCTACATCCTCGTGAATTGTGCCCTGACAAATTAAACAAGTAAACCATCAGAGAGTGGGGACATGGTGTCAGAGTTAACTCTTATCAACTTCACCATGGTACTCTTTAAGAACATTCTTTTTTGTTTCTCGTTGTCCCAATTTACTTGGCATTATTTGACTTATCACTAAGTTTAAAAAAAGAAGAAAAAGATTTTTTAAAACTTATGATCTGAAATTAAAAAAAAATGTATTAGACAATTGTGTAGTTATAAATTGATTTTGCAACAATGGAATTTTAGAATTAAGTTATTTTTAATTATAAAAAAATATTGTTTTTGTGACGGACTAAATTTAAAAGTCACTATGCTAGAGTTGTGGCTTTTCCAAGGAACAATTTGTGAGAATAATCTGTAGATTGTTTAGGACAATAACGATTGCTCCCTTTATTTTCATTTATGTGACAATTTTTAACTAGACACAGATATCTTGAAATAATGAAAAAGATTTCTTTATCATTGTTATATAAGTATAGTATTTGTGTGGCAATATGATATTGTTTCTTAAAAAAAGTTATACATTGGGAAATTTAGTTGTTGAAAATGTTTTCAACAGACTTTTTTTTTTTTTTATAGTAGAAACTCCTGAATTTAAAATCTTATATATGTCATAACATTTGTAATATCTCCATAAAAGTAATTTACAAATAAAAAAAGTTGTCATTCTTTTATATATAATTAAAAGGAATACTGCTACATCTCCGCCGGAACAGAGGGAGTAGCTACTAATACTTCAAAGAATGGCATAAATTAAAGAGGATATTACAAGTTTTATATCACATTAATTTTCATTTCCTATATGTCTGGTAATTCCTTTTTTCTGATTTTGGATGTTTAATTAGTGGGATTTGTGAAATTCAAATCGTAAAGAGACTAATCCAAGTGTGAATTCGGCATTTCACATTCTTTTTCCACTTAAAAGAGCACAATTAGAGTATCGATTGAGGTTACTCATGAAATGTGTCCTCAAGAACTAGCAATAGATTGAACTTTCACATGCATGGTCTGCTTACCAACAATATATAACATACTCAGTGTAATCCCACAAGTGAGGTCCGAAGATGGTCTGGTAACTAATTAAGAGTAATGAAATTAAAGCTACTCTATATATCATTAACTAGAAAATATGCAATGACATTGAATTAAATATATTGACAGACCTGTAACCAGTCAGATGAATCCATGCAAACTTGTAGAGAAGTAATCCCCATTAATTAATTCTTTTCAACTGGGCGCACACCACTGGCTATATATAGCAACGTATATACAATCTGTGTAAATTCTTCTAATTGCAACACATCATTTCCTCAGCTATGAGTCTTAAAAATATTGTTATTAGTGGATAGAAAGGAAGTAGAAGACTTTGGTAACTGATAAATATTCTAAAGGGATAGTGTGAGATCAGAGAGAGAGAGAGCTATGTGTACAGCTGAATGGAAATGGGTGCTGAGATTGTGAATAAGAAGGAAGATAAAGGCAGCTCGTGGGGCCTGCTGTGGGGTGTACAACACAGTACAACTTGCAGCTGCTTTGCTGCTAATTAATTAAGTGCCTAAACTTCTTCCTAGCTACTAAAATATATCGTCGGTGACAACGTAATGCGTATATAACCACTTTTGCCAAATAGAGTTTAAGTTATATATATGGTTAGTATTAAGTCGAGAGTTTATTGGAAACATTCTTTTTAGTTTTAACAAGGTAATAATAAACTTAGCGTTGTACATTTTTGGTACGTAAAAAATGATATTATATTATTATGTCATTTTATTTGTTTTAATAGATAATTTTATCTTATTTTTAAAATTATTCTATATTGAGAAGTTTATGTACCTGTAAATACAATTCAAATGATCCGATAATGTAAAAATAATTTTACACAAATGTTATAAGGATCGAATCATCGTGAAATGAATTCCTTTTCCTTGTTAGGCAAAATTGTTTAGGAATAACCAAAAATTCTCTTTTTCAAACTCGTTTCTGACATTCTTTTTTTAAATTGTCATTTTATTATTAGTTCCATGATCTATTCTTACATAATTGACCATTATTATTTTAGACCACAGATACGAAAGACTTTCTATTACTTATAAACTAATTATTAGTACTACAATTGGTTGAATTGCAGAGATAATTTCATTATATTGTAAATTCATTAATTTTTATTTCATATATCAGTACAACATGGCGGAAAACGAAGAGCAGTATGTACGAAGCTTAAAGTCTTTCCAATTTTATTATTTTAATACCAATAAAGTTAATGGAATGATAAGCATTTTTTCATTCTTAACCAAGAGATTTCTGGTTTCTAAGTACTGAATCTCCTTTGTTAAGGATACTCTAATGTGAGACTTTTTGACAATAATTTAAATTTAGTCGAACTTTAATATATATAAATACGAAATACATAGCTAAAAAAAAAAGGGTTAAACTACCTAAAGGACATACCTCCTTACCATATTTACTAACTCTTTCACTACTTTATTTTAATTACTTAATATACCACATGTTCCACTTAGATACATCACCTCAGATCGTGATACATCGTCTCACCTCGGATACATCTCACCCGATGTATCAAAGATAAAATCAAATAATGCCGATGTATCCGAGTGATTTTGGGATGTAAAATGAGATTCTGATATATCCGAGTAGTTTGAGAATGCATCTCGAAGTGAGAGATGTATCCGAGTAATTTAAGATGGGAAAAAAAATAATTAACTAAGGCGTGTTTCACGTAAGTTACCCAAAAAAAAGACCCCAATATTTCAGCAACGATCCCAGTAGCTGAGGTTGACTGCTTACATGAGAGAATTGTTATGAACGGCTGCGATTTTGTCCACATTCAGTTGCGGGAATGTGAACCGATGATTCTGACGTCAGATGAGTCTATATCTGACGTGACAACTACTTAGGGGGGCGAATATTTGGGTCCTCGATAAAGAACAACTTGGGCCCACTTAGTAGCCGGGCCCCACAACAAAATGAGCGGATAAACCGAAAGAGCACTCCATTTGTGGACCCGTTTTTGAACAAGGGGTCCAGTGAAAGGACAAATGGACCCCTTCTTCTTCGCTTCTTACAAGCAAGGTATAAATTCTCCTATGACGTGTCCACTCTATTGTTGACCACGTGCTGTCTCATTACGGTTGCTAACATGTTAGTGGTATGTTTGGTAACACATTGTCACATACCATCATATTATTTTTTTAATTGAATTCAGATGTGAGTAGTAGTTTTTATACCATTTGAAGGTAAAATCAAATTCAAAGAATGGTTGTTGTAGTCCAGATCAATTCATACACGCCCTACGAACCACTTTAATCGTCATCCTTGTTAAAAATAGATGGTTCATAATATTTATCATTTTAAATAATCAAGATATAATATTTTAATTTTTTTTACTTTTAATCATAAATATGAAGAAATGTTAATGTAGTGCAAAAGAAAAAAGTATTAAATTGAGAAAAGTAATAAATATCAAATTATCCTAATGTTTTTTTCTTAAGAATCGCGTAAATAAAAAATGTCACAAGTAAAGTGGTCTAGAGGGAATATAACTTAGTTAATTTCAAGAAAAGTCTTTCCATTAGTTCTATATAAACATGAGTGTCTTTACCTTACAAAGATAGAAATAAGTCTGCAATTCAGCGTACATCTTATTCTCCACATACCTCACTTGTGAAACTAAAATACATTTATTATTGTTGTCGTTGTTGTTGTTATATACACGAACGAAATAATTTGTGGAAATTTTACTTGTTTTTGCCAATATAAAAGTTGTTTAGTTAAACAACTAGTATATTCGATGAATATATATTTATCCAATTACTCATTAATTAGTTTCAAGTAAATCGAACCATACAGTGTTATACTAATACTAGTATACTGCTCACTAATAAGTGATTGAAAAGCCTTAATTCATCTTTTTCATTAATCATATATATATACCAAAAGAAGAAAAGAAATATTTTAATAGCTTTCTTCTTCTACAAAATAAAATACAAAAAGATAGAATAATCATATCCTTTTACCACATTTTGAAAAATATAATTTTCTCACAGTTAACCTTTCTCCCGCTTTTCACGGTACAAAATTCATCATAACTTTGTATTAAAAGAAAAAAAGAGAAACAATAAAATATGGTCAAATTCCAAGAAGGGTTCCCTCACTTTACTGAATCAAACATCTTTTGAAAGTAAAAGAAAATCCCTAATGCCTATGAAGAGAGGACCAAAGTTAAAACTTAAAAAGGATATATTAGTCATCTTTAGATAACGTTAGATACACGCCTCGAATACTTAACAAGGTTCAAAGTACAAAGAAAATTACTCCTATCATAAAGTTTATTAAAAAGAAGAAGAAAAAAATTAAAAATGTCTGTGTAAAAAATTAGACAGTACACCTGACAGTTTTTCATAACGACAATGATCTTATTTTCAAGATCAATCATTAGATTGATTCAAAAATTCAAAATCGTACCCCAAGAAAAATATTGAAAACAAAAGAAATATATATACTGGATATAATCATAAGGCATTCATTTATTACTACTAGCTAGTACACAATGTAAGATTATGTCTTCATTTTTACGCATAAAAGAGCTAAAAAAAGTTATTTTTTTCTATTCAATTTGTAAATGACCATAAGAGATCATTTCCTCGTACACACAATACCATTTCTTTTCTGAATATAATTCCGACCCAATCAATAATTTAGTTAATGATTTTTTCCTTTTCTGTTTCCTGTCGTATTACTCTTTTTCTCCCCTTGTCTCAATTCCTCCAACGTGAAAGATAGAGCAAGAAGAAACAAATAACGAAAATGATGGAATTGTTGATTGTTGGAGCATTTTACATAATTAATTAAGATGGGGTTTTACGTAGGACCAGGAGTACTCCTAAGTCCTAGCTAGTTGTCTAGTCTTGAATTTATACCAAAATATTAATTAATGTAAAGAAAGAGAAAAATATACTCCCTTTGATAGAAGGAAAAAAAAGGCAAAGAGTGTTCGGTACCAATGAAAATATTTTCCATCAAAAATATTTTCTTGAAAAAAGTTTTATAAAAATAAGTGAATTTTGTACTTTTTTTTGTATTCGGTAGATAAGCAAAAATTATTATCCTAGAAGCATTTGTATATAATTTAGACAAATATTATGGGAAGTGAGGGTGGAGAAGTAGGGTTGTCAGTTGTGGGATGGCGGGGATGAGGGCTATGGGGGGTGGGGGTGGAGATGTGTTGGAGGGTGGGTAGGAACAGTCAATGTGGAATGTTACTTGACGAAACTAGAAATTTCGCTAAGGGTGTTCAAGACTTTAGTATATACTATATATCTTTAAAAAGTTATTTTTGACCTATGTACGCAGTATCATTTTAATATGCATAATATAATTTTTCGACGAAGAGTGTTCAAGTGACCACCCTTGGAACAATGTGGCTACGCAACTGGTCACTAATAGAGCTTGTTTTCCCTACTTTCATTAGGGATCTCATTTTTTTCTTTTTTAAGGAACTTATTTTTCTAGAAAAAGTATTTTCTAAAATATTTGACCAATTAAACATGAAAAAATTAAAAAATATTTTCCGTACATACCCTAAATTGGGCACTCGGGCAGAATTTCCTCTTGGATCTACAAAAGTATTACTCCTATACAACAGTTACTAACTAGTGGACTGTAAAATTCGTTAACTAACCACAAGTCACGGTTATCGGGCTCAAGGGGTACGTAAAACATTAGTAAATAAAATCCAATCCCTTGGATAGCTTAATATTTTTGTATATGATTGCAAGTTTGTCACATTCTTTAGGGATTATCGCACGTATACTTGATTTTGACCCTGTCATTTAACTTGTGTGTTCTTTGTGAAAGCGTACACATACTCGATTTTGACCCGCCATTCAATGTGTATTCTCTTTGTGAAAACATAGAAATACTTAATTTTGACGCCGTCATTTAATTTGTGTTCTCTTTGTAAAAGTGCACAGATACTCGTTTTAGACGCCCCCATTTAACTTGTGTTCTTGTTATTATGATTTTTGCATGTTTATGACTTCGGGACAACTTCGGACGTATGATGACTGAAGTTAGTCTTGATAAAGTTTAACTTCGGGTACACTTTGTCTGAAGTTTCATTGGCCGAAGTTCAGAGACATATGGTTGGATTTAGTCATTTTTGCTTGAATATGTGATGGAAGTTCGGATATTTTTTTAAACTTCAGCTATATGTGGCCAAAGTTCAATCTTTTTTGTCTAACTTTAGTCATTTCCGTCTGAAGTTCATACACATGTATGGCTAAAGTTCAAATAAAAATAGTTGAACTTAGCCAAAAATGATTGAACCTCAGACATATATGGTTGAAATTCAAACAAAATTAAATGGCTGACTTTCAGTCATTTTAGAGAAAAGACATCAAATACATCCTGAAATTGTCCCGAAAAGTTATTTTCACACTCAAACTAATCTGAAGACCTATTACACACATATACATATTTAAAAGTGAATTTAATACCACCCTATATGCTGATGTGGCACAAAAAATAAAAAATAATTAAAAACAGGCGCGTTTTCCAGTCTTTTTTTCCTTTTTTTCCTTTACAAAATACTGATTTAAAGATACCCTCCCCCCTACCCTCTTCTTCTTCTTCTTCTTCTTCTTCTTCTTCTACTTCTTCTTCTTTCCTCCATTTCCATGGAAATACCACCTTGACCACCACATATTTTCAATCAATTTAAAAATTAGGCTTTAGATCTATCATTTTTATCCCAAATGTTAAAATTCGCAATGATATCTCATAATTAAAAAAAATTATCTTTCAATCGTCAAATAAAAAAAAAGTCATGTTATTGCTTAAATTTTTTCAAAAAGAAAATAAAAAATGAATAATGACATAAACTAAGAAAATATCTAAAAATCAAAAATAAGGGGACTATGATTGATCTTACACTCACCTCTTATATGAACAAATTATAATTTATCTATTTCAATTTTATTTTTTTAATTTTCTTTTAAAAAATAATATGGTGGTGTATTTGCTAGTGGTGGGTGAAGAAGAAGAAGAAGAAATCGATAATGATAATGGTGAAGGGTGGTGAAGAAGAATTGAAGATAATATGTTGGTGATGAAGAGCAAAGAATTGGTGATGATGGTGGCCGGATATGATTTTTCCGGTAAGATAAGAGATGGAGTGGATGGGGTTTAGTGATGAAGATGATATAAATTGGAGGATTTTAATAGTTAATTAGGGATTAATTAATGTAAATATAATTAACAAAAGAAAAGTTAATAAATAAAGAAAAAAGAAAAAAATATAGAATTTGTAATTTCTGACATGGCGTTGACGTGGTGCTGACGTGGCGGGCGAGTGTAAAACACCACATATTGTGAGAGTGGTGTTATACATCTCAGGGTGGTATAAAATTCACTTTTAATATGTATAGGTGTGTAAAAGGTCACCAGATTAGTTTAAGTGTGAAATCGACTTTTCAGGACAAGTTCAGGGTGTATTTGATGTCTTTTCTCGTCATTTTATTGCCTGAACTTTAGGCAGAAACGCATGAACTTCACTCATATGTAACTTCATACGTTTTGTCTAGAATTTGATTTTGTCAAGCCTAACTTCAGACACCGTATATTTAAAGTAGATATTTTTAAGAAAATGAATACAAATTAAACAAGATTGTCAAAATAAATTGCCCCGTGAAATTTTACCATTTTTTTAACATGATATAGAGAGAGGTTATGAGTTCAAATCTCATCATCACTTTATGGTTGGCCCATTAAAAAAACTACGCATACACCTGTAATGAGGCTTGTTGAGATTTGAGGAAGTAAATAAAAGTACGGTTTATCAAATATAAGCTTTTAAATGAAATGGTTTCACACATAAAAAAAATCCTTAATAGTGGTTTTTAATTAAGATTTAACTCTGTAAATTAATCTCTTTTTCGTTTGAATTTGGAGAATACTTCTTTTTATATCCTCATTCAATTATTATTCTCTGTCTCATTAATTCCTTGCTTTATAACAAAGGTTGGACGGAAAATTATCTAAACTTTTTCTTGAATCAGCTGTTTCTTAAATCTCCCGCTTCCACCGTTTGTTTCATATAGGACTATATGTAAGTTTTGAAAGTTAAGCTGTTGGGAAATTCTGGACAATCTTGATACTGAAGCTGTAAAATATTCTTGATCGATATTGAAGAAGCTGTCCTACAGGTTACAATTCATGTATAGTAGTACGTAGTACTCTCTTTTCATGATGCACTTTGATTTTAGCATTTGATTCGTTTTGAATAACCGTGCCCTATTTAGCCCCTCTCCCAAAAGTTGATCTGCCATAACTTTAAAATGAAATGATTTCATCTTGCCTTTCTTCCCATGCAAGATTGTCTCGTTGCATGGTCATACTCATACTCAGTGTGTGCTGTGTGTGTGAGGGTAAAAAGGTAGCTAGAGAGAATAATATTGGATTGCAAGGTTGTCATGACTTAGATATGTGCATGGCAATTATTATTATGAGTAAGGACCATCTAAATATTAAGGATATCTATGATGCGCCCACTTTGGTAAAACTAGAATTTTCATTAAAGAGGTTCAAAATATGAATAAGTATACATACAAAGAGTCAAAGAGGATTCAAGGTCTATTATTTATACATAAAATATAAAAAGATCGTGTAATTTTTCGCGAAAGGGATTTGAATGAACCCCTTGATCCTATCCGACTCCGCGCCCCTGTGCACTCATCATTACACCATGCTTGTCTTTTTAGCTTTGAACTTGTGATCGTGCAGTGTCTCATGCGAATCTAAAAAAGAATAGGGACAGTTTTCGATGGGACCACGTTACGTTCTTTGCCTACCCAATTCCCTTTTCCATTTCATTTTAATTAAATAATTCGGCCAGTTTTTTTGATTGAAAACAACCCATAATTGACAGTCGGATTGAAATTTAAGAAAAAAAAAAAGGAATTCAGTTGATTTTGAGGGGCAAATATGAGCCAATCTACTAACGGTGAGGATATAGTTAGGATTCAATTTAAATGGAGGGAATTTGTTTTACTTCTCATAGTTAAAATAGCAAATCCGAATTGGTTCACTAAACTACAAGAAGATCAAATTCAAATGGAGGGCATTTAATTCTATTTTTCATAATTTACGGACATTTTTAGCCTTTCTCCTTATATATACTTTTACAGTATGTGAAACAAGGTATAGACAAATATACAGCAGACAAACTTGGGCTTGGACGAAAAGAGTGTTTGTATTATCGAATATAGGAGAAGTTGAAATTTATTGAAACTGCGAATGAATTAGATCTTAAAACTTTTCTTATATATACCGGCTAAATTTAGTTCATTTCTACGGAGTGGTGGTTAAATTAATATTCTTTTATGAGTAACAATGTAGACAAAGTTAAGAACGTCCCCATTCAGGATATAGTGGAGATGAGAATGCTCAGATGAATGTATCGACACATTAGGAGAGTCATGATCAGGAAGAAAGTTATACGTGGCAAGGTGGGAGTGACATCTATGCAGACAAGATGAGGAAAATAAGGTTGAGATGGTCCGAGCATGTGAAGAAGAGGTGCATGAATGTGCCAATTAGGAGGTGTGTTGGTTGTACCAGGAGTTAGGAGAAGTAGAGGTAGGTCGAAAAAGAACTGGAGGGGGGAAGGATGAATAGACAAGACATGATACACGCATTCGTCTTACTAAGGACATGACCCTAGCTAAGAAGGTACGGAGGTCTAGAATTAGGGTAGAAAGTTAGTAGGTAGTCGATTGTTGTTGTCCGTTTAGTAGGTAGTCCTCTCTCTTCTCTTTCTCTGTTTCACTACTAAAAAATGTCACGAGCAGCCTTAAATAATCATTTTTTGGCAAAAACTTATTAGAAATTGGCTTTAGAAGATTATTTTTTTTGTTCACATTATAAAATGCACTAGCTCGGGTTTGAAAGCCCTCATTTTTACTATGGTAGAATATATTTTCATCATTAAAAAATTGAGGCTTATTGGTTTAAGATTATTGAAAGCTATATTTATTTATTTATACGTTTTGAATTTGTTGTTCCATGAAAAGAATAATTTCATCATCCTTGAAATTCTTTCATGATGAGCCTCATAAACCCCAAGTTGTTGAGCTTGGTTGATTCGCCAACCTTGGCTCATAATTTCAACTTTGTCAAGTTTTTCTTCTTGGTGAAATTTATCAAAGCTTGTAAAAATTCTCTTCACTTTCACTTTTCATTGTGGTCAGAGAAATTTTTTGGTTTATTCATTTAACTTGAAGTCTCTTGCTCAAAAAAATCTTCTCAAGGAGTAGGCAATTTCATGGCACTTGAAAGGTTGGCATCCTCACGTGAATTTTGTACTGTTTTTCATTTCTTGGCATTTGCTGCCATAGATTGTCTAAGGAGTTTTATCTCCTCCTCCAAATTAGATTCCCACTCTAAGACAGTTTGAAGCATTGCTTGGATGTCTTCAAATCCGGCACTTTGTTCTTCACTTATCTTATTATTGTTCCTATCAAACTCAAAAGCACAAATAACATATTCGTCAAAATAACTTGGGGAGAGAGCAAAATAACTAAGACAATTACCCCATATTCACCTTGATCACCACATCAATAACAATTAAACTTATCATAGGCTTCAGACGATGTGTGTGTATATATATATCTCCCGGGTGCATTTTCACAATCTTGCCACAAATGAAGCCCTCCATTATATGGACAAGGGTCATCAAAATATATGATTACAGCTATTAAACTCATTTTCATTCCGTGATATCATAGTAACAAAATTAACCAGAAATAAAAGTTAACTAACATGAAGAAATACAAAAAAGTATCACAAATACATACTCACAAATATTCACAAGTTTGGATCAAAACAAGTAGCTTAAATCCTAATTAACTAATCTAAAAAGCCAAATTTTGACAACAACGCCAAAATTGATGACGTTCAAATTCACTTTTCAAAGTGTAAATGTATACACAATGGTATGCAATATAATTATCCAACTATGAATCAGGGTCGATCCGACAAAGAATAATATATGCGATTAAGAAAGTAAGAAATTATCACTAAATACTCTAAGCCAAACACTTGATAGATATTTTATTTTTTGTTTTAAAAACTAATGAAGATAAATTAACTAGAAACCATGTAAGTGCATTCACAAGCAAGAAGAACAAGAAATTTGAAAATAGCGAATCAATTTATATAAAAAATGATCCATTATATTTAATTTAGTTAACTACTTACTAATTAATTATGAGCTCAACAATTAACCTTGAAATCTCCATTACGCGCTAGCATCTTTCGATCACAAACGAATATATCTTAACAAGTTCTCTCAAATCTAGCTAAGTGAGAATAGTATATATTTTATACACTTTACAGTATATATATAATTTTTTTAACATTATATAAATAGTCTATACACTCATGATACACAAACACATATGAAATACACTTTCAAATTCGATAAATAATATATATAAAAATTATATCCACAATGTAACAATGAATATACACTTCTTATACACTATATAATAATAATAATGTATATATAACTCATATTGAAATATAATATTGCACAATGTGAATCTGTCGTGTGTAACTAAATTATGTATATATTATAATTTGAATACATTTTGTGTGGATATTATATAGTATATATATACATTATATATAACTTAAAAAAAAATTAGACAAAATGTTCAGTAGATTAATTTTTTTACCTAAAAATAGCTTTTTTTTACTACTCAAAATGGCCATTTGGCCTATATTTATTACAAAAAGTAGCCCTTTGGCTGAATTTAATTTCCAGCGAATACATGTTTGTTCCTCCTCCTCCTCCTTCTTCTTCTTCTTCTTTTTCTTCCTTCTTCCTTCATCTGCTTCTTCCCTTCTTGTTCATCATTCTTCTATTTCTTTCTTTATTCTTCTCTTCTTCTTCGTTGCTTTTTTTCTTTTTTCTTCTTCTTTGTTTCGTTCAGCCATTAAGTTTTTTCGTTGCTTTCAATCATAGAGTTTTTAAAATTTGATTTTAAAATTTAATGTGCAGCAAATATGATTGATTTTGAATGAATAACATATAAAAAAGACTCAAAATATTGAGAGGAGCTCATATCTAATATTTGAGACTATTTAGAGGAGATTTGAGTTGATCGGGATTGAAAGACTCCTTTAGCCACTACTTTTCAAGATGAATTGCTGCAATGTATACATATTAAATAAACAATATATATATGAATGTATAAAGTATACATCATATATACATGATTATACACTATTTATATAATATCAATACATTACATAACTATTTATATAATAATCGATACATTAGATATACATTAAATATATTACATATACAACGGTCATTTTTGTTGATTTTTTTTTTTCACCTATACATTTACATAAGAAGCCCTACAAAAAATCTCTCTATCAAGTGTTTCAGCGCAAACCTAACACAACTCCGTCAAAATCACCATCAATGTCACATTAATTTTTTCACAATAAATAAATACCATTTATAAAATATTAATACATCACATAAAACACTCTCTCTATATATATATATATATCACTACATATATATTATTTATACAAACAATCATTTTGTTAAAAAAAATAATAATTGTCACTTATACTATTATGTAAGAAGCCCTTGTTTAGTTGTGGACAAGAAAAAATGAATCCATCTTACGTTTAAAGTCCAAATGACTATTAATCCATAATTTCATATTAATGTCATTTGTCAATTTGGTGATACCAAATTAAATGTTTGTGAAATCATATTATGATCTGTCAAACTACATGGTATGCCAAACCAAATGAAAGATTTAAATACAAATTCCTTGATATAAAAGTGACACATTTTAGTTAATTAAATAAAAGTGTATCACAAATAAAATAAGATTAGTTTGTAACTCAAACAAACTAATCATATTAGTGCAAATTGAGTCAAGCAAGCAAGTGAAAATAAAGTTGGAGAAGCTCTGGAAAGAAAATATTTCGTCTATAGATATCTGCAATCTTCATTTGTGAATGAAGTTCAAGTTAAAATTCTAAGCGGACTATTAAGATTTTTCATTCATGATATTGAATCTTAAATTCTGGTTCATGATATACATTAAATACAAGATCAAACTCTTGACTCAGATCCAAAATCTATCAAAATCAAATCAATCTCTTGTATCTTTGAATTGACGTTCGTGAGGAGAAAAATAAAATGACCACATCTTCTTAGGTTTGAGATGATTGCAACCCTCTTTATTTTTATAAATTAAATATTATTTTACTATGATTTTTTTTGTCTTTGTTATTATTAGGTATGGAATTTTGTATTTACAATCACTATTGTTTTATTAAGACACAATAAGATTAGTTTCCCCTTGAATTAATAAGCCTTTTATCTAGCCTGGAGTCAAGCTTGTGTAGCCGATTTTTTGCAAGCCTATACTAGAGATGAATTTCTACATTCAATCCTTTCAGATAGAGAGTAGCAATTTTGACGTATTTAATACTACTAATTGCTCATTCCCTCTCAAGTTATTTATTCATTTTTTCCTTTTCACTCTTCTTAAAAATCATAAATAAAAATATTTTTACTAATTTATTCTTTAATTTTTTTTAATACATTTTATTTATGTGTCTTATCCATCAAATATCAAAATATGTCTGTCTAGAATTACTTAGTAGGAGTATAAAAAATGCAAATTTGGGGTGGGGAGGGGGTGGGTGGGTGGGAGATAGAGTTAAAAATTTAGACAATTATTGCACTCTTTTGACTAAATGTGTACATGAAAAAATTAATAATAATTTTTTTGTTTTGAAACTATACAATATTTATGTAGGTGATCAATATTGTGTACTTTAAAATAAATTAATTTTAAGGACAACATAAAAATATTATAATTAATTCTATTTTAATTTTATAAATTAATGGATAAGTAACTTGAGACATATATTTTCCGTAATTTGAATAAGTAAATATGAGACGGAGGGATTAGTTTGAATACAATAAAAAAATATGTAATTCTTAAGAAGGGATGACACTTAATTATGATTTATGAGCACACAAAATAGAAAGAGGACAAAGAGTACTTCTAAATTTAGCAGACAATAAAAAGAAGGAAATTTGAAAAGAAAAAGAAAAGTGTTTGGCGACGTTAGTTTTTGAATGGGATGACGATTGACTAATAATACAAGACGATTGGACAAAAGTTGATCGAAAAGGAAAAGACAAAATGATACCGGCCAACGTTTACTATGAATTACTCAAGTCAACAAATAAATAAAATAATAAATGATAGAAGTCATTTTTCAACAAATATTTTCTCGATAATTCAAAATATTTTCAATTACGAGGTAATTTTCATCAACAAGTATCATGAAATATTAGAAAATTACTTTTTTATTGAATTAATGAATAAAAAGTTATAGATTTGAATAAAAATATTATAATTAAAATGATTCAATTAATATGTTTGATAACAAAAAAGTGATAAGCATTTTTTGTTAATTAAAGGATTCAAATACTTCTAGAAGCGTTAACATTAAAAATTAATTCCATCAATAAGTACCAAGTCTAAAAATTAATTCCATCAATAAGTACCAAGTGTTAGAAAATTACTGTTTACTAAATTCATGAATAAGTAGTTATGTATTTGTAGAAAATATTATAATTAAAACTAATCAATTAATATGTTTGGTAAATAATGAGTTGATAAGTATTTTCTATGTTTGGTAAATAATGAGTTGAAAATCTACTCCTCAATATTACTTAATATGAGAAGTCTGACACCTCAAAAAGATTCGTATCTATGTCGAATAGCTAACTTCGCTTTTATATCTACCATGAAAGATCTAGACTTTATCTAGATATAAATAAAGTTATATATGGTTTCTTGACTTGGTTTCAAGATGGTGGTACAGTCAGATCCGATACTATTGTTATTAGCTTTGTCTTAGTGACTCCGTCTAGCCAGCCGTGGTCTCAAGCCCGTTAAAGGAGAAAAGGGCGTCTTTATCCGGTTAGAACTGCTAGACACATGGGTTTAATAACAATATGTATTAGATCTCGACAGGCCCCTTGCCTGGGTAAAAGCTTCAACAGCTTCCATACAGTCATCAAATCATATAAGAATTTGAATATATCACGATCCTTAATCAATACTTTAAGGATGCTTGACTTGCTAGAATTTGACTATGGCGGACTACCGCCCGGTCTTCTTCGATCCTGTCAAATGGTATTAGGGGCTTTCAAATGGTTTTCTTAAAAGTTTTCAGAATTAGGGGCTAAGCCTATTGATTTGTCCGAAGATTTCGCAACTGATATAGAGAACACTTTCGATATTAAAAATCAAATTGATCTAGAAATTAATGAACTTCGTGGCTATCCCAAGAAAAATAGTGGTAATACCAACTTTGCTTATAAACCTAGTATGCAAACGTATTAGATTCTAAGGAGTTTTATCTCCTCCTCCAAATTAGATTCCCACTCTAAGACAGTTTGAAGCATTGCTTGGATGTCTTCAAATCCGGCACTTTGTTATTTACTTATCTTATTATTGTTCCTATCAAACTCGAAAGCACAAATAACATATTCGTCAGAATGACTTGGGGAGAGAGCAAAATAATTAAGACAATTACCCCATATCCACCTTGATCACCACATCAATAACAATTAAACTTATCATAGGCTTCAGACGGTGTGTGTGTATATATATATATCTCCCGGGGGCATTTTCACAATCTTGCCACAAATGAAGCCCTCCATTATATGAACAAGGGTCATCAAAATATATGATTACAACTCTTAAACTCATTTTCATTCCGTGATATCATAGTAACAAAATTAACCAGAAATAAAAGTTAACTAACATGAAGAAATACAAAAAGGTATCACAAATACATACTCACAAATATTCACTAGTTTGGATCAAAACAAGTAGCTTAAATCCTAATTAACTAATCTAAAACGTCAAATTTTGACAACGCCGCCAAAATTGATGACGTTCAAATTCACTTTTCAAAGTGTAAATGTGTACACAATAGTATGCAATATAATTATCCAACTATGAATCAGGGTCGATCCGACAAAGAATAATATATGCGATTAAGAAAGTAAGAAATTATCACTAAATACTCTAAGCCAAACACTTGATAGATATTTTATTTTTTGTTTTAAAAACTAATGAAGATAAATTAACTAGAAACCATGTAAGTGCATTCACAAGCAAGAAAAACAAGAAATTTGAAAATAGGGAATCAATTTATATAAAAAATGATCCATTATATTTAATTTAGTTAACTACTTACTAATTAATTATGAGCTCAACAATTAACCTTGAAATCTCCATTACGCGCTAGCATCTTTCGATCACAAACGAATATATCTTAACAAGTTCTCTCAAATCTAGCTAAGTGAGAATAGTATATATTTTATACACTTTACAGTATATATATAATTTTTTTAACATTATATAAATAGTCTATACACTCATGATACACAAACACATATGAAATACACTTTCAAATTCGATAAATAATATATATAAAAATTATATCCACAATGTAACAATGAATATACACTTCTTATACACTATATAATAATAATAATGTATATACAACTCATATTGAAATATAATATTGCACAATGTGAATCTGTTGTGTGTAACTAAATTATGTATATATTATAATTTGAATACATTTTGTGTGGATATTATATAGTATATATATATATTATATATAACTTAAAAAAAATTAGACAAAATGTTCACTAGATTAATTTTTTTACCTAAAAATAGCTTTTTTTTACTACTCAAAATGGTCATTTGGCCTATATTTATTACAAAAAGTAGCCCTTTGGCTGAATTTAATTTCCAGCGAATACATGTTTGTTCCTCCTCCTCCTCCTTCTTCTTCTTCTTCTTTTTCTTCCTTCTTCCTTCTTCCTTCATCTGCTTCTTCCCTTCTTGTTCATCATTCTTCTATTTCTTTCTTTATTCTTCTCTTCTTCTTCGTTGCTTTTTTTCTTTTTTCTTCTTCTTTGTTTCGTTCAGCCATTAAGTTTTTTCGTTGCTTTCAATCATAGAGTTTTTAAAATTTGATTTTAAAATTTAATGTGCAGCAAATATGAATGATTTTGAGTGAATAATATATCAAAAGACTCAAAATATTGAGAGGAGCTCATATCTAATATTTGAGACTATTTAGAGGAGATTTGAGTTGATCGGGATTGAAAGACTCCTTTAGCCACTACTTTTCAAGATGAATTGCTGCAATGTATACATATTAAATAAACAATATATATAAATGTATAAAGTATACATCATATATACATGATTATACACTATTTATATAATATCAATACATTACATGACTATTTATATAATAATCGATACATTAGATATACATTAAATATATTACATATACAACAGTCATTTTTGTTGATTTTTTTTTTCACCTATACATTTACGTAAGAAGCCCTACAAAAAATCTCTCTATCAAGTGTTTCAGCGCAAACCTAACACAACTCTGTTAAAATCACCATCAATGTCATATTTATTTTTTCACAATAAATAAATACCATTTATACAATATTAATACATCACATAAAACTCTCTCTATATATATATATATATCACTACATATATATTATTTATACAAACAATCATTTTGTTAAAAAAATAATAATGGTCACTTATACTATTATGTAAGAAGCCCTTGTTTAGTTGTGGACAAGAAAAAATGAATCCATCTTACGTTTAAAGTCCAAATGACTATTAGTCCATAATTTCATATTAATGTCATTTGTCAATTTGGTGATACCAAATTAAATGTTTGTGAAATCATATTATGATCTGTCAAACTACATGGTATGCCAAACCAAATGAAAGATTTAAATACAAACTCCTTGATATAAAAGTGACACATTTTAGTTAATTAAATAAAAGTTTATCACAAATAAAATAAGATTAGTTTGTAACTCAAACAAACTAATCATATTAGTGCAAATTGAGTCAAGCAAGCAAGTGAAAATAAATTTGGAGAAGCTCTGGAAAGAAAATATTTCGTCTATAGATATCTGCAATCTTCATTTGTGAATGAAGTTCAAGTTAAAATTCTAAGCGGACTATTAAGATCTTTCATTCATGATAGTTGAATCTTAAATTCTGGTTCATGATATACATTAAATACAAGATCAAACTCTTGATTCAGATCCAAAATCTATCAAGATCAAATCAATCTCTTGTATCCTTGAATTGACGTTCGTGAGGAGAAAAATAAAATGACCACATCTTCTTAGGTTTGAGATGATTGCAACTCTCTTTATTTTTATAAATTAAATATTATTTTACTATGATTTTTTTTGTCTTTGTTATTATTAGGTATGGAATTTTGTATTTACAATCACTATTGTTTTATTAAGACACAATAAGATTAGTTTCCCCTTGAATTAATAAGCCTTTTATCTAGCCTGGAGCCAAGCTTGTGTAGCCGGTCTTTTGCAAGCCTATACTAGAGATGAATTACTACATTCAATCCTTTCAGACAGAGAGTAGCAATTTTGACAGATTTAATACTACTAATTGCTCATTCCCTCTCAAGTTATTTATTCATTTTTTCCTTTTCACTCTTCTTAAAAATCATAAATAAAAATATTTTTACTAATTTATTCTTTAATTTTTTTTAATACATTTTATTTATGTGTCTTATCCATCAAATATCAAAATATGTCTGTCTAGAATTACTTAGTAGGAGTATAAAAAATGCAAATTTGAGGTGGGGAGGGGGTGGGTGGGTGGGAGATAGAGTTAAAAATTTAGACAATTATTGCACTCTTTTGACTAAATGTGTACATGAAAAAATTAATAATAATTTTTTTGTTTTGAAACTATACAATATTTATGTAGGTGATCAATATTGTGTACTTTAAAATAAATTAATTTTAAGGACAACATAAAAATATTATAATTAATTCTATTTTAATTTTATAAATTAATGGATAAGTAACTTGAGACATATATTTTCCGTAATTTGAATAAGTAAATATGAGACGGAGGGATTAGTTTGAATACAATAAAAAAATATGTAATTCTGAAGAAGGGATGACACTTAATTATGATTTATGAGCTCCAGAGTACCACCGGATCCAAACTAATACTCAAATGCTTAAAATGCATGCATGAATTCCATCCAGGTGTAAATCAATGAAATAAGTCTCATAAAACCCTTTCAAGGGTGCCCGGGCGTATTCGAGTCTAAAACAGTAGTAAATCAAGTCCGATGCTCAGCTTTACCAAGTCTAATATTATTTCTCATCCATAACAGTGTCAATCTAGCTCCACGGTTTAACCGGGTCTAATATATAGTAGGAAAACCGTAACAAATCATTCATTTAACTTTCCTTACCCCAAGAAGATCCATTAAGATGATACCAAACCCTTTTATAATCAATTTTATCGAAAATAGGCCCCACGGGCCATGCAAGATTTAAAAATCATCAATAGAAGGTCCGAAGTCAAAACCGTAGTAAAAATCATGAAGAAAATCCTTTTATATGCATGATAATGGCATGCTCAATCACAATCAATAGCCCAATGGCTCACAATCAACTTATCAGCCCTGCACAGGCTCCAATCGTTCTACAACACAGATAGCCAGCTCTAAAATAATAATAATGATTTCCAGAACTCACGAACATTCCCAAATTCCCACCATCTATATTCCAGAGTCAATATAAGGCCTCACAGGACCACAAGGGTGAATAGAGCGTATAAGACAAATACTACAAACATCAGAGGAAGAAAAGAAATTGGACATGAATAAAGCGGTCAAGGTCTGTGGTACCAACTAGAAAACCCAACCCAAGTATGCCCGTTAGTACAATTTTATCCTATATATGCTAAGTCTAAAGAGTTTAAACCATAACCTACCTGTCGTCCGACGACAAATTCTGGGACAATGATATCCAAGCCCGAATTGCTCTGAGAAGCTCCGAATGATAATCAAACTATCACAAACATATATAGTATATCAAGACAAGTTCAATGACATCCATATCTCTATAATACTAGTTGGGTCGAAATTTGGGTCACCGATGGGCCCGTGGGCCTCGCAACCCAAAGCACGAAACGAAGAAGCGCACAATGATCACCACACCCCAAGGTGTGCATGCTCAGATTTTTGAGAGAATTTAGCCAATGGAATTGGCTCAAACCATCCATCCCATTAAGAGAATCAATGAAGAACCAAATGAGGGAAATTAACAAATTAAAGCCGATAAACCTTACTAATTATGATGGAGGAACGATCACAAGCAAGAAATATGCACCCCAACACCAAGAATTGATCAAATATAGAGTTTGGACGAGTTTTGAGCTTACAACAATGGAGAAATTGTATTTTGGGTGAAGAAGACGAAGTTAAGAGTTTATATACTGCCCAGGGGTCCTTCATCACGATCGCGAAGGGACCCCTCGCGGTCGCGAGGACCACGCTGGCTAGACCATTGTAATCACGAGTACTAGCCATGCAGTCATGAAGAACAAAGGGGGAAAGGCTTCATCGCGATCGCGACAGGTGATCACGCGATCGCAAACAACAAGGGACCAGGTTCTTTATCGTGGTCGCGAGGGAGGAGGCTCGCGATCGTGATTAAGGCTTGAGGCCTACACCTGCAAAAGCAAAATCTGCAACTTTTGAAAACTCAACGGGGCATTTCGGGCACAATTGGAAATCGATATCCAAAAACCAATAATGCTAACAGAGTGGAAACGACGTTCTGGACTAAACAGAATTGTCTAAACTTCCATACGAGGTCATTTCGAACAAATGTTAACCCAAGTCAACACTAACCAACAAGCAACCGAACACTCAAAATGAGCCTGGGACACCCAGGACCTAAACCAACAATATACCTAACCCAAACTCAACATTCCAGAGCTGATGGAATGTCGGATTTCAAATCCGACACTCTGATCATCGAAAGCTGACCAAAGTTATACTTTCAACTCCAAATGGCCTGAAAACAGAAAAAGCAACACAAAACCCACACCGGAAGTTCTCAGGCCTCAACTAAAGGTCCAATGTCACGACCCGATTTCTCAGTTCATGATGGAACCTATAATCCCCCAGTAGGTGAACTAATCCCCGTAGCCCAGAACTGTTAGTAATAGGCTACTACCTAACCAATACGCATAATAAGCAGAAATAAGAGAAAGCACAAAGTAAAGATAGGACAAAGCCGAAGTAATAACCTAAAATATATACATAAAGAAACTACACCAACCCCAAGATTTGGTATCGATAGTACAAAAGCTTCTACTAGAGTACAAGTGCTAGAAGTAACAAAAGATAAGTACAATTTTCTCCGAATATACAAGAGTAATAGTATTAAAGATGAGATATAGTCAGGCCCCGATTGTCAGGCGCTCACCCTAGTCTCGAATATCCCTAAAAGTTGCACGAGTCTCCAACATGACCAACAACAAAAGCTCAACTAATATATGCACTAAAAAGATGCAGAAGTGTAGTATGAGCACCAAGACAACGGGTACTCAGTAGGCATCATAGGCTGACCAAGCGCAGGGAGATATTATATAAGTAATACATTACAGGAAAGTAAGCAAAAATACAGGGATCAACCTAAATCTAGTTATAAAACTAAAAAGGGAACAAATAAAACCAACAAAAAGGAACAAATGACAGAATTAATCCAGGAAACCAACAATCCAAGTGCACTCAAACCAATGCAATGCAATGGGATATGATGTGATGTATGAGTGCATAATTCTATAAGCCCAAAAATACCTCATTGGACTATGCATATATATATATAGATATATGTGTGTGTGTGTGTATGGGTGCATAATAGTATAAGCCCGGAAATACTTCATCAGACTATGCATATATATATAAATAGTATAAGCCCAGAAATACCTCATCGGACTATGCATATAAGAATAGGAACATGAGAGTGCATAATAGTATTAGCCCGAAAATACCTCATCGGACTATGCATATAAAAATAGGCACATAAGAGTGAATAATAGTATTAGCCCAGAAATACCTCATCGGACTATGCATATAAAAATAGGCACATAAGAGTGCATAATAGTATTAGCTCAAAAATTCCTCATCGGACTATACATATAAAAATAAGCACATAAGAGTGCATAATAGTATTAGCCCAGAAATACCTCATCGGACTATGCATATAAAAGTAGGTATAGTGGAGAAAAGATCCAGGAATACCCCTCGAACTGGCATAAAAGTAGTGTTATCCTTTTTCGTTCCAAAACCAGTGTTAAAACCTAGTAAACTCCTTTAAAATCTGAAATCCATGAATATCACAAAATCCTCAAGTTTCAAACACACAAAATAGAAAGAGGACAAAGAGTACTTCTAAATTTAGCAGACAATAAAAAGAAGGAAATTTGAAAAGAAAAAGAAAAGTGTTTGGCGACGTTAGTTTTTGAATGGGATGACGATTGACTAATAATACAAGACGATTGGACAAAAGTTGATTGAAAAGGAAAAGACAAAATGATACCGGCCAATGTTTACTATGAATTACTCAAGTCAACAAATAAATAAAATAATAAATGATAGAAGTCATTTTTCAACAAATTTTTTCTCGATAATTCAAAATATTTTCAATTACGAGGTAATTTTCATCAACAAGTATCATAAAATATTAGAAAATTACTTTTTATTGAATTAATGAATAAAAAGTTATAGATTTGAATAAAAATATTATGATTAAAATGATTCAATTAATATGTTTGATAACAAAAAAGTGATAAGCATTTTTTGTTAATTAAAGGATTCAAATACTTCTAGAAGCGTTAACATTAAAAATTAATTCCATCAATAAGTACCTGTTGACACCCAATTTTAGCTCTCCGTGCTTAAAATTAACGTCTTCAGGTTTCCTGATCGTTAAAGAGCACAAAATATATTTTTTTACACATTTTTCATAAAATATAATAATTTATTGATAATCATCCTTATTTTAGGAGTTTTATCAATTTATTGATATATTTTTATTTCTTACAATTTATTGATAATTATCATTTATTTTGTAAATATTAGGATTTTATCAATTTATTGTCATTATACAATTTTGATAATCGCAATTTTTTTTACAGTTATCCGCACACGTACACAATACAAATACTACAATTTCAATTATTTAAAACACATTACATTTTTATTTTTTTATCACATACCAATGCACGCATTTTTGTACATTATTTATATACTCTAATACATTCCGCAAGCACAAGAGGTCGGAGCAATTAATTCAAATACGCAGAGCAACGAATCAGTCAAGTCAAGGTCTTGTCATCTTTAATAAAGGTGACATTTGACATGACTGAATACGGCTATCGTCCTCTAGTTAATAACCTTGTGCATTGGTTAATAAGTTGGGTCAAGTCAAGGTCTTGTCACCTTTAATAAAGGTGACATTTGACATTACTGAATAGGGCTATCGTCCATCGGTTAATAAACTTTATACATTGGTTAATAAAGTAAATAATCTATCGGATAATAACTAAAAAATAAAAAGAATTAGTCTTTTATTTTTTGGACAAAGGGGAGTTTAGTTTTGTATTATAAAAGGGGAGGGAGTTAATCTTTTATTTTGGGGGGACAAAATATACACACACACATATGCTACAGACACACACACACACACCCCATTAGATATTCTCTCACTTTTCTCTCTCGTTGCTCTCTCCCCAACCCCCTTTTTCGTTGTTGGCTCGCCGGAGGTGATGACCGGCGAGCTTCTGAGCAGCCACCACCACGGCCAACACCTCCCCCCTTTTCCTCCCACGACCCCTGGAACTCCGGCGAACTCACGACGCCGGAGCACTCGGCCGCCAACGCCCCCCTCCTTTCTCTCCCCTTCCCCGCCGTTTTACTGCTACCACGCCGGAAAACATGGCGTTGAGATCTAAATCTGGCCGGATCTTTTGTTTTCGGCGTTGCTCCGGCGAAGCCGTAGAAGCAACGCCGCCACTACTCTCCCCGTTTCCCTCTTTTGTGTACTATTGTTGGCCGGAAAATGTCAACTCCGGCGACGCTCCTCACCACCACCACGCGTCTGTTTATCTTTTCCTTTCCCTCTCCCCTGGGTACATTATTATTGCGCCAAAAACGGCCAGATCTGGATGGATTCTCCATGTCTCAGGTGTTGCTCCGGCGAAAGCTGTCGAAGCAACGCCACGACCACCACTTCTTCGTTTTTTCCGTCGAACTGAATTTTATTAGTTTTATATGTTATGTGTTTGACTTGCACAGATCTGTCCGTGTTGATTGTCCAGCAATTTGCTTGGTTGAATTTTCATTTTTTTTGGTGGATAGTGTTTATTGTTTTAAATCACTGCCTTGTGTTGCTATTGCTGCTCCATTTTTGCCTATTTCACCGGAGTTCAGACTCCGACTGCCCCTACAATATTGTTGACACTGTTTTGGACGATTTTGTCCTTGCTCTTTACTATTTTTGATATTACATTGATATATACTACACTGCATTGGCCAATGAAAAAACTCCCGTCGATTTTTGAGGCCTCCACAATAAAAAAGACGGATACATATATACATACGTAGCAAAAAAATAAGTTTGGGCGATGACGAAATCTTGTTATTACAAAGACGAAATAAAAAGTTTTATGATCCGCATCTTGGCGAGGTGATCTCGGGTGGCCAACCGATGTTTCGCAGCCATGGCGTATCTAAAACTTAATACAACTACATATCTGAGCCCACACTATAATAAAATTATTTTTTATATTTACATACATATACGTATTTCTTTAACTTATTTTGGTAAATATTTATTTGTTATTGAATTTGTTTACTAAGTGTTTATACAGGTACGTGAAGATACTTCCGAAGATGACAATTAAAAGGGGTTTGAAAATCTCTTCAAAATTCATTGCTTTATTTATATCCTTGTAATTCTTGTAATTGTACAAAAACTAAAATATAGTGAAAACTTTACTTTTGGGGTGTCGGGTGGGAGTGTCCCTTTATTTACTTATCTATTCTACGCGCTTAGGCAAACTTTAAGTCATAAATACTTTTATAAACAAATTAATTTAACTTAGATACTTAAGTTAATTAATTCATATTCTTACGTTACGCAAACATTAGGACGTCTTTTCTTTCTTTTTTCCTTCTAATTAGTTTTACTTGAACTTTACAAATAATCCTTTTTACACATTCTTTTGTTAAAAACAATTTTAAAATTTACATTCTTTCTCATTCTTAAACTCATTTTTTTTGCAAAAAATGAAACAATATTTACATAATGAAAAACGCAAGTCAATCGATAAATCATTGTACAATCTTTTCGATACATTTTTTTTACATTATACACATATTTTTACATTCCTTACTCAATGTATTTATTCTTACATTATTTGTACTTAAATATATATTACTTATACATTTTTCATATATATATATATATTTTGTAGTAGTATCTATTCTTTTATATTAACATATTTACATACTTTTATATTAACATATTTACATACTTTTTTATTATATACATTCTTTTACACTCTTTTATATACTTTCTTACATATAAATTTTATACATACTAAATTTTCTCATACATATAAAAATACATTTTTATACTCTATGCACATATTTTAAAATTATTTTGTGCACTTGTATATACATATTTTTTACTGTTCATATTTATACTTTTCAAAAAATATATCTTTTACCTCCCCTCTCTTTAAAAATTAAGTTTAGTCGGGTACCACATTTGTGGATTTCGAAGGATGCCTAACACCTTCCCTTCGGAATAACTTGAACCCTTACCTAGAATCTCAAATGGTTTTCGCAGATTAAAATGCAAGTCGTACATATCAATAATCAAAAATAGGTTTCCTTATTTTCCTTAAAAATTAGGTGGCGACTCTGTACATAATAAATTCTTTCAGAGTCCATAAGTTGTGCTTTATCTAACCTTGGTAAAAAATAGGGCATGACAGAATGGCGACTCTGCTGGGGATAAGAACCAGGTTCTAACCATCATAGACTCAATTTTTCAATTGAGGGAGGTATTTCTATTCACATTTTGATTATTTAATTTTTCAAATTATTTTTGCACACTATGAATTGTATATGTTATTTGTATTGTACATATAAATTTTTAGTTTTGCTTATACATAAATTCTTTATATTAATTATTCTTTGATTCATTATTTACTTTATAATATAGATATATGTTCGAAATACTTCTACACATTATTTATTTAATTATCACATCGTTTCTATAAAGTCTTGGCCGTACACTATCACACACTGTGGTTCACGCGAGGAGTGTTTCACGCTCCTCCAAAACTTCTTTGGATTCCTTAGCTTCAGAGTCGGCGCGTTTAAATTACTATGCGTCTTCTCGCAGTTGTCCTAATATTCTTTATCAGCTTAGGTGAATCTACTCTTAGAATCTTTAGGCCGTTGTACATACGATCGTTACTTTAGTCGAATGAATTTTTATTCTTTATTTGTTATATATTTTTAATTGATACTTGCTCTTTGATTATTATATATTCTGCGTTTTTATATTTTTGTGCATACTTTTTGGTTTATACATATATGTACACATGTCATTTTCGTCCTCGTCCATTTTGTCTGACAATTTTGGTTGACTTGTGTTGAGCCTGGGACCTTTTCAATCCCCCACATTCGTTCTCGATCTATAAGACCATCCTTCATATATCGTTCTTTCTCATACCCAATGTCGATCTTTACGATCACTCTTTTGGATTTCATCATTCTTTTTCAAGAAATTTTCAATACAGCCTTGTACATTCTTTTCATTTTTATACCGTAGCTTTTTCTTGTCCAAACTCACTCATAACTTTACTTTTTTCAATACAATCGCTCAAAGTAATTATACAACTCACATACAACTAGGTATCAGTTCGAACTACGTTGTGACCTGATTCTTGTCCCGACAAGATACGTAGGCAACCTTACATAAGGGTTCGGTCTTCCATTGTTTCAAAATAATTTCTCCAGAATTTTAAAAACTGGGGCAAATTTTTGAAACAATTCAAATACCCTCTCCAAAGTCCTGTTAACAGCGCAAATCAACAGTTTCCCTCAAATCCAAATCCCCTGACATCAGTGTCAATATTGGCCTTACATTCAAGCCTTCACTCGACTTTGATCCTAGAACATGGGACATAAGTTTCTTTTTCTCTCAATCATCGTAGATTATGAAATGTGACATTTTGGCCTTCACTTTCAAAATCAAGAGTTCAACACTCTCCCAGTCATTCAATTCTTTCGACAGCGGCGAAGTAATATCAAATATTTGCCATGCTTCTCTTTCTTTGTAATATTTTCAGCGTATTAGAGTGGTGACAAAACTCTGTCTATCTTTTTACATCCGTCATCTTGATTGTCGGATCAAAGTATTTTTTAAGCTCATTGTCTGCAATTGGTTCCTCTCAGCCGCCTGTCACACCATTTTTCAAGAATAACCACCAGTTCATGACAATCATACATATCACACCCATGGATTCATTCTGAACTACGTCCTGACCTGATTCTCATCTTAATCCATCTTGGTGAGACATGTAGGCAATCCTACATAAGGGTTCGGTCTTCCTGCTATTCTAAAATGATTTTCCTAGGACTGCAAACTGGGGAAAATATTTTGAAACAGTCCGATGACGCTCTCAACCCACAAAAAATAATTAAAAGCGTCAATCAATTCTCTGAAGTCCAAAATTCAAGATTATCAATATCACTCTTACCATAATCTCCATTCGACTTTAGTCTCGAAATCTGAAGACCTAAGTCTCTCTTCAAACCTCTCAAATGTCGTAGGCCATGGAACTACGGTGAATCACTTTCACTTTCCAAATCTAAGGGTTCAACACAAGTTGATTCAGTTTCTTTGTAGGCACGCCTATCATAGGATATCAAGCAATAAAAGAGAGGAGTCGAGTCTGAAGAAGTTAAATAATCTCTGAACTTCACATGAGATAACATCCGACCTCGAACTTTTTGAGGCATCCATATTCAATGGGGCAGACAAATCAGGGGAGTATTTTGACCATATAATTATATTATTATTTTTTCTTCATGACTTTCCTACTTTCCCTCCTTTCTTATTCCTTTACAGGAGAACCGTCCCCACTTAATCGGGGACGGACACACCAATGAGTGCCCTCGCAAGCAATCGAGAGGCCACAACATGTCATCTTCAAACAACAATTGGAGACGATCACGATAATGGACGATCTCCATAAACAATTGGGAAATCACAACAACGATCATCCTCACAAACAGTCGGGAGACACTCTCATCGAGGACATCACCAACACTCGACATACGAGGCATCGCTCCGAGTTTGTCTATATCTTTGCATTATTTTTTATACATATTTTTTATATTCGATAAATATCTTAATTTTTTGCCTTATATTCCTTCTAGAGGTGAATTCTTTTCTGCACATACATTTTAGTTCGCATCTTCACGAACTACGCGAACCTGATTCTCATCTCGATGAGATACGTAGGCAGCCCTTCTTGGGTTCGGTATTCCTTATTAGAAAAACAAAAAAAAAATGTGTACATACATTTTAGTTCGCATCTTCACGAACTACGCGAACCTGATTCTCATCTCGATGAGATACGTAGGCAGCCCTTCTTGGGTTCGGTATTCCTTATTAGAAAAACGAAAAAAATAAAAAATGTGTACATACATTTTAGTTCGTATCTTCACGAACTACGCGAACCTGATTCTCATCTCGATGAGATACGTAGGCAGCCCTTCTTGGGTTCGGTATTCCTTATTGGAAAAACAAACAAAAAAAAATGTGTACATACATTTTAGTTCGCATCTTCATGAACTACGCATACCTGATTCTCATCTCAATGAGATACGTAGGCAGTCCTTCTTGGATTCGGTATTCCTTTACAAAAAAAAAAGGAGTTTATTTTTTTTTACTTTACATCTTATACCCTATCCTCTTGAACTACACAGACCTGATTCTTGTTCATACAAGATACGTAGGCAACCCTCATAAGGGTTCGGTCTCATTTTTCCCCAAAAAAAAAAAAATAAAAAAAAAAAAAAATGAAAGTTTTGACTTGGTTGGTACCAACATAGTTAGAAGTGTGCATGAGAAAGAACAAATGGTATGATGAAGAGGACCAATTTCGTGGTAAACCATAGATTCTTTTGGTACCTCTTAATCACACCTTAGTGACACTCGAAAATTCTCTTGCATGCATCTAAGATAAGAACAAAACCAACCTCATCGTTTCGTGTGCATTGTGTGGCGAGCATTAGATTTATTCATTGCATTGCATTGATGATCTAGAACTTGGCCTAAATGTTTGTTGAGGCGAAATCCTGAGTTACACTTGATTTGGGAAAGGATCGTAGGCCTTCTTTGACCCGATTGAGCCTTTCATAACCTACCAAATGACATTATCCCTAGCATTCCCCCTTTGAGCCTAAAGCCTTTTCTTTGAACAACCACATCTCAGCCTATACCTTTCTGAGTGCTTACATGCACTACCCTCTTTTGGCCCGACCTCCCTGAGCGCATTAAAATGTGCAAATTGCGGACAAAGATTCAAGATCAAAGATGCCAAAGGCAGAAGGTGCAAAGTCCCAGAGGAATAAAGATGAAAATACGACTTTTAAGAAGGAGTAAAATTCCCCACAAATCAAAACATGGAGAAATCCCCCCCAAAAAATATATAATGAAAAACACTCCAACAAATGTGGAGAAATTTCAAAAAAAAAATCAAAAAAAAAACAAAAAAAACAAAACAAAAAGAGAAAAGAACTCCAAAAGGGGAAAAAGGACTCCAACAACGAAAAGAAGTCGATACAAATTCAAAGAAAGGGACTACGAGACAAAGAAGATCAAGCGTCCAAATGCAAAAATGTCAAAGCACAAATATAGTGCATGCTCAAGGGAGGATTAGTCACTTTTATCCCAAATAACATCCTACCCATCCCCAAGCCTACATTACAAGCTGATAAAAGCCCTACATGATCCTATTTCAAGTGTTCTCACATTAGTGGATACTTACATGAAGGCCAAGCCTATGGTATCACAATCGCATGCATTGAACATCCTTCTGAGTGTGAGTGCACTTCTCAAAATGTCCTAAAATCAAAATACTCAAATGTGTGAAGAATAGGACTTTCTTTTGGTGAGGCACGTGAAACATGAGGAAAGGTATAGTTCAAAATCTTTGTTTGAATCAAGAGGAACAAATCTTGTCGATACTTAGGTACGTCTGAGGTACCATTTGAAACTATTGGAATTACCCGAAGTTGATCTCGTTTTAGCTGGGAAAGATGGTGGAATTCTTATGCATAAGACTAATTGTTGGTACCAACTGAAAGTCAAGACATGATTTTCTTTTCAACATTCTTACAACCAAAAAAAAATAAAATAAAAATCAAAAAGTTTTCTTCCTTCACAGGCGCCCACCTTCTAATGCGGATATTTACATTCAAGTTCATTTTACAGGCGCCCACCTTCTAATGCGGGTATTTACATCTCAATACATTTTACAGGCGCCTACCTTCTAATGCGGGTATTTACATTCAAATCCCTTTTACAGGCGCCCACCTTCTAATGCGGGTATTTACAGTTCAGTACATTTTACTGGCGCCCACCTTCTAATGCGGGCATTTACAGTTCAGTACTTTTACAGGCGCCCACCTTCTAATGCGGGTATTTACATTCAAGTACATTTTAAAGGTGCCCACCTTCAAATGCGGGTATTCATTCAAAGCTTCGGCACACAAACCGGAGCATGCATTGAGATCTTAGTACACAACCCAAGATTCCATTTCATTAACGCTCCGGCACACAAACCGGAGTATGCATCAGGATCTTGGTACACAACCCAAGATTCCATTTCATTAACGCTTCGGCACACAAACCGGAGTATGCATCAGGATCTTGGTACATAACCCAAGATTCCATTTCATTAACGCTTCGGCACACAAATCGGAGTATGCATCAGGATCTTGGTACACAATCCAAGATTCCATTTCATTAACGCTTCAGCACACAAACCGGAGTATGCATCAGGATCTTGGCACACAACCCAAGATTCCATTTCATTAACGCTTCGACACACAAACCGGAGCATGCATCAGGATCTTGGTACACAACCCAAGATTCCATTTCATTAACGCTTCGGCACACAAATCGGAGTATGCATCAGGATCTTGGTACACAACCCAAGATTCCATTTCATTAACGCTTCAGCACACAAACCGGAGCATGCATCAGGATCTTGGTACACAACCCAAGATTCCATTTCATTAACGCTTTGGCACACAAACCGGAGTATGCATCAGGATCTTGGCATACAACCCAAGCTTCCATTTCATTCAAAGCTCCGGCACACAAACCGGAGCATGCATCAGGATCTTGGCACACAACCCAAGATTTCATTTCATTAACGCTTTGGCACACAAACCGGAGTATGCATCAGGATCTTGGTACACAACCCAAGATTCCATTTCATTAACGCTTCGGCACACAAACCGGAGTATGCATCAGGATCTTGGTACACAACCCAAGATTCTATTTCATTAACGCTTCGGCACACAAACCGGAGTATGCATCAGGATCTTGGCACACAACCCAAGATTCCATTTCATTCGCTTCGGCACATAAACCGGAGCATGCATCAGGATCTTGGTACACAACCCAAGATTCCATTTCATTAACGCTTCGGCACACAAACCGGAGTATGCATCAGGATCTTGGTACACAACCCAAATTCCATTCACTAACGCTTCGCACACAAACCGGAGTTGCTCATCAGATCTGGTACACACCAAGATTCCGCATTTCATCGGCACACAAACCGAGTATGCATCAGGATCATTGGCATATCAACCCAAGCTTCCAATTCTTAGCATGCATTCGGCTTCCATTTCATTCAAAGCTCCGCACACAAACCGGAGCATGCATCAGGATCTTGGCACACAACCCAAGATTCTATTTCATTAACGCTTCGGCACACAAACCGGAGCAGGCATCATAATCATTCTTTTTCCAGCAAGTACACAATCTTGCATCCCCAGCATCTCACAGCTCGACATTGGGGCAATTTTGAAAGAGACATTGGGAATATGTAAATGCTTCTGTTCCCAAATAGTCTTTTCCTTTAATTATTTTTTCCAGTGTCGTCCACCCCGAACAATAGGACAAGAGGTAATTTGCCTCAACTTTTGAACTACACCTGGCCTGATCTTCGTGTAATTCGAGGTATGTAGGCAACTCTAAATCAGAGTTCGGTCATATTTTTATCATAATTCTTTATCGAGCAAAATTGGCTTCATGTCAACGTTTTCGCCCAAAGATTCTTACATCATCTTTAGTCGAAAAGGGGCAAACTGTTGACACCCAATTTTGGCTCTCCGTGCTTAAAATTAACGTCTTCAGGTTTTCTGATCGTTAAAGAGCACAAAATACATTTTTTACACATTTTTCATGAAATATAATAATTTATTGATAATCATCCTTATTTTAGGAATTTTATCAATTTATTGATATATTTTATTTTTCTCACAATTTATTGATAATTATCCTTTATTTTGTAAATATTAGGATTTTATCAATTTATTGTCATTATACAATTTTGATAATCGCAATTTTTTTTACAGTCATCCGCACACGTACACAATACAAATACTACAATTTCAATTATTTAAAACGCATTACATTTTTATTTTTTTTTATCACATACCAATGCACGCATTTTTGTACATTATTTATATTCTCTAATACATTCCGCAAGCACAAGAGGTCGGAGCAATTAATTCAAATACGCAGAGCAACGAATCAGTCAAGTCAAGGTCTTGTCATCTTTAATAAATGTGACATTTGACATGACTGAATACGGCTATCGTCCTCTAGTTAATAACCTTGTGCATTGGTTAATAAGTTGGGTCAAGTCAAGGTCTTGTCACCTTTAATAAAGGTGACATTTGACATGACTGAATAGGGCTATCGTCCATCGGTTAATAAACTTTATACATTGGTTAATAGAGTAAATAATCTATCGGATAATAACTAAAAAATAAAAAGGATTAGTCTTTTATTTTTTGGACAAAGGAGGGTTTAGTTTTGTATTATAAAAGGGGAGGGAGTTAATCTTTTATTTTGGGGGGACAAAATATACACACACACACCCCCCATTAGATATTCTCTCACTTTTCTCTCTCGTTGCTCTCTCCCCAACCCCCTTTTTCGTTGTTGGCTCGCCGGAGGTGATGACCGGCGAGCTTCTGAGCAGCCACCACCACGGCCAACACCTCCCCCCTTTTCCTCCCACGACCCCTGGAACTCCGGCGAACTCACGACGCCGGAGCACTCGGCCGCCAACGCCCCCTCCTTTCTCTCCCCTTCCCCGCCGTTTTGCCGCTACCACGCCGGAAAACATGGCGTTGAGATCTAAATCTGGCCGGATCTTTTGTTTCCGACGTTTCTCCGGCGAAGCCGTAGAAGCAACGCCGCCACTACTCTCCCCGTTTCCCTCTTTTGTGTACTATTGTTGGCCGGAAAATGTCAACTCCGGCGACGCTCCTCACCACCACCACGCGTCTGTTTATCTTTTCCTTTCCCTCTCCCCTGGGTACATTATTATTACGCCAAAAACGGCCAGATCTGGATGGATTCTCCATGTCTCAGGTGTTGCTCCGGCGAAAGCTGTCGAAGCAACGCCACGACCACCACTGCTTCGTTTTTTCCGTCGAACTGAATTTTATTAGTTTTATATGTTATGTGTTTGACTTGCACAGATCTGTCCGTGTTGATTGTCCAGCAATTTGCTTAGTTGAATTTTCATTTTTTTTTGTGGATGGTGTTTATTGTTTTAAATCACTGCCTTGTGTTGCTATTGCTGCTCCATTTTTGCCTATTTCACCGGAGTTCAGACTCCGACTGCCCCTAAAATATTGTTGACACTGTTTTGGACGATTTTGTCCTTGCTCTTTACTATTTTTTATATTACACTGATATCGAACAAATACTACACTGCATTGGCCAATAAAAAAACTCCCGTCGATTTTTAAGGCCTCCACAATAAAAAAGACGGATACATATATACATACGTAGCGAAAAAATAAGTTTGGGCGATGACGAAATCTTGTTATTACAAAGACGAAATAAAAAGTTTTATGATCCGCATCTTGGCGAGGTGATCTCGGGTGGCCAACCGATGTTTCGCAGCCATGGCGTATCTAAAACTTAATACAACTACATATCTGAGCCCACACTATAATAAAATTATTTTTTATATTTACATACATATACGTATTTCTTTAACTTATTTTGGTAAATATTTTTTTGTTATTGAATTTGTTTACTAAGTGTTTATACAGGTACGTGAAGATACTTCCGAAGATGACAATTAAAAGGGGTTTGAAAATCTCTTCAAAATTCATTGCTTTATTTATATCCTCGTAATTCTATAATTGTACAAAAACTAAAATATAGTGAAAACTTTACTTTTGGGGTGTCGGGTGGGAGTGTCCCTTTATTTACTTATCTATTCTACGCGCTTAGGCAAAACTTTAAGTCATAAATACTTTTATAAATAAGTTAATTTAACTTAGATACTTAAGTTAATTAATTCATATTCTTACGTTACGCAAACATTAGGACGTCTTTTCTTTCTTTTTTCCTTCTAATTAGTTTTACTTGAACTTTACAAATAATCCTTTTTACACATTCTTTTGTTAAAAACAATTTTAAAATTTACATTCTTTCTCATTCTTAAACTCATTTTTTTTGCAAAAAATGAAACAATATTTACATAATGAAAAACGCAAGTCAATCGATAAATCATTGTACAATCTTTTCGATACATTTTTTTTACATTATACACATATTTTTACATTCCTTACTCAATGTATTTATTCTTACATTATTTGTACTTAAATATATATTACTTATACATTTTTCATATATATATATATATATATATATATTTTGTAGTAGTATCTATTCTTTTATATTAACATATTTACATACTTTTATACTGACATATTTACATACTTTTTTTTTTATATATATACATTCTTTTACACTCTTTTATATACTTTCTTACATATAAATTTTATACATACTAAATTTTCTCATACATATAAAAATACATGTTTATACTCGTATGCACATATTTTAAAATTATTTTGTGCACTTGTATATCCATATTTTTTATTGTTCATATTTATACTTTTCAAAAAACATATCTTTTACCTCCCCTCTCTTTAAAAATTAAGTTTAGTCGGGTACCACATTTGTGGATTTCGAAGGATGCCTAACACCTTCCCTTCGGAATAACTTGAACCCTTACCTAGAATCTCAAATGGTTTTCGCAGATTAAAATGCAAGTCGTACATATCAATAATCAAAAATAGGTTTCCTTATTTTCCTTAAAAATTAGGTGGCGACTCTAGACATAATCAAATTCTTTCAGAGTCCATAAGTTGTGCTTTATCTAACCTTGGTAAAAAATAGGGCATGACAGTACCAAGTCTAAAAATTAATTCCATCAATAAGCACCAAGTGTTAGAAAATTACTGTTTACTAAATTCATGAATAAGTAGTTATGTATTTGTAGAAAATATTATAATTAAAACTAATCAATTAATATGTTTGGTAAATAATGAGTTGATAAGTATTTTCTATGTTTGGTAAATAATGAGTTGGTAATCTATTCCTCAATATTACTCAATATGAGAAGTCTGACACCTCAAAAAGATTCGTATCTATGTCGAATAGCTAACTTCGCTTTTATATCTACCATGAAAGATCTAGACTTTATCTAGATATAAACAAATTTATATATGGTTTCTTGACTTAGTTCCAAGATGGTGGTACAGTCAGATCCGATACTATTGTTATTAGCTTTGTCTTAGTGACTCCGTCTAGCCAGCTGTGGTCTCAAGCCCGTTAAAGGAGAAAAGGGCGTCTTTATCCGGTTAGAACTGCTAGACACATGTGTTTAATAACAATATGTATTAGATCTCGACAGGCCCCTTGCTTGGGTAAAAGCTTTAACAGCTTCCATACAGTCATCAAATCATATAAGAATTTGTATATATCACGATCCTTAATCTATACTTTAAGGATGCTTGACTTGCTAGAATTTGACTATGGCGGACTACCGCCCGGTCTTCTTCGATCCTGTCAAATGGTATTAGGGGCTTTCAAATGATTTTCTTAAAAGTTTTCTGAATTAGGGGCTAAGCCTATTGATTTGTCCGAAGATTTCGCAACTG
Organism: Jaltomata sinuosa; assembly: GCA_003996215.1. Classification (NCBI taxonomy): domain Eukaryota; kingdom Viridiplantae; phylum Streptophyta; class Magnoliopsida; order Solanales; family Solanaceae; genus Jaltomata; species Jaltomata sinuosa. The sequence goes on along the minus strand of QJPP01000121.1, from coordinate 159,451 downwards.
ATATAGAGAACACTTTTGATATTAAAAATCAAATTGATCTAGAAGTTAATAAACTTTGTGGCTATCCCAAGAAAATTAGTGGTAATACCAACTTTGCTTATAAACCTAGTATGCAAACGTATTATTATTCCAGACCAACCCCTCAAGAGGTATTGATTGAGGAACGTGATTGGAACCAGACTAATACCTCTTATAGTGATACTGAAATCTATGAATGGAACCTAGATGGCCTGACTGATAGACAGCTTACTATTCTTGTTCATAGAATGCTTATGTATCATATAATCTTGACAATAAATCTCTTTTATTCGGAATAGGATAACGAATCCATTTAAGATGTTTGTTTAAAGGTTTATAATTTATTACTAACCTAGGTACGCCACGTTCTTTTTCCGCAACATTATTAACATAAAAGGCAGTGCAAGACCAAGGAGATTTTAAAGGTTTTATCAAACCCTTCTGTAATAACATATCAATTTCTCTTTTGTAGAATTCAACCAATTCGGCGTTCATCTGGCAGGGACGAGATTTGGTAGGAATATTATCCTCAGAGAAGCCTTCTTCATATGGAAGGGTCACAGTATGCTTTTTTTGATTCCAAAAAGCACTAGGATGATCAGCACAAATATCAACGACAATCTTCTCAGAAATCAGTTTTATTTTTTCTTGTACTTTGGTGGATTTCAAAGTATCAAATATATTTAAACTAAATAATTCAAATTGCAAAGAATCAATATGCCTTTATTTCATATTAATTAATGCATTTATATCACGGAAAACAGGATCAGTGATAAAAGTATAACTGATGTTTTGTCCTTTGTAAGTAGCACAAAAATCCTTAGCCGTTATGCTAGTAAAAGGATAAATCGCATTTATGAAAGGGGTTTCGAGTATAATCGGAGGGTATAACTGATTTTTCACTAAGAAAAAGAAGTGAGGAATACACACTTTATTTTGGCAAATCCGTGTGTTAGGCAATTTGTATTTTATATCTAGTGCATGACCTGAAGCAGATCTGACCATATGAGTTGTTTTTTCAAAATATTTTGTTGGCACAAGGCCCTCTTGAATACAACTTACGTCGACCTCGCCATCAATCATAGCTACTTCAGTTATAGAAAAAGTATTATCAATTAAAATGGTGCATTTAACAAACCATTTATGGGCGGTAACGATTTGCATCATTCCTAAAAACATGTTTTGCTTATTATCAATATTGATAGGTTTGGCCAACAAATTATCTTCAACAATACCTTTATCTTTGCTATCAACTTTCTCAATTTGAGTAAGGCGGTGATCACATATAATCTGATTTTGTTTAAGCGCCTTGATCTTTTTTTTTAAAATTTTCAATTTCTTCTTTTAAATCATCAAAAGAAGTATCTCGTATAACAACAGGTTGCCTGGCAAGTCTATTATTAACTTCAGACAAAGAATAAGGTGCAGAATAATCCAATTCAAAATTATTTTTTGATCCAAAAGAGTTTGAGGAACTGACTTTGTTATTAGCAGCCAATTGAATGATTTTTTCTCGCAGATTATTATCGGTTATTTCTTTTAGTAGTTCTATCACATTATCAGAAGTAATGGTAAGCATGTTCATATCTTCAAATTGCGATTGTAACTTATAAATTCATCATTTTCGCAATGACACATATCGCCTTGGCATTTATAAGCTTCTGCCGCGGTTGTCTGGTAATTTTCAGAAGATTTTGGTTGATCCATCTGCTCCTGTGAACTAGAATCAGAATCATAATCTGACTCAGAACCTGAGGTGTATAAAAAGTTGTAGATCTTATCATGAATATCTTCATCTAGTTCTAAGGCTTTAAGCTTTTCAAGCTTACAATTGGGTGCTATGTGACCAAAATTTTCACACTTATAGCATTTGATCTTTGCGATATCACGCCTAGACCTATTTTTTGTAAATCTATGAGACTTACGATGAGCTTTTCGCTCTTCTCTTTCTTCCTTAGACCTACGTCTAGATCTCTTCTTCCGATAATGATTACTATGATCTAAATCCCTAGATTTTCTGTGCTTATTAGCAGCGGTATGTGGTTAATTGAACTGGGTACAGAAATCTCCTAACTGGGATCTTTCTCTAAGCTTATCAATCTTAAGCTGTCTGGATAGTTTTAATTCATTGCACAAGTTGATACCCTCTTGAGTGCAAGTTCCTATAAGTTTTCCAATGGTGTAAGCGCCATAAGGGATAGTTCCTTGCAGATTTCTTAGAGACTTTTTAACTCTCTCGGCAAATAATGGTGGTAAGCCGTCTATAAATTTACCTTTCCAGTGCTTAAGACCGTTTTCGGGTAATTTCATTACTCGACTCAAATAAGTATCTTTATACCATCTAAATTCTCCTAAATGTCTACATCGTAGACCATTTAATAGGGAACGGACAGTTTCATACTGGTTGGTAAATCTACCATTAAAATGTTCTAGAATGGTTAAGACCAATGTATAAACAACGTCTTCTCTATTTCTGGTTAAAGCCATTCCTAAGTTATCAACACCTTCATTGTCGGCAGTGGCATTTATAATCGCAGCCTTAGCTTCAATACTCATATAATTATCCCACCAACCTCTAAGTTGACCAGTGAATCCTGCAATAATCATTTTGCAAATATTTCTATCTGTGTTTTTAGTACTTTTACAGATAGTTGCATACATAAGCATTCTATGAACAAGAATAGTAAGCTGTCTATCAGTCAGGCCATCTAGGTTCCATTTATAGATTTCAGTACCACTATAAGAGGTATTAGTCTGTTCCAATCACGTTCCTCAATCAATACATCTTGAGGGGTTGGTCTGGAATAATAATACGTTTGCATACTAGGTTTATAAGCAAAGTTGGTATTACCACTATTTTTCTTGGGATAGCCACAAAGTTTATTAACTTCTAGATCAATTTGATTTTTAATATCAAAAGTGTTCTCTATATCAGTTGCGAAATCTTCGGACAAATCAATAGGCTTAGCCCCTAATTCAGAAAACTTTTTATCAAGAAGTTCTTCTAAATCGTAAAGAGGTTTAAATACAAAGTTCTGAATCTCAGGCGGTCTTTGTACAGGAGTAGGGAGTTTAGAAAACTGCTTTGACGTGGAAGCTTGATCAGAATTTTCCAAATTTATTTTTATCTGAATAACTAAAGTCGTCAGTTCATCCAGTTTTTTATCAAGAGAACCGATATGCTCTCCCAAGACTTTAACATAAAGTCCCAAATAATTGTTTTGAGAGATGAGATTATTAATCTCAGTTATGCTAACAAATGCGGTTACTAATTCTGAGTATTCTCATATTTCTCAGAATCCTGATGATAGGATTTGTATTCAGTTTTCTGATAAAAGCTATGCACCTCATAGGCAGTCTTTTTCTAATAATAGACTTGTGCCAACCGAAAGTTCTATTTTAAATAGACGTTCTTTATCTAGTCATAGACTATTGCCTGATTTACATCATATTTCACCGATCGAACCTATATACGGTCCAGCTCGAAATCGGGCTGCTTCTTTGCACACCTTATCTTCTATTGCTTCAGCTGAGAAGACTGAGATAAAAATAGATCCTCGATTAAATTTTGTTCAAGCTAATGATAAATCCTCTGATATTTCTGATAAGGATATCCCATCTGCGTCCGAAATGGACTTTAACCCTAATGATATTTGATGATGGATGCACACCAAATTGATATTTATTTTTTATAATCACTTATAATATTGAATAGAAAAAAATAAATATGACAGTAAAGTGATTTCTTTTCATCTAAAACAAATCAAAAGATTTATCATACTGATGAATAAAATGATGGTATAATCAAAATAAATAAATATAAAATGAGGTGAAATAATTCGGAATAAGTTTTATTTTCTCTTTCCGAAATCATGATACGACGAAGAGTGGACTAAATTCCAGAAAACACGGGTTGGCGTCGACCCGCATATAAAAGAAGTCATTTGTCTCTAAACCCCATTTAGAAAATCTCAGTTTTATTCTCGACAACGTTCACTGCCCTTTCTCTACTTCAACTTCCTTCTCTTCCCGCGTATCGTCAAATCTCTCAACATTGGCGATAAAACCCTAGTTCCATTTCTGTAATGGTGTTGTTATCACTGTAGGCGAATACATACAGTCAGTGATATGGCTAATACTGTGACGTCCAGAGATATTCAGGACATCGTCACCAAGCTCTCATCAGATAAAGCAAAATCTCGAGAAGTATAAACACTCAATTTTCTTAATTTTATACAGAAAATTTTCGGAATTTAATATTCAAGAAACGGAATTCAAGAACTTCATAAAAAAACTGAATTCAAGTAGTGAAGTTTTAAGTAATTTTGACGGAGAAAATTGAACAAAGAGTTTGAATATTAGCGTTATTATGGGTATTTTCGTTTTGTATTTTGACTGATTAGTTTTGATTTTTTTTAAAAATTTATATATCAAAACAGGAAGGGATTAAGTTGTTAAATGCATGGCTAGAAGAAGGCCAAAGGTCTGTTGAATTCTGCAGATACATTGGAGAGAAGACCGCTAGGCTTAAACCAGATGAAATTCCTCATTGTAAGTATAACTTTCAACATGTTGTTTGCTATGTACGGGTACTTGACGGATATTTGAGAGGGGTATTTTAATTTTATGCAGCGGAGACATGGCCCTTTCTTGTTACATTGCTTACTAAATGTGTGTCCCTGGAGATATCTGGGAGCAAAAAGCGTTTGCCAAAGTTGAATTTTGCAAAAACACTTAGGATTTTGGTCCAACGAGCAGAAGATGCTAAATTCTCAGGTACTATGTACTATAATTATATATTTATTGTCATTGTCAATTCTGTCTTCTAGTTTCTGTAGAATCTTTAGGTTGTTTCTGTTTATTTCTTGTGCAAGTGAATACACAGAAAATATGTGTTTGCTTTTATCCCTGTGGAGACATCCTTAAAAGAGAACTGCATTTGCATATGGATGAATTCCTCATATATTGTATTTGTCTGCCGATATAAACTCAAATACAGACATGAAGCAACACATATTAGTCTGCCTTTTGCCCCAGCCACCCCAGCAGCTCAAACTGTTAGTTCATGTCTCCAAATTTTCAAGGCATAGGTAATAAGCATGAGAAACCAGTATCTTCTTGTCTCCAACTATCCCGGACTTGTGTGCACTTGTATAACAATTAGAATAGATATATTTTTTTTTTGGTAAGTGGTATAAGTATTAGAATTTAGAATATTGCAATGTGGGAGTGTGATTCGCGGATGCATTTTCAATGATATTTTTTGAGTTGCACTGCATTCTCCTTGATTAAATATTCATGCTTATCTTTGGTTATTTTTGGTGGCATTGAAACTCTTTGTTCATTTTGTTAACTTTGGAAGGTAACTCACCCACGTCCTTGCATGTCTGCCAGCAACATGAGATTGCACTGTGGAAAATTTCATATCATAGTGGAGCGTTTGAAGTTGGATGAACCTAAGATCTAAAAACTATCATTCCTTTAACATAGACTTGTTGGAACCTTGAGGAGTTCCTTCTGTATACATTTTTCTGTTTAGATGAAAGGTTAATATTGTCTTGTGATGTTAATTTTTTCAAATGAAGTGTAATTTTATTGAGAAAAGTAGAGCTCCCCTATACAAGAGGTATACAGAAAAAGTATCTATTAAAAGATATGCTTATCTACGAAAAGATACCCAAATTCCTGTACATATGGGAACCGGGTGCACCAAAATGACATTAAACTGGAGGCTATTCCTCAAATGTATAAAGATCAAGCTCTTCCCTTCAAAAGCTCTCCTATTTCTCTCCCTACATCCTACCCACATTAGTACTAATGGAGAAACATCTCACGCCCAACGTCTTCTCTTCCATCCTCCCAAGGCCGAACTAAATAGTCCATCTTTAATAGTATCCAATACGGTTCATTGTATCCTCGACCATCTTAAAAGCTCCCACTATAGACGTGATGCTACCTGAGTGTTTACACATGAAGCATCAACTTACATATGTAATCCTCTTCTTTCTCAAGTTTTCAACTACCAGAATCACACAACCACCAACCAATCAAAAAAAATCTTTCTTGGTATTATTCATGCACCAAAATGGTGAAATTATTTCGATTTTTTTTTGATAAAGATGATGAAATTGTTTCATATGTTATTTCATCTGGCAGGTAAAAATATGCCTCTTCTACCCGTCGCAAAATTGCTTTTCAATCATGTCTGGGATGTCTTAAAGGATACTCCTAGTTTTCAATCCGAGTATGGAACTATTCTCCGGCATCTTTTGGCAGTGAGAACTTACCGTTTTCACATGAGGAAGCGGGTTTACTGTTGTAAGTAAGCAAGTATCTTTTTTTGGTTAAGCAAAGAGGTGCCTATAATCTGACATTCCTTTTCCATCTTTACCATAGTTTCTGTATTAATCTGCAGGTTTGGTGCTTCTGTACATGGAAAAGGTAGAAACAAGTTTACAAGAAAAAAGTGATGGCCAAATAAATCCAAGAGAGGAGGTCTTTCGCTGCATCACGACACTTCATTCTCTTCTTGAAAATCCCCCTGGAGATTTTCCTGATACCCTTCAAGAGGATATTGTCAAGGGTTTTATTGGAATTTTTTCTTATGCAAGGTGAGAGATATTCAGGTCTTCATGCTTTTTGCTTTTTAATCTCTATTTTTGCCCACTGTTGGACTTAGTGTTTTTTCTTTTTTAAAATTGGTCCACGTTCCACTAATCTCTTTACTTATTGTGGTTTAGGGATGAAGGGAAGATTTCACGCAAGCTAATTGAGTGCATTAACATATATTTGCTGAAGGATGGCCCAAATTTGGGTTCTAAATCTTTGGAAATCCATGATGCTGTGCAGCATTTTGTCTTCCGATGTTGGATGACAACTCGTGATCGTGGCTTAAAGGTGTACAATTTTATGAGATGCAGTACTTCACTCCAATACCTATGCGTCGGACATGAATTTCTAATGTCCGTCTCTTCTTTTATAGGACTCACTTGTTCTTTATGCAAGGCTACAACTAAATTTGACGAGAGATCTTGCTGATGGGAGCTCCTTATTAGAACAACTTCAGGATGTACTAGGGAAGGAATTAGATCAAATGAGCAGTTACACCATCAATTTACCCTGGTTAGTACTGTTCCATATGGGTAGTGTAACTGTACCAAGCTGACCGTGTAGAAAGCTCATGAGGTCATCAATCTGTTTTTAGTGTCATGGATGATTGATAAACATGCTTGGGTTTCGCATATTCATGGACAAAAAATGTCTTTTTCTTTTTCCCCTTTAAATGTTCTATACGAAAATATATGTTGGACACTTAAAGTTTCACCCAAAGCTCACCTCAGTCTACTGTTCAATATCCACATTCTTGCCTTAGCATTCTTCTAATGGTCCTCCATTTTGTTGTCCCATCTCTAGCTTTTCCGTCAAATCTTCAAACATCCTTAAATTTGATACTTTTCAACAACGGTGAAGTGGTAATCATAAGCTAGAGCGCATTCCATCTTCAGCTCTGAAGTCTCTCTTTTTCTTTTGCTATTATTTCCATCTAAAATCTGTTTCTGTAAATCCACCAACCAATCTGAATCTACAAACTCACCAACTCATTATGATCATTTGTTTCTCTTCTTCATTCATTTTGGATGCCTGATTTTTGTTCATTTTTGTTATAATTTGAGCATGAAGAATGAGATCCTTTGCTATAATATTAAGATCAGCTCTGATTCTGAAGGACCTCATAGATGAACTTCTATTTGAGTTATGAGCTTGTTCTTCATGGCATCTTGGGTTAAAATGATAATTGAGCAGAGTTTGAATATCAATAACTCAGCCTGGCTCCATTCATTTACATTGTGACAAGTTGCCATATTTATATTTATAAAATATCAGATCTTATGATTTTTCTCTGGATGTCTTAATGACGTGCCCCTCTGTACAGGAAAGACACAACCAGGGATGACAAATGTGGAAGCTTGACAAGCTCTCAATGTGGTCTTATGGAGCTTGCGGCACTTGTCTTTTGCCGGGTAGTTGTTTGTTAAATTGTTTTTGTTCCAAAGTTTTGATCAGACGATGATGCTCTCTGTGAACTTTTAACTGTTCCCTCAATCTTATTTCCTCTGAAATTGAGTCAGATATCTCTCGGTACTTCTATAATTTTGGTATTATCATAGATTTTTGCAAGGTTGATAACTTGATACCTCTATATCAGATTCTTTGCTTGTGGATCTAATGTGAAACTTTTTTGTCAACTTAAGCAGGAATATATATCATTATCAATTCTAAATAATTGTGAGCACTAGAGATAAATAGGATGGCCTACTAACTTCGTGAGTATGATTATCAGGCATGTGTTAGCGCACCTATAGCATCGCCATCTGAGAAACGAATTAGAAGGGAACATGTTGTAGTCCAGATAAGGGAAAGACTCTCAAGTGGAAAGTGGCCATGGTATGTTCTCTTGTGTGCTGTTCTTAGTCTTTGCCTCTAGCTATATATATATTGACATAAGTATCAATATTGTAACTTTGCAACTGTAGTATTTGGAGGGAGGCCTTCCAGTAGTTGCTGCATGAATTTTTGTTGTCTATTGATAGCTTAGTAATTAAAGTAGAAAGTTAATTCTTTGTTCCATGATTCATCTTATCTGTTACTGGAGCATTTAACGAGACAAGTTTGTTAGCAACACACTCCTTCTGATTTTCCTCTAAGTATTTCATCTGTTGTTTATATGCATTATCTATTTATGTGTAAGCATCATCTGAAATCTATTCTGCTATTTCCTCATGATTTTTTGTAGAAAGCCTCTCGAATACTTAATAATTTCCATAAACTTTTTGTTGTGGTCTCTGCCATTTTCTCCTCTCATGCTGAGATGGTGGGTAGAGAGAAGAAAAGTACAATTATTGGAAGAGCCTTCACATTGATAAGGGGAATAAAGCTTATTATTCTTGTTATGCGCTTGCTTCTTTAACACTGTTGAGCACTGCCTAAAGAATTTATGCTAGGACATAATATCTGGTAGCATCAAATTTTGAGGTCATGGGCACTCCAATTGGCCTGTTTGCTATAAATGCGTATGCAATTGATTGGTAGCACAACCAACTTAATTTTTGAGAAATTCCTTAAATTTTTAAAGTTATTCACTCTGTATGTTTGGGTAACAGGCATGCAACTTTCTGTTACCTCATCCACAATTATTCCGATCGCATAAAGAAGGATCTGTTGATCTATTGGTTTGAAGGTATATGTGCAAGTTTTGAAAGGTTAGTTTTCTGGTCCATGTTGCAGATGCTTTGACTTTTTCTTATGTGTCGTAGCTTATGGATCTAGTGTCCTGTAAGAGCATCTAGTAATTTTTTCTTTTGGCTGTTCATATACTAAAAGCCGAATGCTTAATGAATTTATTTAGTTGGCTGAGTCAGGCTCCTGTATCTAGTTGTGAACAGTATTCTGATGGAATTTGCTCTTAGTTATAACTCCTTTTATTCCTTGTAATTTTTGCCAGCATCTTCTTGATGCCTTTTGATGAATTTCTCTTCATATAAAAAAAAAGAGCATCTAGTAATTTTTTCCTAGCTACATCCCTCTTATAATTTTAGAACTCTTTGTTTTTCAATCCAATACATGAGTCAGTCTAAACAGCGGGTTTGGCAATCTGTTTTTCTTTTCAGAATAATAAATGATGCAAACATGGAGCATAGTTATGGAGGTCTCCTGTGGACATTGAGGTGTGTTCTGCGTGATTTTAGTCGATATATTAGCTTTATTGCATTGCGCTGGACATGTGGCTCTGACTAATCTCCTATTACATATTACAACCTATCTAGGAGTCTTCAAGGACTTTCTTTGATGCTGCTGTTTCCTGTTCCAGCACTGCAAACATCATCAGAGTTGTCTTCCACATTGAGTGGGGTAATAGTCTGATCTTTCCAAATATGTTGACCTATTCAAGTTTTGACACTTCGATGTTCTCTCGTTCAAGTAATTTCATGGACCTGTTAAGTCTTTTGCTGTTAAATATAGAGAACTTTCTGTTGCCTTGTAGCTAGGTAAGATTGTTATTTGAATTATTTGGATTTGTGTTGCTCCATCTTTATTGTACTCGTGTGTTCATAATTTGAAAAAGCTGTAAAATAAGAAAACCTAAAATCGGGGAAAATAGAACACAACTTAAATGGTGCAAAGATAGAAAAATGATTTTTTTAATTCAAATTTGATGAAGTGGCCTTTCTAACCTTTCTGCTTATGATAATTGGGAACTTTGAAGGGAGTATTTAGCAAAGACGTGATAGACTTAAATTAAGTACACCAATTAGTTTGCTCTCATTTGTTAAATGTTCTGATTTTTGTCTTTGAAGTAGTTTTAGCTCGTTTAAGATGATTTTAAGCGCATTTTTGTGTGTAACTGTTTAGTCTTTTCTTAATAGGTCACTTGGGGATTCGTGGTCCTTGGCAACAATTTTATAGAGACAACCCGATGAAATTCATCTATTTGTTTTTTGGTTTAATTCTTTCGAATGCGGTCGCTAAATTTAGCTCTTGACTGTATTTGCAGGTTGAAACAGGTTGGCATACGATATGGAACTGTGTTATTGGTGGTCTACCCACATTCAGTACTTTTACAGCAGTTGTAAGTTGTGACTTTATTGATCTTCTGAAGATGGAATCCTGCTTCTTTATCTAGTATCGAGGTGTTATGTAATACTAGTAGTGTGCTTCCAAATACTGGCTCACTTTTCCAAGTCATCTTTACTCAAATATATTTTTTCCAATAAGGAAATGTGATCGAAGACACATGCAGGATAGGTAATAGATGCTGGGCATGTATAACTTGAAAAGGTATCCCTTTTTTTTGCGACACAATTTACCTGCAATTTGTATGAAGGACTTAATGCAATTTACATGTTATGTGATGTTAAGATGATAAACAATATAATGATTGTTACAAGTGAATACAAAGTTAGTTTAATAGGATAAAACCATCACAATGTGGTTACAGTTTAAATTGGTTAATAAATCAAGAATTCTTGAAACTTGATCTATGACAGGTCTTGGATAACCCTATTTACTCGTTCTTAGTCAGTCAGCTTTTTTTGTTTTGTTTGATGAAGCTCGTTCTTAGTTTATTGTTTAAGCCATGACTTCTCGTCCTTTAGCCTTTTATGCTTACTCTCTCCTATTGGAAGAATCTTTTACTGAAAGCAGTCATGAATATCATGTTGCTTCAGTTACTTAAAGTCCATTAGTTCCATTTGCCCTTAACTCTGATGATTAATACAGTTGCAGTCACATAATAATTATGATGTTTAATTTGCAAGGACTTCTAAGTGTTAAATACCAATTCTAAGTACTTTAAATCTGAATGTGCTTCTATTATTTGGTTTTTTCTCTGGATTTCAGATATCCTACTCAAACTTTGCAGTGCAGTTAGGTGATTTGTAATTGAAAAAAAAAAATGGAATTCAAGTGATTCTGCCTTGTCTATTTAGATATCGGTTGTCTGCCTTTGTTGACTCCAGCAGTATCGATATAGTTTTAGGATACCTATGTCAGTATGTGTTTCTAATGCAATTTGCTTACTTTACCAAAAAAAGGATACTTATGTCAGGGTGAGTATAATTCTTAAACTTTAGTTGCTTTGATGTTATTAAAGCAATGCGAGTTTTTCTCCTATTGCTGATTATTTCATATAATCTGTCTTGTCTCTTCAAGACCAGCTAACAACGTTTCTCCAAAAGCAATTGATTACTGTTTGTAGGAAAATGTCTGAAAGAGTACGAAATCATTTTCTTGATAAGGTAATAAAATTTTATTAACAATTGGGCCCAAAAAGCTCATATACAAGGAGTATACCAAAAATAAAGAACCTACAAAAATGATATGGTTTTCTGCGAACAATGCCCAGGAATTTCACAGGCGACCCAAAAGTCTATTAAGGGATAAGAGGGTACTCCTCAATTGTACAAAATTCATCTCTACACCTTCACAACTCGTCTATTTATTTCTCTCCATACGATCCACATTAGTGCAAGTGGAGCAATATCCTACGCCCTGCGTCTTCTTCTGTCCATGTACCACACATCCAGCTAAAGAGAGCTTTCACATACCCACTCAACTCCAAATCATCTCAGGATTTCCCATAATAGTCTTGAAGCTACATGACACTGCAGAAGAAGATTATCAACATCATCACGCGAACCCTTGCACATAAAGCATCAACTGACATAAGTAACCTTCCTCTTCCTCAGATTCCAGCCATCAAGATCCATCCCCTTGCTGCTAACCAAATGAAAAAACATACCTTACATGATAACTTGGGGATCCAAATCAATTGATATGGAATGGCGACCTCTTCCCTCATCAAAATCTTCTCATAGAAGAGTACAAAATCATAACTACGATGAAGGTCAAATAATTTGGTTCATCCTGATATGCGTTTCATTTTCAAAACTTAATTGTTTTGAGGACCTTACCTTATGCGATGTTTTTCTCCAAAAGTACTTTAATCATGAATGCGTGTTCTGTTAATGAGCTTTCAAAGTTCCGTTTAAGAGAAATTGAACTGAAGCCACGCTGTGTTTGGGATGCAAGTTCCAAACAAATAAAAAGAAAAAAGTGAAGCAAATAAGTCTTCAGTCTGAACAACTGGTGGGACAAAAACAAAGCAAGTGAAATGTTTTCTGTTAAAACTATATCTGTTATTTAATGTCTGCAAGCAGGTTTTTCTTGGGAAGTGACTTTGCATAGTTTCTTAAGTGTAAGACAAGTTATTAGGCTACTTGTTTACTTTCTTGTTTCCGTGTATGTGCAGGTGGATGCTGCATTAATGCTTCTTAGAAACTTAATACTCAATGTGAGCACTATTGTTTTGCAGAAATTGTGATATTTCCTCGACTTATTTCTGTTGGAATATTTTGGAGGTCTTCCTCTAGTAGTATGTAGCTATATCAGTATGTTAATGTCTTTGCGTCGTTATTTCTTTTAGGATACAACGAATGCATATCTTGTGCCCCAGGACTTGTGGGATCTTCGATTACTTAAACGCGTGCCATCAATGTAAGTAATATTTTCTTTTCATATAATTACATGGGAATTAGTATATGAGCCTGTTGTATAGAAGATTCCTTATTTCTTTTTTGGTGCACCAATGAGGTTCCTTCTTGTATAGAAGGTTGTGTATCTTTCGTAAAAAAACATCTCTTTTTGTAGGTTTTCTACTTTTTTGTTACACCTCTTGTATACGGGCTCTGCGCATTCATTTAATGAAATTTATTTACCTTATCAAAAAAAAATTCTTGGTTTCCGTAGTATTCAATGGACTAGACTCTCTTCTTTTCGAGATTAGATGATCATTCTCTGATAATTTTTGAAGTAGTTTGATCACTTATGAAACTTTTGACTTGAAATATTTTACTTGTTACTCTTTTAGATCTGCACTAATTTTGATATCCTCATCTTTCCACTTTGATATTCAGATCTGTTTTGTGCTTCATTTCATGTTATTTTTCAAGGAAAGGCTACCAAGTAAGTGCTCCTCCAATAAGTTCAATTCTGATTTTGTTTTATTGTCCTCTATGGTTTTCCAATAAGGTTTAGAAAAGAACTATATCCTAAGCATTTGATTAAGGCATGGTGGTAAACACAATTCTTGAGATCATTCATCTTGCAATTTTGGTGGATGCACTAAGATAATGTCTTAGCTCTGCACAGATCTTTTAGTCCCTGGATTGCTGGCATTTTGTAAATGTTCTCTTTTCTTTATCCACTCTTCAAAGTGCATCTAAGAATTGCAGTTTTCTCACTAGGATTTAGAGAAAAAGGAAAGCTGCTATTCCATCTTTGCTAGTTTTATATCCTCTAAAAAGTTATACAATGATGGCTGCTTTTTTGAAAAGTCAACATCTCAAAAAATCAGTTTATTCATTGTATCAGCACCAAGGATTTTATAATTTCTCACAATTAAGCACCAAGGATTTTATTATACTTTTGATAAGTTAGCATGAAGGATTTTATTCAACGTAAAAGCTACATTGCAGATGAAACTTCTGAAAGATAAATCATCTAATGGAGAAGAATAGATGACAAAAAATTGATTTATCTGTTCTTTATTAAAAAAGAAACACTAAGAATTTGATATATCTGCAGAAACCTTTTAATACTATTCCAATCAATTGAAAGATGATTTGTATATGCAATGCAAGATTTTGGTCATCCTTGGAAGTCTCTCATATTAGGCTAACAAACAGCCACGATGAAACAACAACAGATCTAAAAGACCTATTCATTGGAGATTTTGCTCTTACTTTTTAGAGATTTTCCCTGTCCTAAGCAGGGAATACATTTTTTGTAGTTTTAGATCATTGCTTGTATTCATGTTTTAGAAAGTAGCATAACTACCCTGCTGAACCCATACTGAAATAAAGGTTGTAGTTTTGGACTTCCTATTTATTTTGGCTAGTGAAGAACAAAAAAATGGCTCTAGGACAGGCTTTGCTCTCAGGTAAAGGTGATTGATGTAGCATCTATGTGGCCTGAATAAAGTTTAAGTACAATTGGGAATTTAGCTTTTGTCAGGTTGATTTAGTAGTGTGTCGGGGAGCTTGTCTTCTTTGAATTTTGAGGTGGTAAACTTGCAGGCCATTGCTAAATTGCTTTGCCGGATGCTCATCTTCTATTTCTTGTTTCTAGTTACTGCATTCTGGTATCAGAGTAAGTTTTTGGAATTTCTGGGTATCTTCTATAGCTATGTAGAGGACTTCTAGATATTCTGAAGAGATTGAAAGCCTGAGTTGGGTAAATCATGTTAAGAGGTCCATTTCCCCACATCTTTTAAATTGTTGATGTTTTATTATATGTGCCATAGGCCATTTCGAAGGGGAGCCTTGGAGCAATTGTAAAGTTGTGCCCATGTGACCTATAGATCACGAGTTCATGCCGTGGAAGCAGCCACTGATGCTTGCATTAGGGTAGACTGTCTACTTCACATCCCTTGAGGTGCGGCACTTTCCTGGACCCTGCGTGAACGCGAGATGCTTTGTGCACCAGGTTGCCCTTTATGCCATAGGCCATTTATCAAAGATTAATATTCAGAGGATAAGCTTTGAATGGGTTATTCCTTGACCTAGTGCGGGAGAGGCTTTGGCAGAATGGTCATGTTGGCAATATTCTGCTAACTGCTGCAACCCATTTAAGAAAGAAACTTCTGGACATTTTCCCTTAGATTAAGAGAAACTCCCAAATGCTTCTAGTATTGCAAATAAGTCAAGGAGATTTAAGTTCAGGAAATTATGATTTTTGAGGAGATGGCTCGAAGAATCCTGATGGGCACATGACAATATGTTAAATGCCTCTTATGCTTGTGATACTTGAGATGCACTTTACATTCTTCCATCACATGAGAGATGCATTCCCATGTTATCAGTTATGAAAATGGACCTTCGGCCTAGCTCAAATGTGGGACTTTAATATCCTCTTGCTCGCCCTGGCTTAGACATCTCAAGTGTAGATAATATAACTTGTGGGCCGACATTGAATAACTCAACCTTAGGGATGTGGTCTTATTTTGAAGCCATGTTGAGAAAGGGACCTTCAAGCCTAGCTCAATCCTAAAAGCCAGCTCAAGAGGGTGAGGATTGTCCAAGATCATAAGATACTACAACCATACTCTCAATTAATGTGAAAGTAAAATACAGAAAGTAACTGAAGTATGTGACGACTTCATCTTAAAGATTTAATGTGTTAAGAGTGTCAAGTGTTAGTTTTAAAATGTTAAAGAGTTCATATTTTTGACATGTTAAGTTGTTACTTTTTGGATATTGTCCATCATTGGTCAAATGTGATAGTGTCTTGTATTCAACACTTGCAAAATAGGTGTGCGTCTTAGTTGGCAATCATTCTTCACATATATTAACTTAACATTTAACATTCTGACAATTTGTATTGATCTTTTTCCATGGTCAATGGTTTGTATAGTTCTGTACTTCTGCTTTATTGTGCTTGAGTGATGCGTTTGGAAAATTGACTTGCTTACATATCTTCTTTTGTTCCTTCCTTTTAAAATAATATCTTCTTTTTTCCTTTTTTCTGTAGGGTGATCTTAGAGACACTTTATATTTGAGGCAAAATCTTTTGAGAACTGTTTTAGCTTTTCCTTTCTGGAAGGTTTGTTTATAATATACTGTTGTATGATTATCATTTTTTTTTTGGATAAAGTAGTATTTTATTGATGTTTTAGGGTAATGAAACCTCGTATACAAGTAGTATACCAAAGGTAAGGAAACTACAAAAAAATATTGTTCTCCAGTCTCTAGAAAAGACAACTAATTATCGATACAAATAGGGATCTTGTGGATGCACCTAAACTTAACAAAAAACAAAAGAGAGTTCCTAATCTGTGCAAGATCATATTCTCCCGTCCGGATGCATCTGTTCCTTTCCCTTCAAAGCACCCTCATAATTGTAATTATCCGTTACCTGATTTCGGCCAACGATGGTGACTGAAAATGTGAAGGACACGAAGATGCAGAATGGTATTCCATGATTCTCCACAATCCACTTCTAATCTGATTTTCAGCCACTGATCTCTACAACAAAAAAACATCTCCTCTATAACATCTCTCCCTCTACGTCTACCCAGAACCTCCCCGCCCCCACCCCCCACTCTCCACCCCCCACCCCCACCCCACACACACGCAAGAAATCCCAATTAATCAGTCGTATCTCTCTCACACACAGACTACCACCCTTGATTGAAGAGTTAACTTCCTTTTCTCCAAGGGGTGATGTTTTGTTCACTTTCATCTAATGGAAGATTCCTCTGAAAATGTTCGTTTATATCTGCCAAACTAGCTGGGAGTTGAGATATGTAAATGAGTAGGGAACTGGAGAATCTGCTTTAGGTTAAGGCAGTTTCTTCCTATGCAAGAGAATTTTGTTGCTGACTTGCTAATTTTAATGTCTGGAGCACTGGGCAGTTCGAATAAGTGGAGGAAGAGAACCCACCTTGCTTCGAGCAATCTGTACAAGGTTGAGACCTTATGACACTTTTCCTTCTGAGGTGATTCACTGCTGTCTGAACTGTTGGAACCAAATCAATATCCCTCTTTGATGTTTCAATTGCCCATGCTCTGGTTATTTTCACTTGGGTTCTTCTT
Organism: Jaltomata sinuosa; assembly: GCA_003996215.1. NCBI lineage: Eukaryota > Viridiplantae > Streptophyta > Magnoliopsida > Solanales > Solanaceae > Jaltomata > Jaltomata sinuosa. The sequence continues at coordinate 142,283 of QJPP01000121.1, read as the reverse complement.
GTGACCTTCCTCTACAGCTTTGTCCTCTTGCCTAAAACAGAGAAAAAGTAAAATTGGATGTTCCTGCACTAACCCCCTTTATTGTTGAGGAATTCTGTTGGTGAGCCATTTATCAACCCCTACAACCTGGCCGGAAACATGCAAAAATTGATCATGCTCTCCACTTGGCGACAAAACCCTTCTCTCTCATAGCAAACTCCAGAAATCCCCAGTTAACATGGTAATATGCTTCCTTAAAATCAGGTGTACTTGAAATTCCTGGATCCTCTCTTTCCAATCTGAAGTCAATCCACTCAAGATATTGCTTTAAGAGTCTAAAGAAAATATTGCACAATGACGTTGCGTGTTCTCAGCAAAAGCACAAGGTATTTCGGTTAATAGTGGTGTGGTGCTTTCACATGTAGGAATGTTCAATGTTGAATAAACAGCTGGTTGCTCTATTGCCAACAACTGTTTATGCTCTCTGTACTGGTGGTACACCATTGCTAGATAAAGGAATCTCCCCATCACACTACGTTCCTGAAACTGTGAATGATGTGAAGGTATATATTGTTGTTTCTGGATAATTTTATGCTTATACCTATGCCCTCTCTCATGAATATTGTTAAGTTGACTAAGATGCTGAAATACCTATTGTTGTAGGTCGAAGATCACACACATGAAAGTGTGCATGATTTTTTTGAATGCTCTGTTGAAGTTCTTGCAAGGATTGGCCAGGAATCTGATCTGGAGGTGTTACACTCTTTTGTTGTGTTTTCTTCTCTGTAGTCAAAGTCTTCATCTCAATAGACTTTTAACTGGTTTCAGGATGTTCAACCACCTCGTTGCCAAAGCTTACGTCTTCCCCGACAGATCAGAGATCCACTTTGTCACGAAGTCGAAAATCACATTCTTGAAATTATTAAAGACGAAGAACATGAAAAGATGCTTCTGTCTGATGTCATCTTCCTCTCTGCTATTTTATCAAACTTCATGTATTGTTCATATAATACAAGGTCTGTCCTTTTCTTTTTAATGTTTGCAAGACTCAGTCTTAGTCTTAATAATTGTCTCTGATAATGACGTGAATACATTTTTCCATATTGATATATCATCGGCATTGAACTGATTTTTGGCGTTCTCTTTTTGACCTCTGCTTTTAAGTTTCATCTCCTGCTTGCAATGGAATGCCTAATCTTTCTGTTTGTGTTACACTTCATGTGCTCTTCACTCTTAGGATAGGAGAAGAAATTGTGCCTTGCGTTGCCACTGTGAGTCAATACGTGTCAAAGTTGTTGGATCGAGCTGCTTGTATCTTAGAAAAGAGTTATGACGATCTTGTTTGTGGTTTGTTGGGTTCAAGGTCAATATTTGACACAATTGGCACCATTCGTGTGTCCTTCGAATGTTTTCTGTGCTCCCCATTGTTTAATGAAATGCAAGCCGACAACAGCATAGGCATTCTAGCTGCAGTAATTCAATCTGTGGAGAGGCTTCTGAAGGTTCTTGCTAAACTTTATGAAGGATCCTCAAGTAGTGGAAGTAATATTCATTCAAAGAGGGGCGAACTTGACTCTTCTGCATCTGTTTCTAGTCAAGATTCTCATCCAGTAAATAGCCGTACTAGTATGATCATAGACATGGAGTTGGATGTGAACATTGGTTCTAAAGATACTGACTCTGTGAACATTGGGGGAAAAGCTACTTCCAATATATTGGTTTCATCTGTAAATCAGAGAATGGAAGTCGTATCGATCATCACAAAACTCTTTTCAGCTTTACCATTTCATACATGGGATGTCATGTTTGAGCTCATGGAGAAAGAAAGTGATCCAAGGGTAACCCTATTGGAATTATCTGTTCTGGTATTGTTTTCTGATGATATTGCATTTTTTGATGAATATCTTGCTGACTTTTGATTTCTAATTAGGTCCTGGAATTAATCATACACGGCCTCTGTCAACATCCTCATTGGTCTTCCAGCAGAAAGTTCTTAAATTTGGTAATGTGGTTGATGTTTATTTGTCTTTGTTACTATAAGTTATTTATGCTTTGGAAACTGTGGTAACTACTTAATTCTTCTTTTCTCTACAGATTAAATCCTTAAACGATTTCCTAGACATACAGGCAAATCTCAAGGTCCAGTCTCTGAATGTGCTAGCTGCCATCTGCAGTTTGTTGGAGAGACTGTTATCCTGTGATGATGTTGCAAAGTACGCAAAGAGGACTCTGTCTTCACGGGAAAGATTGTCTGAAGAGGTATAATTGGTATATCTTAGATTTATCTTCAATTACATGGTGCTAAATGTAGTTCTAGTTAAACCAAGCTATATATTCTAAAGGAAGTTCCATTTATGTAACACGATTCTTAGAGTTCTGTCCTGCAGTGTACACTGGTAGTGCTTCTCCTGTTGTATGCTTTTATCGTTTCAAGGCTTTTTCAGACTGTATAGTATGTGAAAACTCCATTCTGAATAATTGTGTACTCCGTATCGAGTAAATTTTCCATAGGATAAAATGAAATAGTAAATCGGGGTGTCTTTGATAGGAAGATGGACCTCTTTAGCAGATAGCTCACAAACTTACAATCGGTCACAACAAGGATTGGAACTAAGGATGTTACGCCGTTAAATTGCTTTTAAGTTCCCTAAGATTCTTATAGTTTTTTTTTGGAGTCAAAGGTAACTTTATATTCACACCAAAAAATTCATCATCCAACAAATGATGAATTGGAAACTTACATCCCACAGAGTGGTGGGCACACCCCAAAAGAGGTATTCTCTACAAGTTTCCTATGAAGTCAACTAAATCTACTACATCCCGTACCAATTTCTGTTTACACCAAAAAAACAAAAGACTTATACAATTCATTCTAGTCTTCTGTAAGCTAGTTTTTTGCCCTTCAAAGCACCTAGCATTTCTTTCTTTCCATAGAGTCCACCATATGCATGCTGGGATAGTCTTCCACCAGACCTTCCTTCCTCTTCTTCCAATTCCCTTCCAGTTATTAAGAAGTTCCAGAGTTGTTTTAGGCATCACCCAGCTGACTAGCAAACACAAAAACATATTCCATAGACTTGTAGGAGCTTTACAATGCAGAAATAGGTGGTTATTAACTTCTGATTCTTGTTCACACAAACCACATCTTGAGCAGAAATATCCTCTTCTTTGTAGAGCCTCATGCGTAAGGCATGCTTTCCTACATACCAGCCAGGCAAAACAAGCTACCTTAGGTGGGCTTCTGGTCTTCCAGATCAGTTTCCAAGGCCAGGTATCTAGTAGAGTGTGGTTGGTATTGAGCTCCCAATAGCATGATTTGACAGTGAAAATGCCTTTGCTATGTAGTTTCCATTTAGGCTTATCAGACCTCTGTGACAAACCTGGAAATGAGTTCAGGACTTCTAGCAGATTGACAGCTTCCCCAATTTCCCAGTCATTCAGTGCTCTCCTAAAAATTAAGTTCCATCCTTGTTGACTCCACACTTGGGATATGCTGGCATTTCTCTGTAAACTTAGAGTGTATAGCTGTGGAAAGGCATTTCTCAGGTTGTCTGCTCCAACCCACACCTCATTCCAGAAATCAGTTCTCAAACCATTGCCTACACTGATTGCAATGTTGTTGTTAAAATGAGGCCATAGTCTTCTTATGATTTTCCACACACTACACCAAAAGGTGCCCACCACTTCTTTAGTTGTCCATTGATTGAGTAAGCCATACTTTCCAGCTATAAATCTTCCCCACAAAGCCCCTTCTTCTGAGCAGAATCTCCATAGCCATTTCTGAAGGAGGGAGTTGTTCTGATTGTTAAGGTGCTTTAAACCAAGGCTCCCCTGTTGGGTACTAAGGGTTAGCACATCCCATTTCACCAGATTATAACCCTTCTTCTCCTTGTTACCTTGCCATATAAAGGATCTTCTTAACTTGTTTATTCTTTTCTCAATGCTCTTTGGGATGGGGAAGAGGCTCATCATGTAGATGGGGAGTCCATAAAGCATTAATCTTATCATGTCAGTTAACTAACTATAAGAATCTGTCCCTAAGATTTTTATAGTTAGTTAACTGACATGGTAAGATTAGTGCTTTAACAGATTTTTGTGTTGCTGACCCTAGGCTCTCCTTGACAGAAGCTTACTTAAGATATCTTACTAATTATTTCCCATTAAATGTCTCCCTTCGGAGACTGATAATATTGGAACGGTACGGATTCCTATTAAATCATTATAGACTGGATTTCCTTTGTCATGCACGTAACTTAGAAGTGTGAGGATTCTTACTGTAATTTATAATTTGCTTCCTATTAAATCATTATAGACTGGATTTCCTTTGTCATGCACGTAACTTAGAAGTGTGAGGATTCTTACTGTAATTTATAATTAAAATTGCAAATTTCTTGCCTTATATGAGTAGAAGAAAATATAATCCCACATATGAGATTTACCAGTAAAAGAAAAAGATGAAGAACACTGCTCCAGCCGATGCAATTTAAACAATGGTCGGCATGAAATGAAAGAATATCTATCAAAGATAACCTGCCAGAACTTCCTCATGATAAAACATTGTTGTTCTTTTAATACCTTTTTTTTCCCGTTCTTCTTCTAAAATATTTGCTCTGTTATGGTCCAAAGGTTATATATTTCTACTAACATTACTGCTACATCTGTGATGCAGCTTAATGCCTATTCACATAATGTGCTAGTATTATTCTGTTTTAATGGGGTGGAAAGCTGTTTTTCTTGGTGTTGTTACTTCTCTCCTTTCTTGAACAATAGAATCTCTTTTCTTGTTCCTAACAAAACTTTCTCAATTTACATGTCCTGTGAAATGGGGTTGTAGGGCTTGATTTCTCTTGGAGACCTGGTGAACAAAATTGCAGACAGCGACCTCTTTGATTGGGTTGGCCGGACTAAGCTTATTGATTGCATTTGCAATTTCATTTTAGTGGATCCTCAAATTGGTCAGGTATCACCTTCTAAAATCTTGATAAAGAAAGATTGGGAATGAGATCACTTTTCCTTTTTGTCTAGTTTCATTTTAATTTCTGATCTACAAAAACCGTCAGTTTCTTTCATGACACCTGCTTCAAATTTGAGCAGTCTATGATTGAGAAGCTGTTGCTGATGCTTCGAGATCCTGATTATCGAGTTAGGTTATGCTTTGCTCAACGGGTTGGTGTGCTTTTCCAAACTTGGGATGGTCATTTTGAACTGTTCCAGGACATATGGTACGATGCTTAGTTTTTCTTTTGCTTTTTGGTGCATTATTACCCTTTTAAGTCTGTCAAAAATAACTGCTTGGCCAGAGATAACTATCCTAATAAATTCCAAGTGAAGTAGCATGGTTATTAATGATCACAGAGTCAATTATATTATTATGTAGAATTCTTTGGAAGTTACTCAAAAGTTGAATGAAGACAATCTACTTAAAAAAGTTACTCAAAAGCTTAATAAGGCAAATACTCTGACGTGGAACACTAGAAGTAAAGAATTGCCAAAAATAGAAAGAGGCATTCTTTTTGAAACTGATTAAAATGGAAAGTAAGACAAATAAATTGAAGCGGAGGGAGTAAAAGAATATGAACATCCAATCGAAAACTTTAAGACAATGTGTGGAGTCGCCCAAGCCCATTATAAATTTCTTTCCATAAACCCTTACACACTATTGTATATCTTTAACAAGTGTAATGGAGGTGATATTGAGGTCTGAAATTTGAAAATTGGAAGAAGGAATGAGCAAAATTTCAATGAATGAGAAGGGTATCAGAGAAGCGGTGTGGGACAGTTTTATTATTCTGTTTCATTATCAAACTGGTAATTCTTGATCATTTTAATTTACCTTTAGCAATTAGCATCTTTCATCCTAGTTTGCCTCTAATAATCTGGTCAATTTGGAGTTGCATTGTGTGAGCATTTACCAGGAAAACATCCACTACATCTTTTACGCAGTTTCAGTTTTAGGTTTCTATTTCTTCATACCGTTGTCTTTCACAATTGTTAATTTTCTCTCTCTCTTCCGTTAGCATTTAACTTTTTGATTGTTTAGCATTTCAATTATTCACCTAAAATTTTCTGTACCAGTTCAAATTTCGGCACAAAGCTTGTGACTTGCTCCAGAGAGAAACTGGTGATGGCAAAGGAAGTTTTAGCTGCTGGTCCTCAGCCTCATACCATATTGGAAACAACAATTGTAACCCTAGCTCACCTTGCGCTGCACAGTGAAAATATTGAATTGGAGGTATTCAGGAGGCTGGTTTTGCTTGGATTAACCATAAAAAAAGAGAGGCTGGTTTTGCTTGATAATTTTCATTTTTTTGGCTAAAAAATATGAACATCTCTTACCAAGGAAGATATGGTAACAATTTAAATGGCTGCTAGGTTGATTATTGAAAGAGTTATGTTTTCCCAATTTAAAGAAGGGTCTTTGCATGAACCTTTTCCTTATATTTGGTTGCTGTTTGTAAGAGGTCATCAGGTCCAATTTTATATAAGTTGAGTGTCATGATTTTGCTTACTTTAAGATGTTCCAATTTAGCATGTGTTTCCATCACATCTTAATCTAGAACGTGTTCCAATCGTGCTGAAAATTGAAATCCAATTTATTTTACTTCGGTGTTACCCAGCTGACACTTTGACCTGAGTCTTCGTCCAAGATTAATTATTTTGACTTTATGAGGTTATATGTGTCTAATAGGTTGTTTTTGCAGGCTGTTTTTATGGTATGTGTTATTGCTGCTATTAACCCTTGTTTAAGGTAATCACAAGTCATTACTTGGTCATGTTTTCCTGGGAGATCACTTGTTTCTTATATTATCCTCTTTTCAGGAGACTTGTTATTGCTGCCCTTGATAATCTATCAAGGGAGTTAAAGTATACTTCTAGGTCAAAGGTATGAATAAGTTTCCAATAGTCTTTGTTTATGTTGGTTAAAGAGCATAGCAATCAGCCTTATAATATGTGGTCAAGAAGTGTGAGATTGTTAACTTGCTTGGTCCTTAAATCATTTTTCTCTCTGCACAATCTTGACTGTTTGCAGTATATGGAAGAACTTATGGCGTCAATCCTCTTTAGTTGGGTTGCTACTGGTGTAAGTTTAGCTTCTCTTCTCGAGGTAATGTGTGGGTTCTTTCTAATCCGACTCATTATCAACAATCTGTTGACCCGAATAGCTAACACATTAATTATATGTCACGCCAGGCGAGGGATCTGTTTGTTTTCAATGTGGAGCCTATCAATTTCATTCTGTCCTGCTGCCGTTGGCTTCTTCCATCTTTACTCTTGCATGGTGACATGTCCGACATGAATTGGATTGCAAAGGTTGGAGTTTCTTTTAGTCATTTTTCATTCAGACACAATTTTAAGTTAGTCATATACTTGTATGATTTCTCTAGTATTCTTATGGTGCTTACGCTACAAGTTCCATGCTTTGTCTGTTGAGTATTCTCAGCTTTAGGCACTTTTCTGTTCCATACCTGAAATTTCTACATTTTCATCTTTTGCAGGTTGCTTGTGAGCCTCTTGCTGAGATGATTAAGAATCACTTTGTGGATATTTTCTCTGTTTGTATTGCGTTACATTGCAGTAAGAAGGCTGGTTGGGAGAAGGGATCAGCTGTACTTGAAGGTTCAATTCTGGATATTGCTAAAATATCTGAAATTGAAAGAGACAAGCTCATAAAGACACACATGGTATGACTCTCCTTCACATACATTTGAGTTGACATTTTCGTGATTTATCTGAAATGAGGTGTGTACTGTGTACTGTGCAAGGAAGTTGATGAAATTTCCACCATATGTTTATGCAGGTTTCAATTGTCAATACTATTTTCTCTCTTGCTTCAACAGCTGCAGACCCTGTTCTTCCTTTATTCTCCAAGGAGACAATTGCACGTGCAATTATGACAGTTGTGGATGGATTCTTGGAGATGTGCAGTATCTTCTCTCAGTCATTTTTGTAATCTTATGTTGTTGTTGTCATGTTTTTTTCTAAATTTCTCTCACTGCTTTCTTGTAGAGATGCCTCTTGTCAAAATATTGGCCTTATTGACAAGATTAACATCTTCCGACCAGATCGAGTATTTACGGTACTGGTTGCGCCTTTTCTGTGTGTATATATATATTCTTTTTTTCTTGTTTGAAATTTTTGCTTGACTATATGTCTTACCTAATAACTACTAAGTGGGCAGTTTCTAAATATTTTATATTGCTGTGCAGTTTATAGTAGAGATGCATTACAAAGTTTCTGCAGCTGGTCATTTCAGGCACAAATCTGTCAGGCTTGCTGGGATTGAAGTGCTTATTGATGTATTAGGGCATCGAGTTGCAGTTCCTAGTACTGCCAGGTAAGTTTAATTCGCCTTGTGATTAATGAAACCGTTTACCTGATCAAAAAATAAAAATAAAAATTGGAGGATTACGCCTCTGCTTAGGGGGACAGTATTTTATGGCGAGGACAAATTCGTTTTTCTTGTTAGTTGTGAACAAGCTGAGAAGGTCATCTGAGAAATGCAATAGCCTTGTAATTTTCTTGTGTTAGATTGGAATTTCAAATACTGATAATGAACTTTTCCCTTTGCTTTTTATGTTTTGTCCGAATATCTGTTCATTTATTTGTGGCATATGGATCGTTAATGTTCGGAATCTATCCAAACTTGCAATTGTTTTGTATTTTGAATTAAAATCCATTGATGCATTTTCAGTGTACAGTGAGTGAAGTTGTCTGAGCTTTTGTTTGTCTTCAATTTTATTTACAACTCATGGCTGATCTGAGGTGGTATATGTATGCTTTAGTTGCGTGCTTCCCTGCATTTCATAGGTGGTTCTACATTTGCTTGATTTTCATAAAACATTTATTTCATGCTTAGAGGATCTCACATCTAACATTACTTTTTCTTCCAGTTATCTCCTTAACTTGATTGGTCAATGCTTGGACCTTGATGCTTTGCTGGATCAGTGTTGCCGAATGATTTCTTCATTGCTAAAAATATTCAAAGTCAAGCAATTGGAGGAAACCACTATTGTCTTAGGTGAACAGCTTCAGGTTGATGTCGCTGAGGCTCTTTATTTTGCTATTTATCTATATTATTTACACCTTAACTTTTCAAGTGTGTTTTAACCTTTTGTCATTTTTTCCATACAGTTCTTAATCTCCAAGTTGGTAATGTGTTGTGTTCCTTCTGAGTCTAGTTCCAAACTGTCAGCTGCCACATCATCTCAAGTTCTGTCACTGCTCTGCCAACTCACCTTGGACTCTGATCCTTCCCTACACGAGTACATTAAAGTATGCATTTATGGTATTCTTATTACCTGAATAGTTTGGACCATCATGGTGCCCGAGTAGCCTGTGCACTACTCATTTGTCCATACTAATTACTGTGTGTGTTACTTCAGGAACTAGAGCCCTTCCCTAACCTCGACATATTTCATGATATAAGGATGTTCCATGAGGAACTATGCCAAAATTACTCGCCTATGGAGCACCTGTTAACTGTAAGTAGCACTGGAACTTCAATGAACAGTTCGATACCTTTTTTTTTTTGGTTAAACAGATCCTGTTCAAGTAAGGCCGTTGTTTGATGACCTTTCATTTGTTATTCACATGCTTAGATTTATTTATCATATTTGGCTGTTTCAGTTAGGGAAACGATCTCGCTACCTTCCGCCAAGATTACTTCTCTGGAGGTAATTGTTCTTTTACAGCCCCTACTTTTCATATCGTTTGCGTTCTTGTCTCATAAATTGTGATCCCTTCAAGCACAATTTGGTTATGTGGACTAAATTTGAGTTCTGTGTTCTTTTCTTTTTCTGCACATGTCGAAGTAGGTGAATCGAGAGTGGATCACTTGCTAATAAAGAACTATTACTTGTTAGTTTTAAATGTAGAAGTAAGATGTTTCTATACTATTGATAGAAGTTCCAATGCGTTTTCCATGTTCCAATTCAGAGATAGGCCCTATGTTGTATCAATTCTCCCCAAAATATAGAGGGGAACAACCATCATGTAATAGTTTTTGGAGGGGTAAAGGAGGGGAGCACTTGGATTAGGAGGGGAGCAGTAAAAGCCAAAAGAGATGGTGGAAATTAATACCATCATGTATATGGTGGTCAGTTTGGAGGGAAAGAAATGGGAGATGCTTTGAAGATAGGTCCAATTCCATACACAAAGTTAAATGGAATTGTATTGTAGCTTTACTTTTTTGGTGTAAACAGTTGTGTATAGAAGATGTAGATCCGATTATAGAATTGATAGGAAGTTTGTAACTGCTATTACTTTTTGGAGGTAGCCAGCATATCCTTAATGCTGAAGAATACAACTTTACCAATTTCAAAAAGAAGATAATAAGATGGAGTGAAAATTTACAAAGTGAAAAGAAGAACTCATTTATCTAGTGTCCTATATATATAGAACGCTAGACTAAGGAAAAACAAATTGATCAAAGTTGAGAAAAAAGATATTAAAATAGGTGGAAAACAAAATTAAATATAAAGTGACAATTTTAGGGAATAATTGTAATTTCTTTCCTGTTTCACTTAATTAAGCTTCTGGTAAGACTCATTTCAATAAGGGGTTGCAAAATTAGCACATTAAAGTATGATTCACCCACTTCGCGTATATTATAGCAGGTTATTACCCACCAATTTATTAATTCAGCCTATTTGACCGTTCAAATACAATCCATCTAAAAGTTGGGAGGAAAAAAAAAATCTAAAAGTTGGGTAAATATGTAATTCAAATTGACCCGTGAAAAGCTTTGAAAATATATTAAAATTAATACTTTTTTTGTTTGATATTTATATATTGCTCTGATAAAAGGAAAAAACTTTTATTGATTTTGTGTGGTAACTAAGCAAATTATAAACTCTCTCTATCACCTTGCAAAGTGGAGTACTTTTTTATCCTAAGGAGTTTGGTTTGGTTACTGTATTCTTTAAAAGTTTGATTTGATAATTATGTTCTAAGTATTTAGATATTTGCTAAAACAGGAAGGTGGGTTTGTTTTTTTAATAAGGTAAATAATTTTATTAATAGCTTGGCAGAAAACCCCATATACAAGCCCAAAAAGAAGAAAACCTATACCAAAATCCCAAAATAATTCTCAACAAAAGAGACCCAGTCTTGTTCCACTCCTTCAAAAAGAAACTAGATAAAAAAGATTGCTCTGCAATTTTTTTTTTTGAGACTGGTAACTTTGTATTCCTCAGCATTAAGGGCTATGCTGGCCACCTCCAAAAGTGTTACTTACAACCAGAACTATACTGAAAGAAAAACAGAAATACTTACAAAGCTCCTATGAAATCCACTCTTCTATATTCTGTTCTTTACACCAAAAACCTAAAGTGGTAATTACTTCCACTTAGTCTTCCCTATTATGCATTCTTTTCCTTCAAAAATTCTCTGATTTCTCTCCTTCCAAATGACCCACCAGATACAAGCTGGAACTGATCTCCACCACCTCCTTTGGCTCTTACTACCTCCCCATCTGATCCAGCAGCTCAACAAGTCTGCTGTGTGTTCTGGCATAATCCAGTGTAGGCTAGCAATGTTGGTGAAAAGAGCCCACACTTGTGCTGTTACCTTACAATGAAGGAATAAGTGTTTGTTGGTCTCTAACTCCTCTTTGCAAAAAAGACATCTTGAAGCTATATTGATACCCCTTTTCTGCATTGCATCATGTGTCAGACAAGCTCTTCTGGCTACCAACAAGGTGAAACACTTCACCTTGGTGGGAGCAACACTCTTCCATATTGCACTCCATGGCCCTGATTTTCTGCCTGCAGTTGAGATCAGCCCCCTTTTATACACTCTGTTTACTGAACACTGACCATCAGGATGATGCCTCCATAGCAGAACATCTGTTTCCAGATTGGTGCCAGGGAAATCTCCAATCAAAGGCAGCATATCTGATACCCATTCTATCTCCCAATCATTAAGCAATCTCCTAAAATGCAAATTCCATCCCTGAGTTATAAAATCTTGTTCCACTCATTCAAACATTTTCCTATTTCTCTCTTTCCAAATAACCTACATGATTGCTAAGGGGGCAACATTTCATGCCCTTCGACTTCTCTCCCCCCTATGCAATACTTCCATGACTGTGCTTGGCATCGCCCGTTGCATTCCAATCAAATTATGGACTACCCGCCACAATCAATCAGCCACTTGACAATACAATAGGAGATGATCTACATCTTCGCTGAGATTTTGCATGTGAAACACCAACTAACATAAGTGATCCTCCTCTTTTCTCAGATTTTTTGCTGTTAAGATTACTCTTTTTCCTGTCAGCCAGACAAAGGAACACACCTTGGTGCTCTGTGAATCCAATTAGAACAATGAGGGAAAATTCATTCCTCTCTCTGATAACTTTTCATAATAAGATTTAACTGTGAATAAACCATATCTACTCGTTCGCTATTTCCAGACATCCGATATATTGTTCGATGTGTCTTGCCCATACAATATCTCAACCAAATTATGAAGATTTTCCAATACATCTGGTAGGTTCTTTTTGAATCTCGTTGGGCTCGTGAGACCTACAAATTTGTTAGACTGTCATCTCTCTTTGGCAAGATACTATATATATGTTAAAAAAGGTCTCCCTGAATACGTTCTCCCCTAACCACATGTGTGCCCAAAATTTAACCCTACTTCCATCTTCAACCCTGAAAAAAATATGTCCACTAAAATTATCCACCCATTCATAATATTCCTCCAGAAACCAAATGGTGTTGTGATGTTTCTAGTCCTCCACCCCTTTCGATAATACCATACTTTCCCTCTCCCACCCCCTCCAATGCATTCTCCTTCACCCCAAACCTCAATATTCATTCCCCTAATAAAGTTTTATTGAAAACCTTGAGATATTTTACTCTGACTCCTTCCCATTTCCTTGGTGATGTAACAACTCTGTAATTCACTAAATGATACTTTCGAGTTCCTTCCATTGTAACCCATGAAAAGTTGTGCTGATGTTTTCCAACCTTTCAGTCACTTCATGTGGAGCCTACAAAAGTGACATGAAATATGTAAGTATGCTAGAAAGAAGAGTGCTTTTGATCTATACTTCCTTTCCTCTTCTCGGCAAGTACCTCCTTTGCCATCCCGCTAACCGCTTTTTTACTTACCCTCTTTTGTCATCCCGCTAGCCATTTCGTTAAGCGGTGTCGATATTTATTGAAGAGAGGAAAAATAAGTAAAATTAATTATCACATTAGTAGATAACGAATAGGCCTAGTATATTGGTTTTGTTGAGTCGCTACCATCCCCTCCAAAATGCATTCTCCTTTATCCCAAACCTCAATATCCACTACCCTAACAAAGCTTTATTGAAAACCTTGAGATCTTTTACTCAGACTCCTCCCCATTTCTTTGGAGATGTAACAACTCTCTAATTCACGAATATAATACTTCTCGAGTTCCTTTCATTGTATCCCATGAAAAGTTTTGATGAAGTTTTCCAACCTTTCAATCACTTCACGTGGAGCCTGCAAAAGTGGTATGAAATATTAGGTGTGCTAGAAAGAGTGCTTTTGATCAATATTTCGTTTCCTCTTTTTGGCAAGTACCTCTTTGCCATCCCGCTAGCCGCTTCTCTAAGTGGTGTCAATATATATAGAAGAGAGGAAAAATAAGTAAAATTAATTATCACATTGTAGATGACGAATAGGCCTAGTATATTGGTTTTGTTGAGGCTTAAGCTAGAAAAAGCTTAGAGTTCGAGTCTACCAAACCACAAATATTAACAGTAGAGGCTCTGTCAACTATTTGCCAAAAATATGTTGAAGTTGAGGTTCGAACCTCCGACCTTGAAGAGAAACATAAGGCGCTTAACCAGCATGCCAAGCGCCTGACTTTGTGAAGCGGTGTCACTTTGTTTCTATCTATCATTTCCGCGTAGTATTAATACTTATAGTCAGTAAGATTTTCCAGCGAAGCAGTGTCACGTCCCACGCGCGTCCACCCCTGGGTTCATGACTGAAGTTCAAATGTACGAGCATTGATTTGATTACAATATCATGGGAATCAAATTTATCTCCATATTATTTTTGCATATGCTCTTAAGTTTAATTATGGCTGTACAATCTCGAGGTGCAATTTTTTAACTGGTACGAGGGACTTCAAATGGATCTTAGAAGGAAATTAGGAGGGTAATGTGAGTGGCATCTTTCTGTGAAGTTGGGTGGACGATAATCTTTTTCGTCTTTTAGTTTGCGTTCTCGGATTGATATTGCTTGCAGTTATCTAATTGATTTGCAGGGCAAATTTTCAGCCAATTTTTATATTGAATATTTCTGGTCAAGTTGGTCGTTCTTTGAGCATTCTTTCTGGTGCAGTTAAATGTCCTTTTCTCAATGTTTTCTAATTTACTATCCTTACAAGTTACAGCTAGTCTGAAGTCATAGATGAGTTTACCAATCTACTTCAGATTTCTTTCAGTGCTATCTATTTTGATCTGTTGCAAGTGACTTTAGCAGTAAAAAGCTCTTCTCCTTCGATGGCAGTTTAAAAGCATTACACAAGAAATTGTTTGAAGATGAAGCATACCCAGCACAAAAGAATGAGGAAGACATTTTTCAAGATGCATATTTGGATTCTGACCATGAAATTGTCCGTACAGTCTGGAATCTGGTGCACATATGTAGTTTGAGTGGTGCTGGCAATTTTGGGGCGCTGGTATCTGATTTTTTATCTCGGGTATTATTTTTAGTATTGCTATGCTATCAAGTTATACCTTTTGCTGTGATTTCATTTATTTATCTCGGCTGTCTATTTTCTATTTTTGTTTCTTCACGTATCTCGGTCGTCTGCTTTCTTTACTGCAAGTGCAGGTTGGTATTGGCGATCCACATGGTGTTGTGTTCCATCTTCCTGTCGAGTCTAAATCTATACATGATCATAACTTCCACCTTGGTACGGGCATATCGGATGAACTTCTGGTGGCAATTATGAGGCTTTTGAAGAAATATTTGATGGATGACTCTGTAAAGATAATTGACATAGCATCTCAAGCTTTGCGGGTGAGTCAACATATGATAAATTGTGTAATATTATTTCAAGCAGATCTCTGCCAAACTCCATATCCTATTTGGCACTGTTATTCAAAATATTTCATCCTTTAAGTCGATTTTAATGCATGAATTTTGGATCAGTATCACTAATCTCTATTGTACTTGTTAATAAGGCTGGTCACTAAGCAGGAGGTTCAAAATTAGGCTTCTTATCTGGTTACCTGAACTTATGTGCCAAGCGACCAACCAATCAGACCACCCTGCCTTCCGACTTGGGAACCAAAAGAAAAGAGAGAAAAAGGGAATGGTCGGATAGAAGAGAATGGGTGAACAAAAGGAAAAGAAAAGATTCTAAATGATTACAGAGAGTTAAATAAGGGGTTAGGTTATGAAGTTTCACAGCTCCTCCTTTGGTCGTATAAGTGCTGGTTTTGACTTGGCACGGAGTTTAAGAAAGTAAAGAAGATTTATGAATCTTGTGGTCTTAGTTTAAACTAAAGATATGTGGAATGTACCAAAATGCTCTTTAATCTTGTGGTCTTAAACATGCAAGGTGGAAAGTTAGAATTAAAGAGTTCTCATAAAAGGGAAGAGGCATTCTTTTGAAACGGACTAAAAAGGAAAGGAAGACAAACAAATTGAAACTGAGGGAGTATATGGTTATCTCCTTAGTCCTGAAGCTAAACTTTTAGCTGATGTATTAATGCTTGAACTAGGCAAGTCTTTCCAAGTGAAGTTAGTGGACAGAGTATCTGTATTATTCCAGGGATCTTATGGGAAGTCTCAAATCGTGGACCGGGATGCAAATATTCAAAAGGAGGTGTGAGATGTTACAAGAGGGTCTTGGTACTTCTATTGCTGTTTTCACATTCATGAATGAGTCCAAGTTCATGTGGTGCAGATCAGTTTTGAGCTCTTGAAATGGTGGCTTTTTTAAAATCTATTTGAGTGTTAAGGCCTGATGCAGTTAGTCTTGGTAGTGAGTACCAAGAGCTAAGTACAACAACAACATACCCAGTGTATTCCCACAAAGTGGGGTCTGGGGAGGGTGGAATGTACGCGGACCGTACCTTTACCTCAGAGGTGAAGTACCAAGAGCTAACTGTATTCTATTAATTAAAACATTGAAGGTGCTTAATTAAAGATTCTGGTTTACTACATTTGTAGCCATTTGATCTTGGGAGCTCGTAAAAACCTGTTCTACATCTTCTCACTTCCATTCTTTGAATGGTTGTTTCTTTGTGCTCAACTCTTCTGTGCAACAACTGTATAGTTTCTCAAATAGCCATGGTTTTCTGAGGATAACGCTCAAAGATCTTTCAATTCTGTTTTTCTCTAAAGCTGGTCTGTTCATGCAGGGGATTCTTTCAACTGAAAATGGTCAGAGGGCTTTGCTATCATTTGATTCTTATCAGAGATCCCTTATTGAGGTAGCTGAAAATCTTCTGTTATAATCCTTGCTGTTGTTAAACCATATATCTGATTAATTCTAACCTAACATCTGCTGAAGTTGGACAGAACACTTAATTAACAATTTTTTTTAAAGTCAGCAGCCTTTTCTCTTATTGATATGATTATATGCATTTTATTTTGCTTGACATTCAATAATGTTAGTTTTATGATTGTATCAGAAAACGTTCAAACAGTTTGATAAGTCTAATTTAGACAATCGTCTGGGTCTTTTGGAATTACTCATTTGTTTCCCAATATTGGCAGTTAAGCTGCTCTTTGTGTGTTTGTAGGTTCATTCCAAGGGTGTCAATGTCAACCTGGTTCAGAAACTCCTGGAAGATCTAGAAAGGAAGCTTAACGGTAGGATTCGGTTTAGTCATTAAGTTTATTTTATGTTTGCCATCCTATATGCCTTGTGCTTTCTTTTGTTTGTACTGAATGTTACTGTATAACTGTTGAATAATGATAGGAAAAATGTATTCCCATGCTTCTCTTAGAAGTTGTGAAATTACTTTTGTTATATTATTCTACTAGGTCCTCTTTTGCTCGGGAAGTGACCGTTATTCCAGCACTCTCATCCTCCAGTTTATACTCCACTGACACTCGTTTTTATATTCATTACTTCCAAAGTTTCTTTCTCAAAAGATGATGGACATAAGTTTATTATTGTTGGGCTTGTGAGACAGGTATATCAGCAAATGCGGTCAAAATTTGGAACTTCGTTCTGGGTATCATATATACTTCTATGGATGCAAAATCTGTTATTATGATGTCTTTCCTCAACTTGTTGTGTATTAACCCATTCTTTCAAATGAAATTCCTTACCATAAGCTCTTGAATCTATAAGTTACAAGAGTTATTTCGTGTAGTGCTTTTAATATTCAACAATAGGGAGGACAATTAATTCAAGAGTCAGTAGATGAAAATACAAGACAAGTTCCATCAATTTCTTCCCTCTTAATGATAATGATACATAGATATAATAGGGGAGACGTCTCAAGAGAATGGAATATACAGATAGTTCTTCATCCTTTAAAATGAATGTCTCACTTGCGTTTTGAGTGCATTAGGTTCTTATGCAAAAATATTAGGGTTTCCTTTATAGTCAATGTCCCACTTGTCTTTTGAATAACATTAAAGTTTCCTCTAAATGAGTCTTTCATGCATTCTTACTCCACTAGATTTTCCAGCAAGGTTGTTCTAATTACATTTTTAGGTGATAATATGTTTCATGGTTACAAATAGGATTTCTTCGGCCCATATGTCACAATATCTTACAGCCAGGATTAATTGCTTTACAAACATTTATGCTTGGGGCTAGCCTAGAAAAAGAAAATGATTTGTTCACTCTCCTTAAAGCTAAATACTATACTTATGTGCCATTCCAAAGCCAAAATCATGAGGGATCCAGAAACGTAGGTTTTGCCCCTATATTGCGTTGTTTCCTGCCCGGAGTTATTCTGAGGAACCTTAGGTCCTTGCCCCTTATGCCTCCATGATTGAAGGAGGGAAAACTGTGTTAGCAGGCTTAGAGTTTCAATCTAGTGCATGTTGAAGCAATAGGCCCCCCAATAGGAAATATGGGGTACCTTTGGCTTTAAAGAGAGGTGTAGGTGCCTGCGGAAAATGGTGCTAACAATGAGTCTCTGCTAGTGAAAGTTTCTTTCGAAAACTGAAAGAGTTGTTCTACCAGGACTAATCTAAATGTCTGGAGACATAGATGTTCTATATGTTCAGTATTAAACTGACAGGTGTGCCGTTGATTTTGTGCTCAATTAGAGCATTAACTAGATGATATGTTGTTACTTAAATTAACAAAAGGCTACATCAGTTTCCATCTTTTCATTTATCTCCTTGTTTAATATCCTGCAGGTGAGGCACTTCCCCTAAAGAATTCTTCTATATGGAAGACTGATGGAAAAACATTTGAGACATGGATTTGTCCTCTTGTTTGTGCCCTGATTGAATATTGTGATGATAAGATCCTGAGGTAATTTCTTCCCAGAACATCTATGCCCTTATTTAGGACTATCGACTTCTTTCTTTTGTTTATGCTGTTTCAGTAAGCCCATGGTTCTTTCAGATTGTGTCAAGATATTGTGTTGGTGAAATCTGAAGTTGCAGAACTCTTGTTTCCCCATGTGATGGTCAATTTATCGAGTAGAAGAGGCGTGGATGTTGATCTTTGTCAACTGATCTCCTTACAGGTGTTACATTTTGTTATTTGTTCCATCATGATTGTCCTTGGCTTCCACTTATCTCAACAACTTTCACCATCTTGTGATGTGGCATGAGCATATAAACAAAGCAAATGAATTACTTTTTCTCAGTGAAATATGGAGCAACTTTTGTTATAATATACTTTGTAAAAAGAATCTCGATCTCCGAAAGCATTTTCCTTCCCCCGCCGCACCTCCCTCCCTTCGTTGAGCCTTTACTTTAATGGTTGGGTAAGTATGTGTTGCCCAATGGTTGTTCTATTCATTTAGGTGCCTAATCCATCTAACTCCTTGATTGATTAACATGATTAGGTCCTATGTTATCATGTGCAATCTCTCTTATTCAAGTAATTAGCAGCTCAGACCGGGTTCAATTAGTCATGAAACTCACCAGAATTGCATTACCTGCATATTCAATTTGTATGCATAGGATTCTTGCGTCGTTCCTCCTCTTACTTTTGTTCTTGCAAAGTTTCCTTTTCCATTATTTTCCTACATAATCCTATATTGGTTAAAACATCAAGAATATCTGTATATGACCTTGTTTTCCACTTCTTTTGATATAATCCAATCTATTTGATTAAATAAGTCAATTTTGCCTTTTCTCTCTCTGATTAAATTGTTTTGAATTAGACAATTCATTTGCATACTTCATTAGGCTGTTCATTGCACATGGCTATACTAAATGCATAGATGAAGGATGGGAATTGTAGCTCACAATATGTCAAGAACATCAAAATACTCAATGCCCACTAATAAAAAATATCTACCATTAAAGGATCTAATTCCTAATAGATGTAACAATTTGTGGGAAAGTTTGTAGCTTCCTTTTGATAAACCTATGCTTACAAGCTATATATTTCTCTTTCTTTATCGCAATTGTTATTATTTCAAGTTTTCCTATTTGCATATTGGAATAACGTGTATTTTAAGGCTTACGATGAAGTCTCTAGGGAGGTCCTTTGGAGATGTTTGAAGTCTAAAGGGGTGTACATGTGGCTTACATTTGGACAATTAAGGACATATACGATGGAGCAAGACCTGGGTTAGAACAACAGAACAATTCCAGTTTGTGTTTGAGTTGCACCAGGGGTCATCGCTTGGCCCGTTCCTATTTGCTTTAGTGATGGACGAATTGACACGACATACTCAAGAAGAGGTGTTGTGGTGCATGTTATTCGCAGATGATATAGTATTAATTGGCAAAACGCGTGGTGAAGTTAACTGTAGGCGTGAAGTTTGGAGACATGTCTTAGGGTTTAAAGATTTAGGTTAAGTAGAACTAAAACTTGGTACTTGGAGTGCAAGTTCAGTGACGTAATGCATGAGGCGGAGGTGAAAGTGAAGATCGAGGCACAAGTCATATCCAAGAAAGGAAGTTTCAAGTTTCTTGGATCAATATTTCAAGGAGACTAGGAGATTGATGATGATGTCGCACACCGCATTTAAGGGGGGTGAATGAAATGGAGGCTCGCCTTTTGGGTATTGTGAGAATCATGTTTTGATGTAGGTTCTCTTTTTTGGTATACGGCTTGTATACGGGTTTTCCCACCAATTGTTAATAAAATTATTTGCCTTGTAAAAAAACATGTTGCCAAGGTTTAAAGGTAAGTTCTACATATTGGTGGTTAGACCAGCATTGTTGTATGGGTAAGAGTACTGGCCAGTCAAGAATGCCTACTTCAGAAGATGAAGACAACAGATATGATGAGCAAGAACGCCTACTTCAGAAGATGAAGACAACAGAGATGATGAGCAAGAACGCCTACTTCAAAAGATGAAGACAACAGAGATGATGATGCTCAGATGGATGTGTGAGCATACTTGAAGAGAGATGATTAGGAACAAAGTTATACGGGTGGTAGAAGTGACCTTTGTGGCTGACAAAATGATGGAAACGGGGTTGGGATGGTTTGGGCATGTGAATAGGAGGTGCGCGGATGCGCCTAAAGAGGTGTGAGAGGTTGGTTGTAACAGGAGTTAGGAGAGGTAGAGGTAGACCCAAAAAGAACGGGAGGGGGGGTTGATTAGTTAGGACATGACACAACTTCAGCTTAGTGAAGTCATGACCCTAAATAGGAAGGTTTGGAGGTCGTGGATTAGGAGAAAGACTAGTAAATAGCCGAGTGTTGTCACACTTTGTGTGGGGGAGGTCGGGGGCTATTTAGTACTTGACAAGTCGCATAATCTCTTATTATTTATTGCGTATGACTACCTGTTGCTGCATTTGCCTTGTACCTCGCTATCTTGTTGTCATATTATTCTTGCAATCCTTGGTCATCAAAAAAAAATATTATTCTTGCAATCCTGTTTCAAAAACTTTGCTTTTGAGCCTAGGGTTTATTGTAAACAACCTCTCTAGTCTCTACCTCACAAGAGTAGGGATTAGGTCAATGTACATCCTACCCTCCCCAGACCCCACTTGTGGGAACCTACACCGGTTATGTTGTGTATTTTAAGCTATTGTTAACATTGTAACAAGTACCTTTTTTTTGGTGAACCGATCTGGAGTTCTCTGGACAACGTTTTAAACATGCTTGTGGATAGCAGTCCAGTTGGTACTATTTCATCTTTTTATTGAGAACAAAAATATCAATATTCTTTCCTTTTGTATGTAGGTACAAGAGAACATTCTTACCGAGGACAATAAGTTGACCAAATCAATTCAAGTTATCTTAGATGCTCTTAATGAGCTTCGATTGTGTCACATGATGGAAAGAGGCACATCCTCTAATCCCTCGAAGCGAGACAATTCAAAGGTTTACATGATATGCAAATTCACTAATACTTCTTCATAGAAATGATACCTAATATACTAATTTGCCAAATTTGTCGTTAAGTTTAATCTGTTGATTTTCTTTAAAAAAGAAATTAAGCTCACTCAATTGAGATGATATCAGTATTTGCTAATATTTTCAGCAATATGGAAGACCTTCTAGCTATGGATCAAAGTCACGCTCCACGCCTCTGAAGGCAAAGCATCAAACAATTACTTCATCTGTAGTATCAATGTCCACATTATCATGGGAAAAGGTAAATAAATCCTAGCATGTAATCTTCTGTAGCAGCAACTCCTTCATCCTGTACATAACATAGTTGTTCACTTTGCAGTGTATTTGACTATCATTTTATAGTGTATCTGATCTCTATTATGTTGTAGTGCCGTTGCATACCTTCATAAACTAGTATTCCCTGTTCTTTATTGTTTGGCTTCTCAGACTTAAGTGTTTAGACATAAGAAATGTGATAGTAAGAAGTTAAAAAAAGCTATTTGGAAGTTGAAGTTGCGTTTAGACATGCATTTAACTTTAAAAAAGTAGAAGTTTTGTGAGTGGAAAAAAAATTCACTTGAAAAGTTGGCTAAAATCACCTTTTCAAACTTGAAACTCATCTTCGAATTTCCCCCCAGAGAATCACTCGAATGTGTAACCAGATGATGTTTTGAACATTTTTTTTTTTTTGAAAAATAGGAAAAAAATTTCATGTCCAAACGGTATGCAGTTTCATTTGTTTTCTTGTTTTAAAAGTTCTCGTCTAGCAACCCTTAGTAGCGGGACCACACGGTTTCTGATGAACATTCAATTGTTTTTTTTGTAAGGTAATAAAATCTTAATTAAAGAAGGGCACAAATACCCCTATACAAGGAGTATATCAAAAAGTAGAGAAAGCTCAATTTATCTCCTAGTTTTTTGAAAAATAGGAAAAAAATTTCATGTCCAAACGGTATGCAGTTTCATTTGTTTTCTTGTTTTAAAAGTTCTCGTCTAGCAACCCTTAGTAGCGGGACCACACGGTTTCTGATGAACATTCAATTGTTTTTTTTGTAAGGTAATAAAATCTTAATTAAAGAAGGGCACAAATACCCCTATACAAGGAGTATATCAAAAAGTAGAGAAAGCTCAATTTATCTCCTATTTATCTCCTAGTTGTATTGTAGAATTTTCTTTTCACTTTGATACGTGTCCTCTTAGCGCCTAACACTTAGTTGTGCTCCTCCATTTCAGCCACATACTTCCAATTTTTTGTTTCTTCTTCACCGGTCATGCCATTCTCGCGAATGTCTGGGCTAGATATCTAAATCGTCAACGTTTAGACATTATAGTCATGTCTAGTCTTACATCAACTTCGGTCTTCTTATACGGGCTAAACTTGTTGCGCATATATTTTATCTTACTTCTGCGCATTCCAATGTTCTTACTAGTACTCTCTAGAATGTTTCTCCTTGATTTAAGCTTTTAGTTGATTCCTTGTTTAGTTTTATCAATTAACATAATATTGTTTGCAAATAGGCAGACACCTACCGTTATGTTTGATTTGTTGTAACCAAAATCAGTTATATTATTTTTGTAAGAATGGTACCAATTTTCTCTATTGGCTCATAAATTTTATGATTAACACCAAGCTTTATTGAGCGAGAAGAAATGATATATTTAACTATCTAGACTAATTCCCACGAAGCAACATGGTAAAATAGTATAACCAAATTTGATTATACATATGTAAGTGATATGTGCATACGAATATATATGCATGTGTTTTAGTTAAACCGGTAGAGTAGCAAAAAGCAAAAAGCGCCAAAATCTGTTGGGGCTTTGTGCAGGCGTAACGAAAGCGTGGACTTTAACGGGAAAAACGTTAATGAATAAAAATTAATTTATTTGTTATGCAAAAAAAAAAAAAAAAAACTAGAACCACTAACAACCATTTGGACAAAAGAACCAAAATAATTATAAATGGGTAAAATATATAAGAAAAATCATATCAATTCAATAACCATCTTAAATTTCTGAATTAGATGAAAAGATGTAGCCAAGAAACATGTGTTTCTTCACTTAGTTAGCAACAAGAGTGACTTTGACGGCCAAGAACTTGAGGAAGAGGAAGGTTACTTATGTTAGTAGGTGCTTTATGTGCATGGACTGAGGCTAAGATGTAGACCACCTCCTTCTATATTGCCGGGTTGGCTCGAGATTATGGTGGCAAATTCTGGATGGCTTAGCATCTCTTGGGTGATGACAGGAGCTGTAATAGGCTTAATGTTTAGTTGGTGTTGCGGGAGAAGAAGGAGAAGGCGTAGAGCTTGGAGCTTTGCCCCACTTGCACTTATTTGGTTGTTTGGATAGAGAAACAGGAGAGCTTTAGAAGGTGTAGAGATGAATTTTGTTCAATGGAGGAGTAACCTCTTATCCTGATTTCTTTTTGGTGCATCCATGAGGTTTCTTGCTGTATAGAAGATTGAGCGTCTTTCGCAGAAAACCATCTCTTTTGTAGGTTCTACTTTTTGTGTATACCTCTTGTATACTTGTGTTCTACCCTCATTTTAATGGAAATTATTTATTTGATAAAAAATATATGTAGTTTTCCGCCTTTTCTGGATCTAGTTTTTTTTTTTTTGATCATATGGTAAAGTTGTATTCTTCAGCATTAAGGACATGCTGACCACCTTCAAAAACTGTCAGCTCTAACCAAACCTTCAAAAACTGTCAGCTCTAACCAAACCTTCAAAAACTGTCAGCTCTAACCAAAATTACAAGCTTCCTATTGATTCTATAATCTGATCTACATCATCTATACATAGTTGTTTACACCCAAAAAGTAAAGATACTAAACAATTCCATTTTACTTTGTGAATGGAATTGGATCCTTCTTCAAAACATCTACCATTTCTTTCCTTCCACACTGTCCACCATATGCATGATGGTATTAGCTTCCACCACTTCTTTTGAGTCTTGCTTCTTTCTGGATCTAGTTTCTTAACACTAATATTTTAATTTCTTATTCCTAATCACTAAAGTTCATATGTAATGCTCTTCAACAATAGCAATATTTTCTTATTGCCTTCTTAATGATAGAGCCAAGGCCACATAAAGCAGAGCGCTTAAGCGCACGACCTAGTTTCAACCGAACTTTAGGGCTTTAGAGTGCCTCAGATGAGCCATTAACAACACTACGCTGGTACCTAGTTGTTTTTCTTGACAGTATCATGTTTCTTTAATCTCACTTTATTGGCGCTAAATTTATAAGGAATTCTGTGTGCAGCATTGGGCATTTTTCAGATGGTAGCATAATGTAAGATTGAGCTGATTTATAGCGGCTCTACCACTTATTTTCTGGGGTATTATCATGAGGTTCCTGGTCAAATTTTGATTTGGATGTTTGTTGAAACATCTTTGCAAAGTTATTATCCTAACTAAAAGGTTTACATGTCAAGTTATTTACATAAAGTTATTTGACAGTGCAATGTGTCTGGTCTCACACTGAAGGATCCAACTCTAATTGACTATGCTGAGGGATTCAGTAGCCCATTTGTATAATTTTAGTCAGAGGATGTGTTAAAAACATTTACATTTCAAAGTGGTGTTAGCTAGATTTTTTTTGAGAATTCCAAATTTGATGTCTTTTCTCTTGGTCTCTAGTGTTCTGGAAGTTGGATTGAATTACTGAGAGAATACGTTTATAACCCAAGTTCTCTACTTAAGGTTACTGACTCATGCCTTTTTCATTTCCTGATGTTTTGCTAGGTTTATTGGATTCCTATGGATTATCTTGCTGTTGCAAGGTCTGCAATTGTGAGTGCCAAACTTTTTCTCAGGCTCTTCCATTTCCTTTTTCTCTTTGGTGTTCTTACCTTTAGTCTCTCTCTCTGTCTCTTCAATGCCATTGCATTCAATGACAGACTTCTGGTGCTTACTTTACTGCTGTTCTTTACGTGGAACACTGGTGTGAAGAGAATTTCAATTCCCTGACATTGGGCACTCCAGATTTCTCCCATGTTGAGACTGTGAGTTACTCCATGCATTTATATTGTTTATCTGAAGTTATTATTTGTTGGAATCTCCTATTTGTTAACACTCTCCTCGTGGTCACTTGGCATATAGAAAGTAATGATTCATGCAATTAAGCTATCCTATATTTTGAAGGCACGACTAATACTTTCTCTGATGTTGCAGCTGCCGCAACACATTGAAATACTTTTATCTGCAGCGACACAAATAAATGAACCAGACAGCCTCTATGGAATCATCCAATCCCACAAGGTCAGTTCACATAAACACCAATCTCTGCTGCTTATTACATTTTTTAATCTACTCTGACCTCTCATTTGTAATCGTCTCTTGCCTGCTATGGTTAGTCTTAGCTATGGCTCCTGAATTTATTGCTTCTGTGGTAGTCTTGTGGTAAATGGTAATCCAAAAAGGAAAAGAGGGAGAAAAAAGGTATGAGATAGGCTTGGGAAAAACAGACAATAAAACTGTGAAAGAATGCTTATGTGCGGTGAGTGGAAGATTGTTGCTTCCTGAAGCACATTATGGAAATCGGTGTTCTTAAAAGCCATTGCTTAAAGCGATGAAGTCATGCAAAATGAAGGGTCATAGCTTCATGAATGAAGCCATGCTCTTCAGGGAACTGGTTGCTTGGAAGTTCGAACAATGACACACAAAGTGAAACGGACAATTCTTGAATCTCAACTTTGAGAAGTTGGATCAATATTGCCATTTTGTATATTCGATGCTGAAATTAGTTTGTGAATTGCAATTTGATTATTGTAGTTCTAAATTCTTATGTTTTCTTTTGAGAAGGTAACAGTAAATTCTTCTTGAAGGTAACAGTAAATTCTTATGTTCTAAAATTTCGTAAATAGTGCACTTTGTTTCAATGAAGTGTGCGCTGCACTTCTGTCTTTCGCGTCAACCCCCTGAACTTTCTTGCTTTTTTGCACTTCTCGCGGGAGAACTTGTCTTTCTTTTACATCAAGATTACATTTTTCCCTTTCATAAACCGTTTGAACTTCAAAATTCATATCCAAATGGTGCTATGATGTTTCTAGCCCTCCATCCTTCTTCCATGATACCATATTTTTCAGCTACCACCCTCCATAGCATATTCTCCTCCACCCCAAATCCATGTCCACTTCCCTTAAGACCTTAAAATCTTTCACCCCGAGTCCTCCCCACTCCTTCGGTGAAGATGACTCTCCAGTTCACTAAGGGAAACTTTCTCCTCCCTTCCGTTGTATCCCATAAAAGATTTTGCTAAATTCTTTCCAACCTTTGAGTCACTTTACCGGACTCTTTTTTCTTATAAATGAGCAGACGACACGAGTTATTCATATATCTGGTCTCAACTAATTTTAGTTTGAGACAGTGTTGATTGTTCTAATAGAAGATGTTGTCTCTTTCCTGGAATATCATGTGTAACTGTTTTATATTATCATAATTATATTGTGGTTATTAGCATAGAAATCTTAAAAAGCCTAAAAGTCTATGTGATTATTCTTTTCATTAAAAGTCTACTAATAGAAGGTGAATAAAGTAACTCTATGATAAGAAAACTTTGAAACATGCTTTCTCTC
Source organism: Jaltomata sinuosa (assembly GCA_003996215.1). Lineage (NCBI taxonomy): Eukaryota > Viridiplantae > Streptophyta > Magnoliopsida > Solanales > Solanaceae > Jaltomata > Jaltomata sinuosa. Next base: position 115,278 of record QJPP01000121.1, on the reverse strand, counting down.
AAAATAACTTGTTTTACTTCTTCAACTCATTGGACAACCTGTGAAGAATACAGTTAGGTTGATACTTTTGGATTTATTTACCATCACTCTGGCGATGCTGTTTCACTCAATAAAATTACCTTATAAAAAAATAAAAATGAAACAGGCTTTCCCTTTCCTTTGGAAATTTCTAACTTGTTCATAGATAATGTCTTCATTTATTTAACATTTTGGTTTGAGTAATACTTTTATTTTTCATTTTCCGTTACTACCATGTGCAGCACTCATGCCCACCAAGTTGTCACTCAATTAACAGTTAGTCATTCAATATAAGAAAAGGAGTAAAAATCATGATATTCTTCTTTTTGCAAAATGTTCACTTCCTAAACACTAGTTTAGGTCTTACTTTCTGAAGTCTGTCATATTTCTCTCCTCTATTTCTTATGCCATTACCCAAAGAATTGTTGAATTTTTAAATTGACCATTTGTGACCACCTCTCTGTGCGTTACTTTCAATTCTGGTCTTTGCAGTTGACCTCTCAAATTATCACATTTGAACATGAAGGAAATTGGAGTAAAGCTCTTGAGTACTATGATTTACAAATTAGATCTGATCCGGTGGCTCAAGGAAGCAGTTGTTCTCCTGAAAATTTTCTTCATTCATCTGGTTCTGTAGTAGATCAGATGACCGAAAAGAAACCATATAAGGGACTTATTAGATCCTTGCAGCAAATTGGTTCCACTCATCTTTTGGATGTGTACTGCCAAGGGTTGACATCTCAAAAGGGAAGGTTTCAACATGATCCAGAGTTCACGGAGCTACAGGTTTGCTTCATATCTTTTCTTTTTCTTCTAAGCAGGTTAATAAGGAACGTAGACACAATTTTTGGAGTAGAGGTCATTACAGGTATATGACACAAAGGTGTAAAAGCAATAATATTACCTATAATCTTTTGTGATGCCTTTGATCAATGTTCCTTGTAAAGATTTGGCTGAATAATGTGGATGAAGATTTTGTTTTTTCAGGCTAACTCTTAAGTTTCTTTTATTGGACAAGGACCTAACTTGTATCTTTTATAAAACTCTATTCATACCATGAAGAAGAATGGAGAGATCTAGGATATAGTGCCCCATTGGTGTACAATAATGTGGTAGAAGTAACTTTTTTTATTTTTTTAATCATATAAGATTGCTGTTTCACATATGTCTGGCTTATAAACTTAGGTAATAGTGTCCCATTGGTGTGCAAAACCGTGATACTGGCGACCAAACTTAAAAGTTGTCTTTAAAATATCAACTTGCTGTCTGTTTAGAGTCTTGTCTTATTCAGTGCCATACATGAGAGGACTCAAATACTCAGCTGAAGAAGAGTTTTCCATGATCAAGCTGATAGAATCTTTCATCTATAAACTAGTCATTCCTTCCCTGTCTGCAGCTGCATGCTGTACTCTGTGGACAGAAACATACCCACTACTTCTACCGACTTTCTTTACATGCTTCATGTTATAGATTGGTTCCTCATCAAGTGTTGCTTCTGCTATTTGTAGTATGAAGCTGCTTGGCGTTCTGGAAATTGGGATTTCTCACTACTTTATGGTGAATCTAATGTCCTCTCAATTCAGCATGGAGGTGACCATTTCAATGAAAATCTCCACAGGTATGATCAGGTGTTCCATTTAATGAAGTTCTAAGTTGGTATTTTCCATGTCACCAACTTTGAGCTAGAAAATACATAATGGAAAAAGGAACTATAACTAAGTTTCTGGGATTTTATTTGGACCATTTTCTGGGTACTCCTGTAGCTAGTTGATGCATGGAGTCTGCTTTATTCATTTGATTGTGGTGCAAGGAGCGGTATACGAAAGTGCAATATTGAAATTAACTATGTACCACTCAAATGAAAAAGCAGCAAAGAAAATAACTAGTGTACAATGCCTCTGGTTCAACTTCACCAAAAAAAAGAAGATTCTGGTTCAGTTCATGCCAAAATGGTACACAAATACAGGACCCAACTGAATTTCTGAAGTGGATTCAGCTCCTAGCTACTCTCTCTCTCTCTCTCTCTCTCTTCAAGTTCACCTGAATGTGCAGTTACTATGAATTGCTAGGTTTTTACCCTCTCCCTTCTCTCATTGAATGATCCTTATCCATTTCAAATCTATCTCAAGTGTCGGAATAGGTGATTTGTGCTCTCTTCACACTAAACGACCGTCGGCATATTCTGCTTCGCTCCTTCAGGTCGATTCTGTTAAGATTACCTTCCATGCTACCTCCCTCGTCCAAAAAGCAATTGGGCCTCCAGGATTTCATACCGTAGTTATTTTATCAAATTGACTGTCCGCTGTACAACATCCCTTGAAGTTTACCCTTTCTACAGATGCCCGCTCTGTGTATTCAGAATTACAGAACCTCTGATACTCTTATGATTCATGACTTCTATGATGTTACTTGACTTGCGTGAACCTCCGATACTCTTATGATTCATGACTTCTATGATGTTACTTGACTTGTGTTAACTTTTTTCTATCTAAATTTTTTAAAATTCTTTCTCTATTATCACTTCTATCTTTTAGTATATAAGAAGCTTAGCTAAATATAGTTACACAATGTTAATTGTTCTTCTTGTGTAAGGATTTATAATTAATTTTATGTCATTGAAAAGAGTTGGCAGTTTTATTTAAAACAAGTGAAGCTTAAAAATCAAAATCAAAATCTCTCTGTGAAAATTCTGGGAATGAAAGAGAACTTTCTGAATAGATTAATCAAGGATTTATCACTGATGAGTTGGGAAGTCCTTAACATGGATGTCTACTTACTAGCTCGAGAAGTTATAGTAAATACCTACCGAAACAGTGGTTTCTTCATCAAATTTACTGTTAGACTTAACCTATTAAGTTCTTTGTAGAACCTATCCTGAGCAAATGTTTTAAATGGTTCTCTTTGAATGTCTAGCCATTTAAATGATTCTTTTTAAAGCATCACTTATTAAGGAAAGCAACTTTCAAAACATCACTTATAGAAGGAAAGTAACTTTCCCTTTACATCGCAAACTATCATGTTACTCAAATCTTAAACTGATGGAAGTTTCTATGATCTTAAGACCCAATGGAAGATGTCCATAATTGGAAGAAATCTTTGGGGATTTGTACGTTTGCTAGTTCTCCTTAAAGCATCTGAGCTTTGTTAATATCGATTTGTGTCTTCCACGTTGATAGTAACTTGTAATTCCATCATAACTCCCATCTCTCCAAAAAAAAAGAAGTTAAAAAAGGGGCAATCCATCAACCACACAAACTACTGACTGATATATCTGCCAAGTTTTAGATGATACATATTTTGATAACATTATTTCTTTGACATATTACTTATTAGATCTCTGCTGCATTTTGTTACACTTGTTAATACTCATATTACATGTAAATAATACTCTCTGCCTGTTGACTTTTTCCTCACTGCATTGTGTCTGCTGTAATTCAGCTGTTTGAGAGCTTTGAAAAAGGGAGGTTTCAATGAATTCGAGATAAAATTAATTGATTCCAAGCAGGTAAAAGAAGTCCGATGTTATATTTATTTTTTCATAGTTGTGTTTAGATATTTATACCTTTTAGCTGCTTTTCAATCTCTTTAGGAGCTTTTGCTGTCTATCTGCCATGCAAGTGAGGAGAGCACCAAATACATTTATCAAGCTATAGTTAAGCTTCAGGTATCCTGATCGCTTGGGCTAGCAATTTGTGGTTCTTACTTGCATGTGTTACGTTATGCTTAAGGGTCCCTCTTACGAACCAACTTATCCATGAGAAGAATAACTAAGGGGTCGTTTGGTAGCTGGTTAGAGTTATGCAGGTATTAGTAATGCATGGTTCAGTTATTGGGGAATCTATGTATTATTTTATGCAGGGATTAGTTATATCCAGGGTTTAGTTATTCATGTACTCCCTCCGTTTCAATTTGTTTGGCCTACTTTCCTTTTTAGTCCATTTCAAAAAGAATTCCCTTTCCCTTTTTAGCAACTCTTTAATTTCAACTTTCCACATGGCATGTTTAAGACCACAAGATTAGGGCATTTTGGTACATTTGACATATCTTTAATTTAAGACCACAAGATTCAAAAGTCTTCTTTATTTTCTTAAACTCCGTGCCAAGTCAAAATAAGCCAAACAAATTGAAACGGAGGGAGTATTATTTATTTCAACTTCTATCCTGCATAAAATAATATATAGATTCCCTCATAACTTATACATGTATTAGTTATCCTGGTTTCTAAATTGCGAACCAAACACCGTATTAATTATATACATGAATAACTTACCTCTTAACTAGCTACCGAACATGGTATTACTTATGTAGGATTTAATACCTGTATAACTCATCTTCAAACCAGCTACCAAACGACCGCTAAATATATTGGTACAGATCCTTTATAAGTTATACCATTTTTATGCAGATACTTTATCACCTCGGGATGGCATGGGATTCACGTTGGACTTCATCTTGCAGAATGCTGGATTCATTGAAGATGCCGAAGGTCTCATCTAAAAGTGTACTCCCATCAAGTGCTCAGGTATTGTATAGTTTCTGTTTCTCTATGATAAACAACAAAAAATATTAATAATTACGCCTCAATCCCAAACAAATTGGGCTGGCTGAACGAATTCTCACTACTATGCTACTCTATTTAATCTCATCTTAGACTCATATTATCCAATCCAATATATTTATAATAGGAATAGACAGTAGTAATAGCAGTGATAAAGAAATGGACCTTTGGACCTAACTCAACCCAAAAGCTAGCTCAAGAGATAAGGATTGCCCAAGATCATATAAAGAGACTAATCTTCCTCATTCCCACTGAAGTGGGACTCAACAACCCCCCCCCCCCCCCCTCAAACCCCTCTTCCATGCCTAAGATTGGACATCTGAACCGTGGACAATATAAGATGGAGGCCTAGCGTTTGGTAAATAATGAACTGGAATGAGTTTGGCTCTTGCCGCTTCCTCATGACTGGAGTTTCTTCTGCCGCATCAAAGATTGCTGCTTCCTCTATTGAACGTGTGAAACTTTTGATCCAAAATCAAGATGAGATGCTCAAAGCTGGTAGCTCTCAGAACTATACAAGGGAATTGGTGATTGTTTCGGGAGGACAATTAAGGAAGAAGAGTTTGGTTCTTTATGGAGAGGAAACACTGTAATGTTATTCATTATTTCCCCACTCAGGCCTTGAGCTTTGCATTTAAGGACTACTTCAAGGGTCTCGCCAACTTCAAGAAGGACCATGGTGGCTGCTGAAAGTTGTTCACCAGCAATCTTGCATCAGGTGATATTGCTGGTGCTTCCTCAGTGCTCTTTGTCTACTCTTTGGACTATGCTTGTACCCAACTTGCTAATGACTCCAAGGCTGCAAAGAACGGAAGAGAGACGCTGTTCAATGGTTTGGTTGATGTCTATAGGAAGACACTCAAATCTGATGGAATTGCTGGTTTATACCGTGGATTTAACATTTCATGGGTTGGTATCATTGTTTACCAACATCCTTCTAGAATTAGATGATGATGAAAATCTTTTTGGTGTTACGCTTGAGGATTCATTTTGGGAGACTGATTACCATTTTTTCCTTTTTCTAATAATTCAAAAAATTTCTGAGCGGGCTAAGGCTTTGAAATTCGACTTGGTTCCTTGCTGTAAAGGGGGTTTTACCTCTTATTTTGGCAGACCTTAATTCCCTGAAGAGGTTAAGTGTTGAGCATACTAACGGGCCAGTACGTGAGGGGGTGTGTTGAAGACATAATTAAGTAAATAGAGGTGTGTTCTCGCTGATAGCTTAAGCTTTTAGGTGAGATAGTCACAAATTTCAACAAATAATAATAATAACTCCTATGTTAAAGTCAGCGATGGTGAATTTATTTTCTCTTTACCGGTCTGGTGCGAAGCTCCGGGGAGATTCAAATTGAAAAGGAAAGATGAGCACTCACATCGAGGAGTCGGTACAATGATATTGGGTAATGCCTGAACACACTGCTGACCTACTTAGATGTTGGATAAGGAGATGTGGGAGCAAGAGTCGGAAGAAATGGTGGAAGATGATACCATATTGCATATGGTGGTCAGTATGGAGAGAAAGAAACAACAGATGCTTTGAGGGTATCTCTAACCCAATCCAGAGAATCAAAGAGAATTGTATCAATATTTTGTATTTGGTGTAAAGAAGAGAGGGTATAGAAGAAGCTGAACAGTTAGTAGACTTTTTAAGACTTTTTAGTATGTGCTTCTCGCCGACACTCATTTTTTGGGTTTGTCGTACTTAGCTGCCCAAGATTTGCTCCCTCTATAGAACTTACCTTTTACTTGTGTAGGTATCCTTCTATCACATAACACTCCCGACAGTACAAGATAACATATAAATACTCTTGTGATAATATTTTTTGCTTATCTACCAAACATTAGAAAATAAGTATGGAAAACATTTCCCTCCATACCAAATACACCCTCAGTCTCACTTCTACTTGTCCAGAAGCTCTTGCTCTCTATAGTGCTTCTCTACCGTTCAAGCTTTTGGTAGAAACTCAACACCCTTGCTGGTTTCGTCAACTAGTGCAATATCAAAAATATAACATTGAATCACTCTATATAAAAAGCGTTCAGGTAGTCTTAGTTATTCTTTCCCATATAAGATTGAATTTTTCTGATATGTATTTTGCCTCTGATAGCATCCGTATAAGAAGCATTTTGCATGTATGATATTTGTGATGCTTATCATGGACCTGGTCAATAATGTGCTGAATACTGTAACTTTTTACTTGGAATTGGTCAATGCAGTTATCATGTCTAGACATGGATTGGAAGCGCGCCTTAAAGCAAGCACAGTTACATATGAATTTGCTGGAGCCATTTGTGGCATTTAGAAGAGTTTTGCTTCAGATTTTAGATTGCCAAAATTATACTGTACAACATCTGCTTGAATCTGCAGCTACTCTCCGCAAGGTGATTCTGCTATAATTGGTACTTCCTGTAGAAACGATCACTATATTCTTTCCTAAATATATTATTTGTGATGTACAGGTGTCTAGGTTTTCACAGGCTGCTTCAGCTCTGCATGAATTCAAGTTTCTTTGTGCAGAAATAGGAGAACATTCCAGTCTTTACTGGCTTGGACGGGTATGGACGCGCTCTTCTACTAAATTAATGTTAGATGCAACGGTACAGTTGTCCAATTTGATTACTCTGTGTGCTGTAGTACCTTGGGAGTGTATTGTTGAGTCCCACATCAGTGTGAGGTGTAATATGGTCTCTTTATATAGTCTTGGGCAATCTTCACCACATGATCTAGCTTTTGGGCTGAGATATGCCCAAGATCCATTTCCTTGTCAGGGTATTAGAGTCAAACCCCTCCCAATTCTTGGTTTACCCGATGTTGGGCCCCTATATTATATTGTTGATGCTAGTCCTGGACCCGGGGGGGGGGGGGGGTATTGAATACCACATCTGTGTGAGAGGTGTAATATGGTCTTGGACAATCCTCAGTACATAAGGTACCTTTTGGGGTTGATTTAGGCCCTAGGTCCATTTTCTTATCAGGTATGCACATGGTTTATTTCATGAACATTTGCAAGTCGGAAACTGTATAATTTAGTTCTGGTATGTTCTATTCTAAAACAATATCCACTGAAGTTTACGTGTTTCCACATGTTTCTGGCTTCTTGATATTTGATGAGTTAACTGGAAAGTAGGCAATTTTTTAGAAATTCTGTTTCTGATAATTGAACACCATTATAAGTACTTTCTATGTAGTCCCTGTTATGAAAGGTCTCAAGTAGTTCTTTTTGCTCGGGTTTACTTTATAGATCTTCAGATATTTATTTTCTGTGCAAGTTTTTACTCTTCATTCACTTTAAAATTTGATGCTAAATGCTGCTTACTGTTTCACCACTTTCCATCATTCTAGCACTACTACGGTTCTTTTCATGTGGTGCAGCTTGAAGAAGCTAAACTTCTGCGTGCTCAAGGCCAACATCAGATGGCGATCAATCTTGCAAAGTATATTTCGCAAAACTACCAGAAGAACGAAAACACATCTGATGTTTTCCGGTTAATTGGGAAGTGGCTGGCTGAAACACGAACAAGCAAGTCAGTAGTATTCCAACAATGGACTAAGTTTCCATAGAAGTTTGATGCTCTTCATCTGTTTAAGTGTGATATGTTTGACTTCTTATCTGGCTCTCTGTCTCGCCACTTGTCCTAGTCCTTGAATGTCCACCAATTGACTAGTTAATTAGGGATTCGATTCCTGTCCAGCTATATCCAATTTCTTCTGATAAATTTTTTCTTCTTGGTATCAGAGCCAGACTCATTCTGATTCATTGTTTTCGATGTTGGTCCCTCGTCTTATATTGTCCACGATCCAGATAGATGTCCAGTCCTGGGCAGGCGTTTGAGGGGTGTTGGTGTCCACATCGGCTAAGGAATGGGAACATGGACTCCTTATATGGTCTTTGGACTATCCTCCCCTCATGAGCTAGCTTTTGGGGTTGAGTTAAACCCAAGATTCATTTCTTTATCAATTGTTACCCATTTCGTCATAGCCTAGTACATCACCCCAATCCCAATAGAAACATCCATAATCAGAATGGCTCCCAACAGGGCCAGCACAAAACCCAGAAGAAGAGGAGGGAGATGGGTGGCTGAAAAGGAACTTGACATATAAGTCTGTAGTCATACTAAAATGGCTCCCAACAAACACTTGACCTAATAAAAGTATCTTTAGAAAATAGTTACAGACAATAATTGATTAAAGGATTGCATTTCAACTTCTGTACAAAGAAAAACAATCGCCGCTTTCTCATTCTATAGAATGGTTGTGCAGCTCAAGAACTATACTAGAGAAATACTTGAAGCATGCAGTTGCTCTTGCTGAGGATTGCATGGCAGGAGGAAAGTTTTCCACCACAAAACGAAGTCAAATGCATTTCCATCTTGCACACTACGCAGATGCTCTTTTTCGTAGTTATGAAGAGAGACTTAATTCCAGTGAATGGCAGGCAGCACTGCGTTTAAGAAAGCACAAGGTATGCTACCCTTATCCCTTTTAATAGAACTGAAATAAACCAAAGAGTAATTGGAAGTAATAAAACAATGGTGACAAACTAATAATCCCATGGTTACTCGTGCAAATTTTTATTTTCAGACAAAGGAGCTGGAGGCATTAGTTAAACGATTAAGAAGTTCAACAAAGGTATGCTTAATGATGGTCATACTAGCTTTTTGGTGTTAAGATGGGATTGATTTTGATTTTGCACCTACTTGTGATACTCTAATACTAGGGAGAAAAGACCGACTGTTCAGCAAAAATACAAGAGTTGCAGAAGCAGCTGGCAATGGACAAAGAAGAGGCTGAAAAGTTGCAGGTGACATGATAATTACTCTCTTTAGCGTGTTATAAGCACTTCTTCATGGAAACCCTTTTTCTTTTTTAAAATTTTTAAGGTGGTCTCTACTGTATTCCAAGTGGTTTTTCTCATTGGTTCACGTGTAACATTGCAGCTTTCGATGTCTTTAGTCTTAATTTCCATTGCTAATTTTAACAATTTGAATTACTAACAGAGCTAAGGTACATAAGAGCTTTATAAATGATCTTGTAGGTTATAGCTTTGAAAAGATGGTTCAAGTTAAAGTAGCTTTTATACAGTTCTCCTTAATTTTTGTTATATTTATAAACCGTTGCGCCAGTCTTCGCTGTATTTAAAAGTTATTGAACTGTTACTTATCTCTTTTAAGGTTTCGGTGGAATAATTTTAGCACTAGAAATTATTTCCCGTGGAAACTGTTGCGCATTAGCTGAAGCTGATTATGTGTTTGCTAATTGACATAATTTGCTTTCTTTTCTTCTCTTGACTGTTCAGGAAGACAGGGACAACTTTCTAAGCACCGCTCTTGATGAATATAAACGCTGTTTAGTTATTGGAGATAAATATGATGTCAGGGTGGTATGTATTGCTTGTTGTTTCTTATTTTATGGTTTTTTTTTGGGCTGAGACCAAGTTCCCTGGAACTCTTTTTGGTGGGCTGGGGGTGGAGTAGAGATAAAGTCATTTGTCTCTAAATCAGCTGCAATAATGATTATAAATGAGTAGAATGACTAATTTTTAAAGTATTTAGTTAGTCAAGATTTATTTAATGGATGAAAAGCTTCCACTTTACTGTTTTCGATGTAGGAAAATAGAAATGTCTTAAAGTTTTTTTATTAAGCTGTCTATGGCTTTATCTAGATCTTTAGAGCTACCATCTGTTTTCAGGTATTTCGACTTATTTCACTGTGGTTTAGTCTCTCAATTAAACCAATGGTTGTGGATAGCATGATCAACACAATAAGTGAGGTATGCTCCAAATGTTGTTATGAGTCAACGCCGGAAACTTTACAACGCTGTATATTCCAAAATATTTTGTTTTGTATTTGTTTATTTTATATTAGCTCTAGACTGAAGATTATTCGGAATACAATTTATCATTTACTTTCAGGTTCAGTCATACAAGTTTATACCACTAGTATACCAAATTGCTTCCAGGATGGGAAGCACAAAAGAGGGTCAGGGAGCTCAAAACTTCCAGGTATAACTTGAGACTTTCAGTGCTTGTGCTTTTTCCTCTTTCACTTTGATTTATTTTTATCTGTTGGTTGAGAAGATACTTCTTTTCTTTCTCTTCTAAAAAAGAGTTTCTAGGTGACTGAATATGGGTTTTGTATGTTGTGCAGTTTGCTTTGGTTTCTCTCATTAAAAGACTGGCCATTGACCATCCATATCATACGTTATTTCAGGTAAATAGGCAGGATAGAGATTCTTATATGTGAAATAGAAGGTTCCTTATTGTTTCCAACTTCGCTTTCTTCTAAATTTTACTAGCAGTTCACATCATAAAGATCTTTAAAATTTTTGACATCTTAACTTGAAGGATTCTCCTTTCTAGAAGCTCATAAATATGTTTGCCAAAATACTACATCTGGATTTTATTTTCGTGGTGGTTGTGTCAGCTTCTAGCTTTGGCAAATGGTGATAGAATCAAAGACAAACAACGTAGCAGAAGTTCTTTTGTGGTTGACATGGATAAAAAAGTTGCTGCAGAAAATCTGCTGAGGGAGTTATCTCCGTATCATGGACCTGTCATCAGACAGGTACTGACTCATCAGCATTCTGGATAAATTTCAATTATACTTCAGCAAGTTTTCTTTTGTGTATGTTTATATTGTGTGCTCCTTAAAGTGGTTATCTCTTTGATAAACAGATGAAACAAATGGTTGAGATCTACATTAAACTAGCTGAACTAGAAACAAAGAGGGAGGTAAGCAGCTGTCCTCATGTTCTTATTTTAATATTTATCTGCTTTGTTCCATTCTTCTTTTTTCTTTTTCTCTATTATTCTCGTTGTATAGGGGTGGCTGTAAGGATTTGTATGGGAGTAACTTATATTGTAATTGACAATCATATCGGAATTGACTTTTCTTCTACAGGTTGTTTTACTGTTAGTAGAACTGCAGCCTCTTTTGCTATTTCACAACTAACAACTAGAATTTATGAGCAGGATACTAACAAAAAGGTTAATCTTCCGAGGGAAATTCGCAGCATCCGAGAGCTTGAACTTGTAAGTTCAATAGTTATTTATTTCAAACTGTAGTGTAAGTCTATATTACTGTTCTTGTCGTCCACTATCTGTGACTGCACCATGAGTGACAAGCAGTGTCTTGGATGATAATTATCCTAGGCCTTTTCTTTTAAGGGGCATCAGCCTACGCAGTTGGTAATACTGGTTATCAGCCTGGTAGTCATTGTAACTAGACCATCTGTTATCTTAGCCTGGTATTTAGTAAGTTGAACTCTGTACCATATTTGTCTGTAGAAAGTTGACCCAAGGAATAATTCATTTTCAGATTATATCACATGGACCCTAAGTTGCGCGGACTCTTCGTTTTTGCTGCCGAACCCGTCTCGACACAACATGGGTGCGGGTGCGGGTGCGGGGTGCGTGTCAGATTCGGTCAATCCAGTCCGGATACTTTGACCAGAGTCAAGACCAAATTTGGGGAAAATTTGAGAATCTGATTTCTCAAAATAAAAGATAAAGCAAATTTAAGACATGGGAAATGACATACCTTCAATATTATATTCCTTTCGTCTCCTTTTTAGCTTTTCCTCTTGGTCTATATATTTTTTGCTTAAAGTTTCAGGCCAAATAGAGAAAAAAACTGTCACGGGGTTGTATTCCGACTTCCGATAGACCATAGCAACGATCTGTAAGAGAGTTGAAAGGCCTTGAATGGCTTTCTTTTTCTTTTTTTGAGAGGAAGAACCAGAGAGGTGGAAAGAATCGTCTTGGGGAAGACGAGTAGACGACCCAGAACTCAGAAGATGAAGGAAGACTGAACAAAGAGAATTGCAGTTCTTAAGGGACTGTAATTGTAAATAATATAAATGACCCATTTTTCCCCTACTTGTGACACCTAAGTGAGGCACACAATTTTCACTTAAATTAAATTTCATATATTGCAAATAAATATCTGCTCTAATTAAAAAAATTATTCAATATCCAGATTATGCTATTTATAAATATATTTTTCTCATAGAAAAGAGGGATAATTTCTAAATTGATTACTAGCATGTTGATTTTTTTGATAATTAATCTATATTTTATAAAAATTTACTAGTTGTTAAAAAAAATAAAAATTAATCCTTTTAGCCGAATCCCCGCACCCGTATCCATACCTGGATTCGCACCCCCGAATCTTAAAATTTAAATTTTGCCGAATCCAACCCTTGGATTCGCACCCGTATCGGATATCCGCACTCGAGTCCGAGCAACTTAGATGGACCTTCTACCTTCCTGCTTCATTCTCGTCCATTCAAAAAATAAATATTAAGTATTAACATTGTGCATGTGTATTTTTTTTGTTTTGTTTTTACATGATTCCATTGAATCAAGACTTTCGAGATTTGTTACTTCATTTATATAATTGAAGCTCATGAAGAAGCTAGGGAATTTCGACATGCATATTGGTTTCAGGCTTTACTTGTTGCGACTGACTTCTTCATGTAGGCTTATCAGCTAAAAAGTGAAGGATTGGAATATAAGAACAGATTTTCTCTTTTGAGGGGGGGAGGGGGGGGGGTCGTGCTGTATTATCAAATGCTCATTTGAGGCGCGCTTAAGCCCTGGAGCTCAGGTTAGGTGCTTTGCCTCACTTAGGTTGCGCTTCATTTTAAGCAAGGCATTAAGGTGTGCGCTTCATTGCCCATAAGTTCTATCTTGGATAGAGCAAAAAAAAAAAATTAATATGATCAGCAAGAAGATATATTAATTGTTAGGAAATCCTTAGGAATGAAGTTGTTACTGTTTTCTCGTATTTTATATATATATATATTTTTTTTCTCTTTGTTGTGCCTTTTTAAACTAAAGCCCACACCTTAATTGTGCTTAAAGCCTCAATGAAATTTAACGCTTTTTGCCTTTAACCACACTGGTCATGTTTGCTATAGGATCTTCTAAATTTAATTTTCTCTTGTTGAAGGTCGACTGACACCGCTAACATCTCTTTGTATAATGTGTGTTCAGGTTCCTGTGGTAACAGCGAATATACCAATTGACCCAAGTTGTCAATACAGTGAAGGATCTTTTCCACACTTTAAAGGATTGGCAGATTCTGTCACGTAAGTAACAAAGTATACACTTATTAGCAATTTTCTTATAGTTTTCCTGATACTGTTGTGTTTCAAAGTGCAACGAATGGTATTAGTGCTCCAGATGTAGTTTAATACAACAGGATGTTCAGATACAGTTGTCATAGGTTTCCAGTCTTCTAACTGTTGTGCTTTGCAGTGTGATGAATGGTATAAATGCTCCAAAAGTTGTTGAGTGTTTCGGCTCCGACGGCAATAAATACCGACAACTTGCTAAATCTGGCAATGATGACCTGAGACAAGATGCTGTACGTGTTTAAACTATTTTTTCTTACATTCGGTATATTTGGACAAACTGAGATTTAGCACAAGAACTCGTGACATTTGCTTATTTCTTTTCTATACATCTCTGTGAGAATTATGTGTGTGTTAAATACCACATAGTTATTTCTTTTCTTGACATCTCTGTCAAATTTGGAAGGATGGACCAGCATGAATATTTAAGGCTTATAAAAAATTTTGCTGGTTACTGTGGAAGCAATAATTCCCTTGTCATCAGTGATTTCCGCTTCTTTCCCTGATTTCTTGATTTAGTATTACCTTGTTGGATCTCAGCCATCAGTAAGAGCCTTACAGGCGCTGGTGAAATATATTAGTTGACCTCTTGTTTATTTCATTTCTATGGACGCCTTTCTTTTCTGCTTGTAATTTGTGCTGTACGCATTGAGCTCAAGAAATGTTATGTCATGGATTGCAACTTCCTTGTTATGATTTTTCTTTTTCCGTGAGTATTGATATATACGTCTTGAACTTAATACACAGGTGATGGAACAGTTCTTTGGCTTAGTTAATACTTTCTTACAAAACCATCGCGACACTTGGAAAAGAAGGCTGAGAATTCGCACTTACAAGGTAACATCTTAAAAGGGTAAAAGCATCTTTTGTTAAAATGTAAAGTATAATGGGAAGCAAAAGTCCTCGATTTAAGTTCTCTTTGAAGGGGTGAACACCTCTCTGTCAAACTTCTTAAAATCTCCATGCTCTAATTACACTTGTTTTACTTAAGGATAATCTCTTAAATATATTTACTATTCTCTATTGCTATATATGACTATTAACTTTGTCACCTTAAATGTTATTGAGTAGATTGTTTAAGTATCTTGCCTAGGAGTTGTATAAACATTGATTCAAGTTCTTATGATACTTTGTCAACCATGTGCTTGCTACTGCATTCCACATGGTTCGGCAGGAATGAGTTGTTATATGACCTTGTACAAATTCCCCAGCTCTAACAATCAAATTAGTTCATTAAGCCGCATTGTTTTGCACTAACACTTGAACGCATAAATACTTCCTCTGGCCACTCATTTTAGATGTATCCATTGTGTTTGTGAGATAGGTTGTACCTTTTACTCCAAGTGCGGGTGTTTTGGAATGGGTGAATGGCACTCTTCCACTCGGTGAATATCTTATAGGCAGGTCAGTAGAACTAGCTTCTGCATTGTTCCTTACCCGTATATTTCATGGATCGAGTTTCTTATTGAACCTTTTATATTCAAAAATCAGCACTAGAGATGGAGGAGCCCATGGACGCTATGGAGCAGGAGACTGGACATTTATGAAATGCCGGCAACACATGACTGTGGTAAGTGCTACATTATCTGCTTAGTTTGTTCTCCACTTTGCAAGTCTTTGTTTTAAATCTCCCATCGTACATGCACTCTTTTGCTAGCTCAATAGTCTTTTTGAGGTTCCTGCTAAGTTGATTACTATTAAACGTTTTGTCAAGTTTCTCTTCTCTTGTAACAATAGGCATGGGTAAGGATTTCCGTCGCTGAACTCTTTTAGTGCATAATCTTGTACCCGAAAGGTGGGAATGTGAGAGAGAAAAAAATGTATAAATCGGCATGATTGAGAGACAAAAAGGATAAAAACTTAATGGAAGTTTACTGTCTTAAGGACGTGTCCCAACAATTTTGGTAGGAGATAGAGATCAATAGGTATAGAGAGGCTATTGGCAATGCTTAAGGCAGATTTAAGGGGAGACGGTCCTTTCGGCTTGCAAAGAAGCTGAAGATGCTTAAGACTGATTTAAGGGTGTGGAACAGGGAAGTGTTCAGGAGGGTAGAGGTGAAGATGAGGGAGATATTAAACGAGATGGGGGAGTTAGAATGATTAGAAGAGAGTGGGGGTGGGGGGGGGGGGGATTAAGAGGAGAGGGAGAAAGCGAGAAAAGAGGGCTTGAATAGATAGATAGCGGCTTTGGCGATGGCCGAAGAGAGGAAAGCTCATTGGCTCGCCTTTGACTCTAGCCTCTCATTTAACTCGCTACTTCGTCAACTTCTTAGTCCCTCGTGAGTGTGGCACACAGCTCTACATCTTTTCCTATCTATAGTCAGGGATGGTTAACCATTGGCATATTTTAGTTAATGGTTGTATAGTAGATATACCGAGTTATCGCTGCACCCTGTTGTGGTTAGAAGAGGGGGACGCTAATATGAAATGTTTTCATAGGGTGGCAGTAGATTATAGGAGGTGGAATCTCATAGAGTTGGTAGAGGTGGATGGGGAGGTACTCATACCCAGTGTAATCCCACAAGTGTGGTCTGGGGAGGATAGAATGTATGGTAGAGGTTGTTTCCGAAAGACTTTTGTACAATGAAACAAGTACTATAATAAACGGGAGGAAGAACCACAAAACTGGATCCAAACCCTTAAATATGAATAACATTATCATTTTCAGAAATTTGTATTTTGTTAATTTTTATTTTATAATGCTAACACACTTTTTGAGTACTATTTTTGTTGTTTTCAAAAAGAAATTCTCATTAATATAGAGTACATGCAGAACGTGCATACATTAAACTAGTAATGAGGGAAAAGAGGCTACTCCTCAAATGTACAGAATTTCTCTATTTCCTCAAAAGCTCTCCTATTTCTCTCTCCAGATAGTCCACATAAGTGCAAGCGGAGCAGCATCCCAAGCCCTTCGTCTTCTTCTCCTTCTCCTGAAAGACTAACTAAACATTGCTTCTTTAATTGTGCCTCTAGGCCAATCCAACCCACAATCGAGATGCAATCTGAAAATGAAGTAGAAGATGATCTACGTCTTCCCCCGATCATTTGTACATGAAGCACCAACTAACACATGTAATTCTCCTCTTCCTCAAATTATCAGCCGTTAGAATCCACCCCCTTGTTGCTAGCCATGTAAAGAAACACACCTTTCTACTTTGGGATCCATACTGAAAGATAAGGAAAGGCTGCCTCCTCTTTAGCAATCTCTTTTGACATGTAGGAATACCTAAATAGTAGATGGATGAGAAAATTTATATGTACCTAAGAGCCCCGACTTTGAATAGTGTTAAGAAAATGGACTTTGGGCTTAACTCAACTTCAAAAGTTAGCTAATGGGGTGAGGATTGTCCAAGACTATATAAAGAGGTAACAGTCCTTTCCCTCAACCAAAGTGTGATGTTCTAACTCTTTGCAGTTTGCATGCCCAGGGATAGACATTTTGGAGCGTGCCCTATATAATGTAGGGCCCACCATTGTGTAAGTCAAGAATAGAGTTGGGTCTAGTTCTGATACCATGTTACGAAGATGGACCTTGGGCCTTAGTCAACTCTAAAAGCTAGCGCATGAAGATGAGTTCTGCTGAGGATCATATTAGGAGACATCAGCTCATTCCACCAATGTGGAACATTTAACAAATAATAAAAGCGATTGGAACTCATTTAGGGATGCAGAAAGCATGACAAAAATAAGATATAGAGATTTATGTGAAACTGCATGAAGTTGGTCTGTTATTCTTTCTTTCAAGTTAGTCATACCAGTAGATGTTGCTTTTTAATTTGACATGCATAATTCTGTTCTTTTTTCATTTTTTTCTTCTCTTTATTTTTTGGGAATGGGGAAGGCAGTCATGCTGGTTTTAGTTATTATGTTCAGTGGCTGTATGAGTTGGAGAATAAAAGGACGTGGCTCAAAGTGCATCAAGTTTAGCACTTTGAAGCTCAAGCATTATATCTAGTTGGGATGCTGTCTTTGTACTGTATAGCTTGCAATAATAAAATTGAACAATTAAAGAAGCTAGGTTTGTCCCAAGAGAATTTTCTGTCTGGATGAACTCAATTGAATTCACTGGCAAACTAGCCTATGCAGCATGGTAGTCTTGCCAACTCAACCAAAGATGTAGTTATGCATATAAGAGCATCCTCTTGCAAAAATATGCTTGTGAGGAAAATTTGGATCCTCTGATGGGGAGCTTCCCGTAGATAAGGTCTCCTTACCGAATGTTCAGTATGTAGTCAAGAGTCTTTATATAACTTGCTCTCAAGAATGCTCACTTTTCTGTGTAGGAAAGTGACAAGCGAAAGGCCTTCCAGGAAGTCTGTGTTAACTTCAGGTACTACTAACCCTCCAAGATCTTGAGCTCACGTTGTTTGAGCTATCTAATTTTATTTGCTGCAGGCCCGTCATGCATCACTTTTTCTTGGAGAGATTTTTTCATCCAGCTGACTGGTTTCAAAAGAGGCTTGCTTATACCAGAAGTGTGGCCGCAAGCTCAATGGTGATTCTTCCAGTGATTTAGCAACTTTCAGAAACAGCACCCTCTCTTTAAATATTTCCTAGTAAACCAAAAAAAAAAGTGTAATCATAAGTGTGATTGTAAACAATTATGAATATTAATACTTCTTTTACACTCAGGTTGGATATATTGTTGGGCTAGGAGATCGGCATTCCATGAATATCCTTGTAGATCAAGCCACTGCAGAAGTTGTTCACATAGATCTTGGGGTTGCATTTGAGCAGGGCCTTATGCTGAAAACTCCCGAAAGGGTTTGTTTATTTCCGTCTGGAGTATTTCTGTTCTGTTAGATTAGATATACTGAAGTTGGTCATATAAATATTCATAAAGAAAAGTTAATCAGATACGAAAATATGTATTATTGTCCCACGTTGAATGGATTTGTTATATACGTGACAGAGAGTATCTAAAGAACTTACGTGCAAGTCACTTGTCTTCATGCATTCCTAATCTTTCCTCTCATATTCTACATATCCTGCGTCAATTTTTTGTTTTTTCTAAGATCATGTCATTGTTAAATTTCTTCAACCTGTATCTCAGTTATCATCCATAATGATCTGTTGCAGGTACCCTTCAGGCTGAGTAGGGATATAATAGATGGTATGGGCATAACTGGGGTGGAAGGGGTTTTTAGAAGATGCTGCGAGGAAACCCTGTCTGTTATGCGGACAAACAAAGAAGCACTGCTAACCATTATCGAGGTACAGCATTTCAGATACCTATTCCTACCACATTAGGAGTTTTAAACTGTGCTGGTCAGTCATACTTCTGGACCTTCGCTGCAGGTCTTTATCCATGATCCTTTATACAAGTGGGCTTTATCCCCTCTAAAGGCTTTGCAACGTCAGAAGGTATATCAATGATTTTGGCTTTTATCCTATTTTGAAGTCCACTTGCAATTTTAGCATCATGTTCATTCAGAAAACAGAGTCAAAAGTTCATTTAAAACACAAGGTAAAAGTGGTAAAAACCATTTAATGATGAAATGTCATTATCAGTGATTCCTAAATGAATAGGATTTTATAAATTCTGGAGTCTTACTATGTTAGAACGGATATCGATAATTTGACACGGCGCACTTACAAAAAGTTGGTCCCATCTATATTCTTGGTTAACAAAAGTTGAACCCCCATGTTACTATTTCTCTTATTTTCTTGCTTCTTGTGGACATTAATGCAGATTAAGATTTTGCCGTTACATTTTGGAAAGTGTATCTTGACTATATATGATCTTTTTTTAGCCACATTTGTTGTTCAGCATACTGCTAATTTTCAGTTCTAAGCTTAACTATCATTTCTTTGATGTTCTTGCACCTTCTGAGCTCTGAGGATAAATATGAACATTTGTTCTGCTCATGAGAAGCGTAGTGTCTACTGAATTTACCTTTTCTTCTTCAAACTATTTTCTTATTATTTTGTGTTGTGCAAGACCTTTGGCTTTAAAATACTTAGGTCATATATTATATGTTTTTAGGAAAAAGAGAAGGAGAGGGGAATTGTGGGACATTATCAGCTTGAGTGTTCTCTCAATTTGCCTGTCTACACATTCTAAAATAAGACAGAATCAGAATTTGTTGCATTAGAGCTTCCTAACTGATATATACAAGCATTAATTATGTATTTGCAGATATGCTTAACATTGGTTATTAGTTATTACATATGAAAGTGCACACTCTTGGCTAACTTATACGAGAACCTAGACTATCATTCCACTTCCATTAACGTGACATTTATAGGCATGTTATCCATAATGCATTAAGCACCCGACTGTTTGTCTCAAGGAGCAACCACATGAACAGTGATCTATGTGTTGTCTTGGACATTATAGCTGGTGAGACACGATATGCACTTTGAACCTGACTGTTGTATTTTCAAGAAGGTTATACATTATCTAAGAAATTTTTCTGCTTGTTAAGTTCAATGAGAGTGACAAAATCCAACTCACTTTTTTCTCTCTCGAATAAGTAGGCAAAATCGACTTTCTTAATGCCCAAATTTAATGATAGTCCTTGATAGCACTCCTAATTTGAAAACTGTAGTTTGGAACAGATTTGTCAGAGAGTATGTGGCACGCAGAGGTGTAAAACTTCTTGAACGGTTAAAGAGTATGAGCAAGTCATGATCTAATACTGTTCTGTCCCAAAGTACACTCAGTTTTGTAGGAACCCATCAGTCTATAGGTGGTGAAACTAGTTTTAAGCTTGAAGCAAATTTTTGTCTTACTAGTAAAGGCACTTGACTAACTACACAAGCCCCATTAGAAGAGTCCGTAGCCACGTCTCAGTTTACAATTCAAACTTAAAATATGTTATATATGAACTGCTTGATATCTGTAGAAGGTATAATAAAGTTCATCTTCGCATTCACGAAGGCTTGTTGAGCTTCTCTTCTGCTTGATAGGAAACTGAAGATGATCTGGAAACCAGTTTGGAAGGCTCTCAACAAGATGACTATGAGGGGAACAAGGATGCTGCTAGAGCCTTGATGTGTGTTAAACAAAAGTTAGATGGATATGAAGAAGGTGAAATGAGAAGCGTGCATGGGCAGGTAACTGTTAAACTGGAATAATGCATCAATTTTCACACACTACACACTAATAAACAGTTCCTAGTTTTCTATCCTAACTGCTTAAATTATTGATCTGATTATTGCTTCCATCCCTGCTAGCCAGTGATATGTCTAATTAAAACTTGAGAGCATCGATCCTTACCTACTACACAAATAATTACTCTACACTAAATGAATAGTCTTCTCAGAAATTGTGTTTTTGGGGTCAGGTAACTATAGTTATCTTCAGTTGCTTTCTCTTGTCTGTCAGTATTGGTTTCTGGAAATGAAGAAACGGAAGAAACAAAGTAGTAAGAATGAAAAGAATAGGAGACGAGAAAAAGTAGATAAGTATGGTCCTAGATATAAGCTAAAATCAAGTGTAGAACAACAAACAAAATTCACTGGTTGAGTGAGGCAACTTATAGAATTACTGCAGTAAAAGGATTTTTTTCAGTTCGAAAGCAAATATTCACAGTTAGAAAGGAGGAAATTGTCAGCAAAGGGTTTAGATTGGTCTCCTTTATTTTCATTATTTTTTGGAAGAAGGGAGGTTTGAGTAATGAAACTAAACTTATCCCGAATGCAAGTTAGAGATGAAAAGTTACAAAAATAGCAGTGTCTTGAAATAATATTGAAATAGTACAAGTCCAGGCAAGTGGAAGTAGAGTTCTATGACTAGCATAGATAAACAACTATAGAATTGGCCGACAGCGTACAGTGCTTCTAAGTTCCTTTTACTCATCCTTGAATTTCCTGTTGGTATCTCTACTTATGGTTGCATAAGAGAAAGAAAAGAGGTAATAAGTGCTCCCCTTTTTTGCAGGTTCAACAACTGATACACGACGCCATTGATCCTGATCGTTTGTGTCATATGTTTCCTGGATGGGGAGCTTGGCTATGAGAGCTTTCAAACAGTAAGAGCTCTGATTAAAAGTTTTGGCTTTTGTTTCCTTAGCTTTGGTGAGTGTAAATCTTGTTTGTGATCATAGGTTATTATTGGTGTAATTAGTCACTAATGAACTGACCTCCTGTAAATATATCAGCTACACTGTCATTTCTTCTAATCTGTATGAGTTTCAGCCTTCATGTTCGATTATTCCCTTGTATGTACAGCTTAATCTCCCACATCACGTATGATAAAGAAAAAAAATTGAATGAGAACCAGATCTCTTTTGTCCTCCCACAAAATTGACTCTGAACAGAAAAACATTAATTGATCGTAAGAGAGAGTTTCTCGTAATTATATAATCTTCACACCTATCTACAACAATCCTCCTAAAAGAAACTCGATCAACAAACCATGTTGGGGTAGCTAATTAAAAGTAACATCAAGTGTTTGAACACATTTTTAGGTGTTGATGTTAATATTTTTTAAAAAATAAATAATTGCGTGAAACTGATAATAAATAGTAAATATATGGTAAAAAGGATGTTGAATAAATTTTTTATGGCAAAATATAAATTTAAAATTACTTTGACATTAAAAATGTACTAGCGGAGTATGACGAAGATATTAGAGAGAAAATAGTAAAAGTATTTGGTTAAATTAGAAGTGTTTAAATTGCCAAGTTGAATAGTTATAATAAGTTGAGGTGATCAACTAATAATTGGAGTGATTGGCTTATAAGTATTTTTGTTGTAAAAGCGTCGAGGTATGTTGATACAAAGGGAATGATATTCCAAGTAGGTAAACGGAATAATGAATAACTAAGGTATAAATTCGTGAAAAAAAATGATAATTTAAGTGTGTTTTTGATCATTTACTCAAAAAATAATAAATTATTTGAAGTATCAGAAAAGTAATTAACAAAGAGGCCGTTTGGTTGGTCTATGAGATAGACAAGGATATCCTATCGGTTGAAATACTTTAGTGATTATTTTTCCCACCTTTTATGTAGGATAAAATAATTCTAGGACTAAATACCGGACAAGAACTTTTTTTATTGTGATTTTTTTGGCGAGTTTTGCCAGGATACCCATTACTAAATATAGGATAAAATGATGTCATGGGATATATGGGGATATATTATCTTATTCCACCTACCAATCGAGTCAAAGAAAACATAACATGCCGAGTATCCGTCCCCTCTTTCTTAGCACCTTCTTGGCTTTGACTTTGGCAATAAAAATAGCTTTGAATACTTTCCAGAAATGTTGAAAAGAAAAAGGGATGGATGAATCAGAAAGGGCGAATGAATTAAGAGTGACAAAAAGGTTTCAAATTTCAGTTGTAGTGACTTAAGTTATTTTAATTGAGTAGAGGTGACAAAAATTAGATTAGGAATTAATGGGTTTTGACTCATTTTCTGAGTTGCCCTCAAGTTTTTATTTTTACACTTTGATCCATGAGACTTATTCCCCTTTTGGGAGAATTAAATAAAACCCTAATTACCTAAAATGGGGGGGGGGGAACGACCGCCTCCTCTTCTATTTGCTTCTCTTCCTCGCGCCATTTTCAGGGCATTCTCCATTGTTGTTGCTGTTGTTGTCTTCTTCTTCTTCATCATCATCATCTTCTTCTTTTTCTTCTACTCCCCTGCCCTTCATTGTTGTTGTTGTTGCTGCCACAACTGGTGGTACTGGACTAAAATTTTGGACCAAATTTGTTCGTAATCACTGGGCATTGTTTCATAGGCGATTTTGGTAAGTAAAAATAATTATTTTTAGTTCAATTTCTCATCTGGGTATATCTGTTATTTTTCTGCAATTTTCAGTAGCGTATCCAATAGATGACCCATCTGTTGCAACAGATGATCTATCTGTTGGATTCATGTTACAACAGTTGAATCCAACAAATAGCTCATATGTTGCAACAGATGGGTGGTCTGTTGCAACAGATGACACATCTGTTGCAACAGATGACACATCTGTTCATCTGTTGGATCAAGCTACTTGTTCTGAACATGAATCCAACAGGTAAGTCATTTGTTGCAACAGATGAGTAATGTGTTGCAACTGATGAGTTATCTGTTGCAATATAGGAACTATATGTTGGATCAAGCTACTGGTTCTGAACATGAATCCAACAGGTAAGTCATATGCTGCAACATATAACTCATCTGTTGCAGCAGATGACTTACCTGTTGGATTCATTTTACATTAGCTGGCAAAGCTGGTTCAGAACCAGAAGCTTAATCCAACAGATAAGTCATCTGCTGCAACAGATGAGTTATATGCTGCAACAGATGAGTTATATGTTGCAGCATATGACTTACCTGTTGGATTCATGTTCAGAACCAGTAGCTTGATCCAACAGATAGGTCATCTGTTGCAACAGATGGATCATCTGTTGCAGCAGATAACTTATCTGTTGGATTAAGCTTCTGGTTCTGAATATGTATCCAACATGTGAGTCATTTGTTACAACAGATGAGTTACTTGTTGGGACGATGATATAATTTTATTGTTGTATATAGATACTCAATTTTACTATATTATTATTGATTTTTTTTAACAAAACTCTTTAGGTATCATTTATGGAGGAATCAATAACAATAAGGGTTGATTGTCATGGTGAATGGATCGAGAAGAACAAACGATTTATTTGGCGTTAGAAGGATGGTGACTTGTTAGAAACGATAGCGATGACAGTCCAAAAAGATATTTTGTATGATAATTTTGTTAACTTAATCATCAGTTGTTGTGAATTAAATTGTCAATCGAAAGATCTTGTCATCAGTTACATGCACAGTTTTTTTGAAAATCAGAGGGTCTTGCCTTTTAAGATAAGGGATCAAGTTCGTTTGCGTGCTTATTTGAGTGATGCAGCTAGGCCCATTTTAAGGGTATACGTAATTGAAAAGTCAATAGAGAACCCCAATTTAGCTCAAAACCAACAAGATATGTTAAATGATGAGTTGGAGGATAGGGTAGATATGAATATTCCAGATAATGGAAGTGGGGCAGAATTGGATGGTCCAAGCTGTGGGGATGACCAAACTCCTACACCTGATGTTGGGAGCAATATAGTGGGCAATTCTCAATCAACACAGTCTATCCA
The DNA here is from genome assembly GCA_003996215.1 of Jaltomata sinuosa. Taxonomy (NCBI): domain Eukaryota; kingdom Viridiplantae; phylum Streptophyta; class Magnoliopsida; order Solanales; family Solanaceae; genus Jaltomata; species Jaltomata sinuosa. The sequence continues at coordinate 90,500 of QJPP01000121.1, read as the reverse complement.
TGTGCAAGAGGATGAAATAGATTTTTATAAGGGAATGACATTCAAGAAAAAGCAAGAACTAACAACTTCGTTGAAAATTGCTTGCTTGAAAAAAGATTTTAGACAAAAGAAGGTGATTAATTCGCGTAATGTGTATTGTTTTAGATGTGTATATCAGGAGTGCAAGTGGTGGATTAGGGCTGTGAAGCTTTTAAGTTCTGATAGATTATGTATTACAACATATGTAAAGTATCATACGTGTGGTTCTGAGCATATCACGAGTCATAATCCGTACGCCACAGCAAATGTTATAGGTGAAATTTTCAAAAATAGGTTCCCCGAAGGTAAAGGCCCATCTACACAAGACATGAAACATTAAATTCGTACAGAATTGGGTGTTAAGGTGAGTTATTGGAAGATTTGAAAGGGCATGGAGATTGCAAAGTCTTTGGTTAGGGGAACACATGAGCACAGGTATGCATTGCTTGATGCTTACCGTTATATGCTTCAGTCCGCAAATCCAAGAAGTAAGACATCATTGAAAGTTGATGAAAATGGAAAGTTTAAGTACTTTTTTGTATCCTATGGAGCTTGGATACGTGATTTTGAGCAAATGAGAAAAGTCATAACCGTTGACGGGACATTCTTGAGGAGCAAGTATGAAGGAGTTTTATTGTCAGTTGTGGCACAAGATGCGGAGAATCATATTTTTCCGCTTGCTTTTTGTGTAGTTGACAAGGAGTGTGATGCCTCATACCGATATTTTTTTGAACAAATGAGAAGTTATCTAGATGATACTGCTGATTTGTGCATAATTTCTGATAGGCATCCAAGTATCAAGAAGATGGTTTCAATTGTCTACCCTACAACTCATTATGGTGTTGCATAAGGCACCTTGGGGAGAATATTCGAAACAACTTTCACAATACGAAGGTCGTATCTCATTTTTATAAAGCAGCAAAAGCGTACAAAATTGATGAGTTCAATGACCATTTCAATCAAATAAGAGACATTGTACCCGGAGCAGCCGAACATCTTGAACGTGTTGAATTCCACAGGTGGAGTAGAGCATTTTGTCCGGAAAATAGGTATAATATTATAAATTGAGTGATTTATTTGAGTTTATTATCAATTATATCTTACTGGGTGGTTATTTATTTGTATAGGTATAACATTATGACGACAAACATTGCTGAGTCGGTGAATGCAATGTTCGACGTTGAAAGAGAATTTCCCATTGTCGCTCTATTTAATGAAATAAATAGGAGATTTGCACAAAAATTTCACGAGAGGCGTACGGAGTTCATCAACTCACCAACCATCTTTGTCCCTGAAATGGAAAAAAAAATAACAGAGTACGTCAACTTGGGAAACAAGTTATTGGCTCATCAAACTGCCAACTACAAGTTCAGTGTCACCGGTCATGGTGAAGTTGCTACGGTCGATTTGCAAGCAAGATCTTGTACATGTAGAGTATTTGACATGGATAAAATACCTTGTCCACATGCTATGGCAGCGCTTCGAGTCCAATATGATAAAGATTTTGGTAGGCGGATCTATGAGTACTCATCCTCATATTATACGGTGGAGAGATACATCATTGCATACTGTGAGGAAATTCATCCTGTGCCTTCTAAAGAATCTTGGAATGTTTCTTTGGAGATTTTAGAGAGAGAAATATCCCTTTCAAATATTGACCCAAGCAAACCGGGAAAAAGGCAAAAAAAGAGGAGGCGTGGAGTCGGAGAATCATTTTCAACAAGAAAAAATAAGTGCTCTATATGTAAAACGGTTGGCCACAAAAGAACTACATGCCCAGATCAAAATGCTCCATAATTGTTAATGTTGCACTCATTTTCTCCATTCTTGTAATAGTAATAGTATTGTTATTCTAAACTTTTAGTACTTTTTTATGATATTTCAATCGGTGATGTTTGTGAACTTAACTGATTTATATATTGCAAAAGATGGTGAGATCTGTTGGGAATAATTAAATATGTTACTACAAATATTGAGAATAATCAAACAGATTCAGCACATATTGCACCAGATGAATGATATATTGCAGCAGATGACTCATCTGTTGGAAATAATCAAACAAATATAGACATATGTTGCAGCAGATGAGTCATCTGTTGCAACATATGAATCATTTGTTGGAAATCATCCAACAAATATAGACATATGTTGCAACAGATGAATCATCTGTTGGAAATCATCCAACAGATATTGACATTTGTTACAACAGATGAATCATCTACACTTAGTTGATCATGTAATTATTATGTAATTCATTGAGATTGTAATTGAAGTTGTTAATTGAAAGCTAATTATGATTAAATAACTTAGTTTATTACTAATCATGAGTTAATTAAGCAATTCACATCAAATAAGTCAATTGATCCATCTATTTAGGATCACTACACTTAGTTGATCATGTAATATTGTGTATTCATTGAGATTGTAATTGAAGTTGTTAATTGAAAGTTAATTATGATTAAACAACTTAGATTATTACTAATCATGAGTTAATTAAGCAATTCACATCAAATAAGTCAATTGATCTCTCTATTTAGGATCACTACACTTAGTTGATCATGTAATTATTATGTAATTCATTGAGATTGTAATTGAAGTTGTTCATTGAAAGCTAATTATGATTAAATAACTTAGTTTATTACTAATCATGAGTTAATTAAGCAATTCACATCAAATAAGTCAATTGATCCCTCTATTTAGGATCACTACACTTAGTTGATGATGTAATTATTGTGTATTCATTGAGATTGTAATTGAAGTTGTTAATTGAAAGCTAATTATGATTAAATAACTTAGTTTATTACTAATTATGAGTTAATTAATCAATTCACATCAAATAAGTCAATTGATCACTCTATTTAGGATCACTACACTTAGTTGATCATGTAATTATTATGTATTCATTGAGACTGTAATTGAAGTTGTTAATTGAAAGTCAATTATGGTTAAATAACTTAATTTATTACTAATCATGAGTTAATTAAGCAATTCACATCAAATAAGTCAATTGATCCATCTATTTAGGATCACTACACTTAGTTGATCATGTAATTATTATGTAATTCATTGAGATTGTAATTAAAGCTGTTAATTGAAAGCTAATTATGGTTAAATAACTTAATTTATTACTAATCATGAGTTAATTAAGAAATTCACACCAAATAAGTCAATTAATCTGCTGTAACAGATGTCTATATCTGTTGGATATGTTCCAACAGATGATTCCTCTGCCGCAACATATGTCTATATCTGTTGGATGGTTTCCAACAAATGATTCATCTGTTGCAAAATGTGTAGAGTATGTTTGATTATTTCCAACAGATGAATCGTCTGTTGCAAAATGTGTAGAGTATGCTTGATTATTTCCAACAGATGATTCATCTGTTGCAAAATGTGTAGAGTATGTTTGATTATTTTCAACAGATGAATATATATGTTGGATGATTTTCAATAGATGTGTAATTCATTTTTAGTAATAATCCAATATTTTTTAAATCTAAAGATAAAATAAAATTCATGACATAATAATTGGACATCTATTAAACATACAATATTGTCATCACCAAATATATAATATAACTAAATAAAATACTAAAAATAAAAAAGATTGTATGCAAAATACAGCCCATGATATAATTAAATAAAATACTAAAAATAGAAAATATTGTCTGCAAAATGCAACCCATATCAGGGCTCCAAACTCTTAAAAATCACCCAGCGGCCAAACTTCTTGCATTCTTGAACTAAATTATCATTCATTAGAGTCTTAGGAGTTATCATAGAAGTGTCGGTTATTAGATGCTCAATGAAAGAAAACGAGTATGACCCGCACGCGGCAAATGTCTCATTCTTTGGAAAGTTCTGTTTTCGACCTTCAAATCCCCATCGTTAGTTGAGCAATTTTTTCGGCAGGTGATTTATCAGGTCACTTTGCTTCAACAACTTAGGGAACAACTCCAATAAACCCTCCATGAATATCAGAAATTGAAACTCTTCAAACACTGGTATGTTGCAGTCATAGACATTCATGACTCCCTCACTTATTTTGATCTCAACAGTCACAAAATGCTTCTTCTCCAAATTCATTACTGCTATGATTCTCTTGGTCTCTCTCCAATCCATGGCACTTAGATATGGTCTCTTTCATCTGACATAGTCAATCATGTCATCATCCCATTCAAACTCAGCAAGTAACTCCTCTATTTTTTTTCCACCAAGAGTTGTTGCTTCTTCACTGAGTTTGTTGTACCGACAGAAGAAATTACCATAAAAATTGAGGTTCATTATTCTATCTCTAAGATCATAAAATTGAATGAATTTTAGATGTCTCTCCCGCATCAGAAGAAGAATTTCATCAACATACTAAAATAATAATACAATTTATATAAGTTAGCAACTTATAATACTTGAAAAGTTGCAGCAGATGAGTCATCTGTTGTAACAAATGACCCATCTGTTGGAACATATGGATCATCTATTGCAACAGATGAGATATTTGTTCCAACAGATGACTGATTTGTTGCAGCAGATGAATCATCTGTTGGATGAAATCAAAACAGTAGGCCACTGCTTTGATTTCATCCAACAGATGGATCATATGTTACAACAGATGACTGATTTGTTGCAACAGATGATCCATCTGTTGGAACAGATCTCTGAAACTGTTAACAGATTACCCATCTATTGCAACATATTTCTCATCAGTTGCAACAGATGAATCATCTAAATAAGCAGTACAAAATCATTAAATAAATAGAAGGTTAGTAAAAGTAACTTACCCAGTCCACATACCAAAACTTCATATCAGTCATGTTCTTGAAGTCTTGTGGACCAAATTTATGCATAGAGTAAATTTCTGGGGCCTTTTTTGAATTCATCAAAGTTTTTCAGCTTTGCTTTTCTTGTGGCAGTCACCAACTTGTAGACATTTACCTTCTTCAGCTCTCCTTGATCTCTTATGGCTCTTGGAACTTCCCCAACAGTGCAAGGAAGAGGAATTGTAATTTTCCTTGATTTAATATCTGATATTGCCTTGGAAATTATTTTTTTTGTCCTCTTAATCTTAACCTGCAATGGAGTGAATGGCTCTGTAATCTTTTTTGATGGGATGACACCCCTTTTAGATGTCAATTCCTTTACAGCATTAGTTAATCCCTTAAGAGCATCAATCACTCCATTGTGTTTTTCCTTGCACTCTTGGCATTTGCATGCAGAACAAGATCTTGAAGAGGCAACACCACCAAACTGTCTACCCATGTTGTGTGGTAGATCTGTAGCATGCCTACTAAAAGGGGTATGTCTACCACCAAAGTCAGAGGTATGTCTACCAGCAAAGTCAGGGGTGTGTCCACCACCAAAGTCAGGGAGGTTTCCACCACCAAAATCAGCATCTTCATTATGACCATAGTCATGGTCATTTCTTGGTTGAAAAACCACAAGAGCATCACCAATACCAACACCATCACCACCACTAACAGTAACAATAACACAATCACCACCACTACCAACACCAACACCAGCAGTATCAACAATAACAATATCAAGAACCAAATCATCCTTCCCAAGTGCTTTTCTTCTGATGGTTATTGCTCCATCCAATTCTTTTTTTATCCTATCAATTACCTTAGGGTCCGGTAGAGTTTCCACATACCCTAAAGTAACAAGAAATGGCATCTTTAGCTCTCGATTAGTCGGGATAAGTCATGGATGCACAATCTAAAATCAACAATTAAATGTATTAAAATAATGTTTAACTCATAATTGAATTCTATTGCAACAGATGTGAATTTTTTGAAAAAATAAATTCAAATTAATCTCTATAAAAGTAGACTTACTGCTTCCTCGGGTGGATTGAAAAGATCAAGAATTTTTGCTCTTTTATCGTTCTTGATCGACAACCATCTCAGAATTCTAGGAGTAGAAACCTCTTATTGATAGTCCTTCACTTGTTGTCGGAGATAAGGAATGGCTTAAAATGCCCAAGCATGTAAAAATTATGCTAAAAATTAAAAATATTATTCAATAAAAAAAATTAAAACACAAAAATAAAAAATTTACAATGAAAGCCCATGAAAAGCCATATAAATTGACTGTCTTTGGAGTTAACGGAGTCAACAAATATTTGACATTCATTATGAAGCTTTCACGACCCCAAGGGTAGTTATTGAATGCCTCCAAATCTTCCAAGAGCTTTATTAAACCAAGTGGTATGTTGTTGTTAACGTCTCTCGCCCAAAGAATATTATGTACAAACAAAACCAAGCACAATGATTGCTTGTGCTTCTTTGAAAGTATTTTACCTTCTAACTCTTGAAGTAAATTTACATTTTTGAAGCTTGAACCAACAAGGGACACCAAGTCATCACCATCAGTTGACTTGCCCTTTTGAGTTTTCTTGACAGTCTTGGCTGCTGACTTAGATCCTTTTTTTGTTGTTGTCTTTGGTGTGCGGGGTACTTTTTTTGTGTAACAACAGGAATAGGTTGAGAAGGAGGATGACATTTTAGTCCAGTAACTATGGCAAACTCCTTCAACCCAAAACAAAGTGGCATGCCACAGTAGTTGATCCAGACTTCATCCATCTTATCATTGTTCTCATACATAAATCTACGTTTGAGAAGATCATACACCATGGTCATTTGAAAACGAGCATTATTATCCTCTGGCAAATCAAGATATTGCCCAAAGCAGCTGTTTCTGAAATAATCATCCAATTTTTGTTCTTGAAGTATTTTTCTGAAGGTGTCAAAAGATTTTCTCATGACTGACTTTATCACACAATCACCAGTTAAATTTGTGACACCATCACACTGCATTCTCACAGAAAAATTATCAATGCAGAATGTTTTGACACACTCTTCAGTGGAAGGACTGTTAGGATCAAGGTGTTCCTCTTCCTCATCTTCACTTTCATTATCTCATCCTTTTCCTCCTTCCTCTGATTCTACTTCATTATCTTCTTTATCCCTCTCTTTATTTACACCTTCTTCCTCTATTGAGTTTTTATTTTCATCACTTTCTCCTTCATCTTCTTCACTTCCCTCACTTCCTTCATCTTCCTCACTTTTCTCATCTCCTTGTTCATCTTTATTTAAATCTCCAGATTCTTTACTTTTTTCTATTTCATTCTCTTTTTTCTTCTCTTTTTCTATATTTAAAGCTGATTGAGAAGAGACTTTTTCTTCTAATTGAGATACTACTTGTATAGCAAGCTCTTTTAGTGGTGAATGTATCCTAGCTATTTTTCTTCTTCCTTTCTTTGGAGTTGATTCACTTCCTTTCCTTTTAGTGGGAGCCATTTATCTACAAACAAAAATAAAATAAAGGTCAATGATTGATTTGTGCATCATTAAAAAAAAAGATAACAGTGAATTTAAAATGTACAAATAATTGATCCAACAGATGGGTCATATGTTGGAACAGATGACCCATCTGTTAGATGAAATTAAAGCAGTAGCTACTGCTTTGATTTCATTCAACATATGACTCATCTGTTCCAACAGATGGGTCATCTGTTGGAAACATAATAAGTGTAAACCAACAGATGGTATAGTTATTTCCAACATATGCTTAATATGTTGCAACAGATGAAGCATTTGTTGCAACATATTACACATCTGTTATGGTATTAACAAAAAATTTACCACATAATACACCAAGAACATCAACATAAATCAACATTTATCACTTGAATAACAATTTTGAAGAGCAACACCATACAAGAACAACAACACCAACATTTACCAATAAAACAACATCAATAACACCAACAAAATCCAATAATATCAATAAAACAACAACAACACCAATATTTACCAATACAACAACACCAATAACACCAACATAATGTTCAAGAACAAGAACAACAACAATATTAACCCTAACTTTGAGGAGAATACTCAGTTCAAATCTTTTTCTTCTTAACTCAGTTCAAGTTCTCTTCTTATTCATTAACCAAAGTATTATTTTCAAAAAACCTAACTTTTTGAGATGCAAGACCCTTCTACAACTGTAACAACAGATTCCAACAACAACAACAACAACAACAACAACAATATATTTCACTCAGATTCCCAAGAAAATTAAAAATTAGGATTTTTTCGGGTTCTCGTTTCCTTGTTAAGTATCAAATACTCATTCTTGTTAACTCTCACTAGAAGAGAAGACAACTCAAGTCCATCTTTATCTTCATAACTAAAAAATTCTAATTGTTTAAAAATAAAAAAAAGAAGCTTTTACCTGTGAAAAAACAGAGATTGACGGTTGAAAGTCGAAAAGGGACGATGAAGAACTAGAAATTGAAGTCGCCGGAGGTTGAAAATCGCCGGAGAATGGTTGTCTCGTCGATCTGTTGTCGATGGAGGGCAGCAGGTTGTTGAGAAAGAAGAAGAAGAGAGGGAACGGCCCTTTTGAGATTTGATTTTGAAAAGTGATTTTTCACTTTTAACTTTTTATTTTTATTTAATATAGTTGTGGGTTGATTTGTATTTTAAAAAGATTTAAAAATGTTAATTGAGTCCCCAATTAACTTAATTAATATTTTAAGTGTCTTTGATCCTTAAGGATGGTCAAGAGTCACCAATATTAATTTCAAAACTTAAGTGGCACCTCCCATTCAATTTTCTAATGAATGAATCAACAACCAGTAAAGAGTACAAGGAAAGCCTCCTGCAAGATAAAAAATCCTCTTCAAGAACCAAATGGAAACTAGGATTGATAATCTGTCTGGTAACTCTCTTCACTCTCATAATTGCAGCAATAATCTCTGCTGCAATAATACTTAAACAAGAAACAGAGTCCAAATCACTGTCTTTTAACCCAACAAACGCCATTACATCCATCTGTAATCTCATCAGCGATGATCCAGTCGACTCATGCTTCGACTCCATTACTACACTTTACGATGCCCAAATTCCGTCTAATAGAAGAGATAAAATTAGCCCAACCAAGATCTTCATCCTTTCGATTCATGCTTCACGAATCGAGCTTGAGAATGTCGCTTCTTCACTTGAAAGAGCAATCTCAGCGGTACGTATTAACCCCAAGACTGTTGGGGTATTGAGAAATTGCCGAGGAATGATTGAATTCTCTCTGAAGAAACTCAATGAATCGGAAGTGAGTTTGGGTATCGACCCGGATGATAAAATACTGGCGATTAACGAAGTTGTCTGGGATTTACAGCGATGGATTGGTGAGGCAATGGGTCAAGTACAGAGGTGCGTTGATCTGTTGGAGGAGATTCCGTCGACGATTACGGTGGAAATAAGAGAGATAAGCTATGCAGCCCAGCAGAAGATGAAGAATAGCAGAGGAATATTGCAAAAAGTGGATGACATTTTCAACCTTTTTTATCCAGGAATAGGAACAGCATTAGGCCCTTTCGTTTGGGAATTTGAATATGGGCTAACTGTTTGGCTCTTTTGCTTTGGGTATTTGCTCTTGGTTTTTCTTTTTTGCATGTTGTTACGTGTATATTGATCTCCATTTTGTTCTGTATTTTGGAGCTACAAAAGTTGCCCAACTTTTTTGTATTTCCCTTTCCCATTTTGGTTGGACAATTAATTAGCAAATTGCAAATGCTCGAAATAAGGTCGACCCCTAGCTAATCCATGGCTGATTCTAATTGGCCCATCATTCGAAATTTGCCCACCGAACTTATTGGTCGAAACTCGAAAGTGTCCACTCAAAATCAGTTGCATTTAGTTGTTGGGAGGGGTGAGGGTATTGGGGAGAGTTGGAGTAACTCGTAAAATTGCTGCCACGTGATCTGGAGGTCACATGTTCAAGCCTTGGAAACAGCCTTTTGTAGAAATGCAAGGTAAGACTCCATACAATAGACCTTTGTGATCGGGTCCTTCCCCGGACCATGTGCATAGCGGAAGCTTTAGTGCACCGGTTTTCCTTTTCTTTTTTAGGGGTGAGGGTATTGGGGAACTTAGGGTTGATTTGTGGAGGCATTCTTGAAATAAGATAGCTGCATGAACCAGTCTTAAAAAATAGGTAAATTCATGGAAACGAAATTTTATCAGCACTTATATGCAATAAGACACTCCTTAGGCATTATTTCAAAATTTTCCCTAGAAGTTTGGATGCAATTTTAGTGCAAATGAGACTCTGTTCTTCAATTGGAAAGGAATAGAACACAATTTGTTAAGTTCTTTATACTGATTGTGTAAAAATATGTACATAACTAGATTACTATAGTGAATCAAGAAGTAGCATACATGACCGTTTCTACCACTTCACTATAAGTACTCAAACAGTACTTGCCGCCGGAACTGTCACTTTTTTATTGTCACTAGTTTCTAACTACTATGTCATTAGCTCAAAGTGCAGTGATCTCAAATGAGAATCTAACAATTTCATTCACTTCACCAACAAAAGGCGAGGTAGCTTGGCGTCAATAAAGATAAAACAAGACCGAAAGATACTTGGCTCTCAAAGAGTCGAGAGTCAACTAATCAATGTAATTAAGTATTTCCTTGCTTGCCGGTTTCTCGGAAAACTTGACATGATGGAAGAATTGACCCAGTCTTCGGCCTTCTCGCCCTCACTAATCATTTTGGTGTGGTTTTAATTATTTACTCAAAATAATTAACAATTTGAAGTATCAAAAAAGTAATTAACAAAGGCGTGGTTTGATTAGTGGATGGGATAAATAAGGATATTCTATCCGATAAACTTATCCTAAAACAAAATACTAACATCTATATCAAATGCAAAATAAAATATACTGAGATTAATATTTTTATCCCACCAACCAAAACAACCCCAAAAGAACATAACATGCTGAGCATCCGGCTCCTCTTTCTTAGCACCTTCTTGGCTTTGACTTGGGCAATAAAAAATACTTGTGTCTTCACTTCTATAACTTTCAGTTTAGCTTCGAAAATTTTCCAACAGTATGGATGAATCAATCAGTAACAAGTACAAGGAAAGCCTCCTGCAAGATGAAAAATCCTCTTCAAGAACCAAAAGGAAACTAGGATTGATAATCTGTCTGGTAACTCTCTTTACTCTCATAATTACTGCAATAATCTCTGCATCAATAATACTTAAACAAGAAACAGAGTCCAAATCCCTGTCTTTTAACCCAACAATCGCTATTACATCCGTCTGTAATCTCATCAGCGAAGATTCATCATACTCATGCTTCGACTCCATTGCTGCACTTCACTACCAAAATCCGTACATAGATAAAATTAACCCAACTCGGATCTTCATCCTTTCGATTCAGGCTTCACGAATCGAGCTTGAGAATGTCGCTTCTTCACTTGAAAAAGCAATCTCAGAGGTACATATTAACCCCAAGACTGTTGGGGTATTGAGAAATTGCCGAGGAATGATTGAATTCTCTTTGAAGCAACTCAATGAATCGGAAGTGAGTTTGGGTATCGACCCAGATGAGAAAATACTGGCGATTAACAAAGTTGTTTGGGATTTGCAGCGGTGGATTGGTGAGGCAATGGGTAAAGTACAGAGGTGCGTTGATTTATTGGAGGAGATTCCGTCGACGGTTACGGTGGAAATAAGAGAGATAAGTTATGTAGCGCAGCAGAAGATGAGGATTAGCAGGGGAATTTTGCAAAAAGTGGACGACATTTTCGACCTGTTTTATCCAAGAAAAGGAACAGTTTTAGGCTCTTTATTTTGGGAATTTGAATATGGGCTAACTGTTTGGCTCTTTTGCTTTGAATATTTGCTCTTGGTTTTTCTTTTTTGTCTGTTGTTACGTGTATATTGATCTCCATTTTGTTCTGTATTTTGGAGCTACAGATGCTCGAAAAATAAGTAGGATCATGGAAACGAAATTTTATCAGCAATATATGAAATAAGACACTCGTTAGGCATTATTCCAAAAATTTCCCTAGAAATTTGGGTGTAATTGTAGTGCAAATGAGACAGTGTTCTTCAATTGGAAAGAAATACTATTATCATGGTAACCCAACCTATTACTTGTGGAAGGTGATAGGTATACCGTGGAATTAGAGGTGCCCACAAGCTTACCCAGACATCATGATTATAAAAAAGAAAATGTGGATCCACCTCAAAGATACTTGGCTCTCAAAGTCAAGAGTCAACTAATCAATGTAATGAAGTATTTCCTGCTTGGCTTCTTGGAAAAACTTGACATGATGGAAGAATTGACCCAGTCTTCAGCATCTCACAATTTAGCACTATCTTTTCCCCTTCAGTGCCTTCACACAATATTTTCATCTAACCAAGAAAAATCCTCAAGATTCCAATTTCCATTCAAATTCTTCCATGGAATCTGATTCTGCCAACAAAATCTCAAAGACATCACTTAGCCTTAATTTAAATGATCAAACAAACTCAAGAAGAAGAAAGCAGCCCAAGTTGTTCATAACTTTAATCATCTTTTTCATTCTCATCATCGCTGCCATTATCTCTGTTTTAACGATGATTAAGCGAGATTACGACTCTGAATTACCTGCCAATAACCCAGAAAAGGCGATCAAATCCATTTGCATGCCGACTCCGTATTACGATACATGCTTCAAGTACCTGTCTAATTCCCTCTTCAAAAAACACAAATTAGGATCATCAAAAATCACCTCATCTCAAATATTCTCCATCTCCCTTCATACCGCAATCGACGAGCTCCAAAAAATCACTTACTCACTCAAATCGCACGATTCTCCTACTGATCAGTCAACCACAAGTCACTGCGACTATCTGTATTTCAACAGTTCATTGAGTCAATTGAACAGTTATTTGGTGATCGATGAGGAGAAAAACTTGACAGCAGCGATGACTATGAGATCTGAAATGCTTGACTGGCTCCATATTGAAAGGCCCGCAATTGCGAGATGCCTGTATTCGTTGGAGTACGAAAAGGGACTGGAAACGGAAAACGCGAACAATTGCTTAGTGATTCTGGCGAATATGAACATCATTTCAGAGATGCTTAATCCATCGATTAACAGTGTTTTCAACTTTGGTGCATTTCGAAGCTCGGGGAGAAGCATTGTCGCTTTACTTTTCCAGGATAAGGAGTTCGTGGGTATAGTGTGTATTTTTGGCGTGCAGTTTATTTTCTTGCTGCTTTTGTTCTGTGTGCTTTTACGTGTTTGGTGATAAATATGCTGATTATTCAATTTTGATGTACTCCTCCTATGTGTTTAGTCACTCTTTGTGTTCTCTAGAATTATATATGAATAAAATCATATGGGTTCTTACCGTTTATGTTGTTGCTTCATTTGTAAATAATCAAAAAAGTAAATTTCAAGTTATTAAGGGAAAGATAACATATATGGGACCGGGCGAAAAGGTTAAGTACAACTTCAATCTACATATATAGGGACAAAGCTAGAAAGCTATGTACAAGTTTATCAAACTCGAGAAAATGATCAAAATAGTCTTTAATGTATTTGGTTCTGTCAATCCTTAATGTATAAATATGAATCGTAATGTATCGCTCCATATGATTTCAAAACCCTCAACAAATTTTCTAATCTATCTTGAAAGAGCCACGAAAAAACTTGTAGGACTTGAAGATTGCATTTTTTTTATGATGAATATATCCAATGAAGTCGGGAATTTCTTTAATTGGGCTAAGTAGCCTGTGTATGGATGAAGATATCGAGGGTTGTAATTTATTTTGACAACAAAAATAACTATTGTTCTTAGTTACATATGATTTACAACCAAATTAATTAATTTTTGGAATATAATAAGAATCATTTATATCGTGTTTATACATTAAGGATCAAATGAAATCAAAACTCTTATTATTTTGATCATTTGCTCGATCGAACATTCAGTGATTTTATCATTTACTATCGTCTCATATGATTATCTTAAAATTTAGAACACATAAAATTCAAATTTCAATTTTATCTCTAAACGTATATTATTATCCAAATTGTATTTTAAATTTTGTCAGGCAGATTTAGGACCCGTTTGGTCATAGATTTTCCAACTAATATTTGAGAAAAAAATTGACAAATAGTGTTTGTCCATACAATTTGTCATTATTTGACAAAAAATTTTAGCAAATAATCCAAATTCTTAAATACTAGAAAAAAACTAGTATTTGGGCCAAATCTCATTATTTGGGAGCTTTTAAAAATTTAAATTCTACATCAAACTTTTATTTTTTACAAAAACACCCTCTATTTATTCAAATTCTACACAAACTTTTATCTTTCAAAGAATAATAGTCGTGTTTCACTACTTATTATTTGTTACAACGAAGATCCAACTGACTTGTTACGAAAATCATGAATCTTGTTACGTCGACGTTTCTATCTTACTATGTAATATAAACTTATGGTTAGTTTTGATAGTTTTAAAAATTTATGGGTATAAATCATATTTCTTAAAAAAATTAAATATGTTTCTCAAATACTATAACCAAACATATGGTGAAATTTCACCCAAATTATATTTGCCAAAAATATTTGAAATCTATGGCCAAATGGTAGCTTAATACTCGTAAAATGAAAAGAAGAGCAGAACGTGCTAAACAGTATACTTAACCCAAATTCTTATCAACTCCTCAAACCGTGTCGTCTTCGCCTTACAACTTTTCCTCCTCCATTCCAAATCCCAAATCCAAATTTGCATTTCTATGGAATCTATTAACTTAGTCAAAGGCTATGGCAAAGTTAACCCTTCTGAACATCCTTCTTCTTTCCCCACTCCCAGAGCCGCCCACAAGCGCCGCCTCACCATCGCCCTCTCTCTCACCCTCTTCCTAACTTTACTCATCTGCGCACTCGTCGGCGCGTTCATCCACGCGTCCAATTCCGACAACCGCACACCGTCTCCGTCATCGAACTCAGCCGATTCGCTCAAAGTCGTATGCGCAGTGACTCAGCATCCCGGATCATGCTTCGACTCCATATCTTCCCTCAACAGCAGCACCGCACCGAAACCCGACCCGGAACAATACCTGAACCTCTCTCTTCAGGCGACGGTGAAGGAATTGACGAACGTTTCTTCGTTGCCGAAGACGCTGATCTCGAAAGTCAATGACCCGGGAACCGTGTCGGCGTTGAAGGACTGTATCAGCTTGTTCGATGACGCGCTGAGTCAACTCAACGAGTCGGCCGGGTTGCTGAATGTGGGTCCCGGAGAGAGTACATTAACGGTGATGAAGGTGAAGAACATGCAGACATGGATAAGTGCTGCGATGACTGATCAGGACACGTGTCTGGAAGGACTGGATGAGATGGGATCACCGTTGCTTGGAGAAGTGAAAGCGCGGGTGCAGAATGCTAAGGAGTACATGAGCAACACCTTAGCAATTCTCAGTAATATGCCTAGCCTTCTTCAAAAGTTTGGTATCACTATGCATTGAGTGAACATTTCATTTGCACAAAGTGTACTCTTTTTTTTTTTTTTTGGCCCTCAATTCTGTATCATTGTACCTTTATTTGTTTGTCTTAAATATTATTGCTGGTGTAAATTTGTACGTGCATACTTATTTGGGAAAACTACATAAATAATCAAATATCCTTACCCTAATTACTAAATATCTCAATACTTTAAAATAATTACATTTATCCCATTAAATTGAAATTACATGGTTAAAAAATTGTATCCACCACAATCCCTAAAAAAAGGCCGAAAATCACTCAACCTGTATCTAAAGGCAATGGTTTTTCTCTCTCTCAAATTTTTTTCCCCAAATCACGCCTTCAAGCAAGGACTCCATCTTCCACACGATCTTCCTTCACTTTTCAAAAAAAATTGGCGCTGCTGGATCAAAATCTTTCATAGTTGAGGTTGGTAAAATTCGATTTTCAACTTTTACTATAGTTTAGTTCTAAGTTATCATAATCTATAAGAGCAATTACTTGATAACAAATCAACGATTGCCTTCATGGATAACGAATCAGATAACTTGATAATACCAAGTAATCAACAATGGCCTTAATTTGATTTAGGTATATCTCAAATGGAGAACAATGAACTTTGAAAAAGAAGACTTTGCTGAAAATAGATCCAAATTTAGAAACGATCAAGTCAAAATGAATGAATTGCGCCAAAATTTGGAATCAAGAACAAGGGACTCAAACCCAGATGACAAAATCCCAAAAGTTAAAGTTCCAGATTGCAAAGTTCGGGTAAGGACTCATAGTTATCAACGTTTCTTTTCATGTATCCCAGGTAACATATATCCAACAATACATGTATCCAACGCCAATTGTTATTAGTCTATTCGAGAATAATGTTACTTGTCGTTGGGATCTTGTTAACATATATCCAATTATATGAGTTAACCTGGGGGATTTGGTTATCTAGGTTTGTGATTTGTTGATTAGGTGTATCCTCAACTTGTTACCATGCATCCAGTGTTATTTTTCATGTATCCAAGTATACATATATATATATATATATGAGTTGTAAATGTGTAACTTTTGTAAATTTAAAGTTTCAAATCAAAACAATGCAATACGTATCCAGGGATAACATTGTAAGTAAATCTTGTGTTACATGTATTCAGGGTTAATTCATGTTAACATGTACCAAATACTACTGCAACCTGCTATTTGAGATGTTGGTAACATGTATCCTTAACACCGTTACAATGTATCCAAGCTTACAAACTTGTATCCAATATTAACATGTATCCAAGTATACCTATATCTATTTGTTGTTTAGATGTGTATCCTTAGATATTGGGAAGTCTCCTTAACACTGTTACAATGTATCCAAGCTTATAATCTTATACAGTGTTAACATGTATCCAAGTATACCTATAGATGTTTGCTATTTAAATGTGTATCCTTAGATATTTGAGATCTAGTATTATCTGTATCCTGTATAATGGAGTTACTTGCTGGTTTGATGTGTATCCAAGTAATTTTGGATTCTATAATTATCCAAGGTTGTATGTTGCTATATATTTCTTCTAATGTTAACTCCTATGTTAATGTGTCTGACAAACATTTTGATATACGTAGGAATACAAACATTTTGTCAAAAACCCTCCTCAGCACCCATTACATATGAGTAGTGCAGGGAATGACGATATCGTGGATCACTTGACTCAAAAACTCACCGATCGACAGAAGGCACTTTTTGGACAGACACAGTTTGGTATATATCTTAATATACCAAAGTGTACATTTCAAGCACAATTCGCAAGGTGCTTTATGACTCGGGAAGTTGAACAGGACAACCCAAACGAGTTCTGGATACTTGTAAACGAAACCATTCTGAAGTTTACATTGCTTGAGTTTGCGTTGATTACAGGACTCAAATGCACCGGCAGTGAAGGTGATTTTGACTACACCAATGCTTCCTCATCAAAGTCAAACGGTTGTTCTTCCTTCTCCGCTCCTTCTTTTTCTACATATGCGGCGGCGGCAGAGAAGGGGGGACAACTCCTTTCTCCTTTGCGTTGCTCAATCTTCCTTTTCTGATTGAAAGTAGCAAGCCACTCTACTATTGGTACAGAGGTCTGTATTCAAGGTAGGCTATTTCGTCCTAGCTTTCCAATTTATCTGTCCTAACAGCGTTCGAAGCCTAACATCCTTGCAAGCTTTGGATTCTTTCCTATCTCTAACCATCATATTATTTCTGATCTCCATTGCCTATTCATTACCCTCAATAATGTATCTGACTTGTATATCAAACTTCAATATATCTATCTCCAAATGATTTGAAATCGTTGAAATAAGAACTTCATAGGAATCATAATCGTTCAAAACAATACCATCACTTTTGAATTTATCGTACACATTATATGCAATCCACGTTCCAGAGTGCCTAAGCAAGATTGTTATTAACGTCATGCTTTATCTCGATAAAAGATGAGGAAACCTTTATCTGTTTTGCATTATTAGCGTTGGATGATGCAAGATGAATGAGAATTCTTGCAGAAAGTGCGTTTGAAATTTGAATTCTCCAGTCGTTTGAGGCAACTAGGATACTGCATCATCGTTTGTAACTGATTGAAGCGTGATTTACTCCTCATTAATTGTAAATTTGTTATTTTCTTTTAAAGCGCCATAATAGAAACAGATTTACCATTAATGAAGAGATTATATGTATCCAGGGTACACGAAAATACAAAGGATACACGCCTTTCCTTTTTTAAACAACCGAAAAAAATGTAATATTTTAAAGTAGTGAGATAAAACGTAATTAGGGACCAAACTACTGTGTTTTATGTTGTTTACACTACTTATTTTCCCTCTTGGCAGCTTAGAGTTTAGATGTTTGAAAAGTAAACACCATTTCATTCTTTTTATTGTGTAACGTTTAATAATTTAATTTCATCAATCTACTTTAATTGTAAATTTCGAGTTTTGATGCAAGATTTACTTTTAGGCATAAACATGCCTTTTAACTTGTTTCAGCAATCATCTATGCCCTCTAACTTTGGATGTGTATAAGTAGGCGTTTAAACTTGTATAAAATTGAACAAGCAGGCACACGCGTCATACGTGGCGTCTACTTGTTCAACTTTATACAAGTTTAAGTGTCTATTTGTGCTTATTCAAAGTTTGTTAGCATAGATGTCAACTAAGACCAAGTTAAAGGGGCGCGTTTATGCATACGCCTTTCTTTTACCACAGCTAATACTTAAATTTAATTTATCATCTAAAACTCCATAGCCAATCAAATATTATCATATAAAAAAGAGATGAGTAATTTCACCTCAAATTTGCTTAAAATTTATATATAGATTGTAAAGATATTTAATACTAAGTCAATTACAGGTAATTGTAACTATTTACAATACAGAGTGTTCTTTTGGTTTCTCAACCAGTATTCGGTACCCACTTTGATCCTATCTATCCGGATTCGTGTCGGTAATTAGTCCCAATTTAGAAGTACAACACGCCTATCAAAAGCAATTTCATTCTCAGAGCTTGAATTTGAGACCTTTGATTAAGAATAAAGAGGTACTTACCACCCACCACAACCGTTCATCTTTTACTATACAAGTATTTTTAATGAAAAAATATGTTACAACCGATTAATGATAATGGTAGTATAAGAGTTTTGTAGTGTGTATAAACTTGGCAAGTGACGCCATTGGATATGGTTAGAAGGACAGTGCTACTCTTGTTGTTTGTTACACTAAACTAGTAGTACAATTTACTATGGTTAAGTATAAATTGAATTGAAAAGTACATAAACTTTTTCAGTGCTACTAAAGTAGTAGTCACACCTAGATGAGCCCCAGTATCAAAACAGAAAAAGGAGAATTAAGAAGAAGAAGAAAATGTTCTTCATGTATCATTGGCAAGTAAGTACATACAGGCCTTTTTAACCTTTTTGGGTCAAACATTTCATTGGCCGGTCCTTTCGGGACAACTACACAAATGCCCCTTAAAGGAGGTGGCTTTGTATTTTTATCCCTCATAAGAAAGGTCTTACAAAAATAGTCTCCCTTGTTTGTATTTATAGAACAACTACCTTTTTGCCCCTCTATACCTCAAATATTTTTAAATAACTCTCCATGCTCATTTGCCTCTCAACTTTTATATTTAATTTTTCTCTTTTTTTTTTTCTTTTTTCTTTATTTTTTCTTTTTTTCTCAACCCTTTTTTTTTTTTTTTTAATTCTTCTTCTACGTTTTTTTTCTTTTTTTTCTCAATCTTTATTTTTTTTTTCCTTTTCTCCTCTCCTTTAATTTTTTCTTTCTTTTTTTTTTTTTTCAACCTTTAATTTTTTGTTTTGTTTTTTTTTTCTTTGTTTTTTCCTTTTTCCTCAATTTTTATTTTTTTTCTCTCAACTTCTATTTTTTTATTTTTTCTTTGATTTTAAATTTTTCTTTTCTCTTTTTTTTAATCATTTTTCTCGACCTTTATTTGTTTTATAAGATGTTCTATAACTCTTGCGTTAGAGGCAAGACTTAGCCTAAGAACTTCTAAACAACAAATTATGCCCATGAGCAAGACTTGACACTAGTACATTGTATCTTTATTTATGAGATGTTTTATAACAGTTGTCTCAGAGGCAAGACTTAGCCCAAGGACCGCTCAAAAAATACAAGTTACACTCATGGGCAAGAGTTCACACTACTTCATTGTGTCTTGATCTATGAGATACTCTATAACTCTTGCCTTAGAGGCAAGACTTAGCTCAAGAATTTTCAAACAACAAGTTATGCCCCACGAGCAAGACTTGACACTACCTCATCAAGGACTTTCAAACAATAAGTTACACCCCATGAGCAAGAGTTGACACTACCACATTGTGCTTGATTTATGAGATGCTCTATAACGCTTGCCTAAGAGGCAAGACTTAGCCCAAGGACTTTCAAATAACAAGTTATGTCACATGGGCAAGAATTGACACTATCACATTGTGTCTTGATTTATGCGATGCTCTGTAACTCTTGCCTTAAAGGCAAAACTTAGCTCAAAGACTTTCAAACAACAAGTTACGCCTCATGGGCAAGAGTTGACACTAGCACATTGTGTCTTGATCATGAGATGCTCTATAACATTTGCCTTAGAGGCAAGACTTAGCCCAAGGGCCTCCCAAAAAATAAGTTATGCCCCATGGGCAAGAGTTAACACTACTTCATTGTGTCTTAATTTATGAGATGCTCTATAACTCTTGCCTTAGAGGCAAGACTTAGCTCAAAAAATTTCAAACAACAAGTTATGCCCCACGAGCAAGACTTGACACTACCTCATTGTATCTTGATTTATGAGATATTCTATAATATTTGTCTTAGAGGCAAGACTTGTTCCAAAGGACTTCCAAATAACAAAGCACGCCCTTAATTTACTTCGATTTCAAATAAAGAAGATCCTCTTTGCGGATTATCCAACTTTTTGTTCATTAGCAAAAAATAATAGAGGTTAAGAAAAAAGAAAAAAAGAGAAGAAAGAAAGAGAAAAGGAAAAAATAAAGATTAAAAAAAAAGGATAAAAGAGAAAAAAATAAAAGTTGAGAAAAAGAGAAAAAATAAAAAAGATAAAAATAAAAGTTGAGAAAAAAGAAAACGAGAATTAAAAAAAAATTGAGAAAAAAGAAAAAAAATTAAAAAGATAAAAGAAAAAGGAAAAAATGAAAATTAAAAGTTGAGAGACAAATGAACATGAAGAATTATGGTGTAGAGGGGTAAAAATATATTTGTTCTATACATAAAAAGGAAGGAAGGGTATTCTTTAAAAACTTTTCTTATGAGGGGCAAAAATTGAAGACCACTCACTTTTGGGGACACTCGATGTAATTTTCTTGGTCCTTTCTCCATGTGATGATAGGCCCAAGAGTATTTGCAATAATTCTTTGCTGATCGACCAATTAAATCATGAATTCAATACTTCCAAATTTCCCTCATCACTTATCACCTATCAGACTCGATTCTTCGTATTTAGTAGAGTCCGGAACCTAAATAACATGCGAGAATTATATGGGAAAAATGTTTTTTTTTTCAACTGATTGCTATAATAGTAAGATCTCACACAAGCGATTGTTATATTTAATTTTTGTTAACTTTTTTTCTTCATATATTATTTCAGTCACTTTTTAATTTTCACATGTCATTTAGGTTTTGGACTCTATTTGGTGTCGTAGGCAAACTAGTAGGCTGCTCCTAAAAAAATCGTTTGTTTGACCCATTTATACTATTTCTTTTGTTCCCAAGAGATTATATTTTTACCAAGTTCCAATCTGGTAAGAATATGATTGCACATTTTTTTCTTCTATTTTGTCCATTTCTTCGGGTTGGGCACTCATTTGTTTGCACTTAATGGGGGTCTAAATTTGAATGGTTCAGATTTCAGCCTATTAAGTGCATTTGTATTTTTTTAAGATTCCGTCATATCTGCAAAACAATCTTAATATTGTTCAGATCTCCAATACACTACTTTTTAATATAATTTTTTCTTCATCAAACTACGGATGCTTAACTAACTATTAAATGCATTTCTACCACAAATCTGTCACAACTCTTAAATACAATGTTAATTTTTTATGGCTTTCGTCAGAATCAAAAGTTCTTTCTGTTCTTCAAGTGAAGAGGCAGTTCTTTTGTTTACGTGGGTTGCCATTGAAGATGAAAAATTTCATGAAATTACTCGTGCTTTGTGTCTGACACCAAATGATTACGTACAATGAAAATTCATGACAAATTGTGATCCTTTTAACTTTCAACGATTTTGGATTTGTTATTCTTTACTACTTATTGGAGTATCTTATTTCATGGCATATTAAGATGGAATGATTTCGAAATTTTGATAGATCTGTGTGAATCATTTAGTAGAGTTCTTCAACCAAATCTTTCTTGAATATATGTAGTATTTGAACTTTAGATACTTTAAAGTTTGATCTAATATAAAATGTTTATTTACATATTAATTTTTTCATATTTTATAATTTTGATCTAATTGTTATATGAATATTTTTTTTAAATATTTTGTTGATATAATATTTGATTACTTTTTTTATTTGAACTATATATTTTATATTATGTTTATAAATAAATATGTTATATATGTAGATTCAGATGTTGAAAAACAAACAATCTTAATTATTCATGTTCAGATCTAGAGACAATATTTTAATCATTCAGATGTGTCTTCAGATTCAGACATTTTAATCTTAATGAAAACAAATGCAGCCTAAAGCTATGTAACATTTCGACGTCGTCACTCTGATGTTTATGTTATTTTTGAGTTCCCTTTAATTTGTTGGTGAATTTCAAAAGGGCAAGTATAGAATGAGAAAAGTTGTTCCATGTAAATTGAAGTTTTTTTTATATAGCCGTAACATACTACGCTTTATCTAGATTCACGATGAGTAGACTCATTCAAACGAAAAACTCTTCCTATTAGGAATTGTTTTATTCTTTGGACTCGAATCGAAAACTCTAATTAATGGTTGAAAGATCTCATTAATTCATCCTATCACATTTTTAATGATAATTAAAGACAAGTTGAAAGACCGCTTTATAAAGGCGGACCTTTAAATTATTCTTAGAATTAACAATAGGTGTGTGTGTCTCCCTTGGAGTAACACCTTCTCTTCTCTTTTTTTCCCCCTTTTACCTGAAATAAATACAAATTCTGATATCCAAAATCCGTAATTAGGATATTTTCATCACCCCACATAAAATATTGTAGAATTCCTTTTGTTTTTTAGATACTTTAATTAATAATACTATTGTTGATTGCTGAGGAATATTGTTTTTCAATTTCTAATTATAATCTAGGCTATATATTCCATGTCCAATCATTAGATCATCAAACACTTCACCATAAAATCCAAGGTACCGACACGAGCCAAATACACCAATTAAACATATATAATTTAATATTGTATATTATTATCTTTACTATTACAAGACGTAACTCATAAGATATATGGTAATTGAGACACTTTATTTATTATATAAAAATCTAGGTAGAATGCAACCTAGTGAAAACATAATAATCTATATATATTGTAGGATATAATATACTTATAAAAAATACTTAATAACCACTCACAGATGCCTAGATCCATGAGTTTTTTTTTCTTTACTGTTGAAGAAGAGTTAACAAAGTGTGTACAAGATCAACAGTATTGGTGTCAACAGAAGCCAGTACTTGGGAGAGCTTCTCACTGAGATCATCCACCTCACTGTGCAGCATTCTGATGTAATTACACGTCTCTTCCAGTATCTTTGATGATGATGCTACCTGAACGTCAGTGGCGAAGCCAGAAATTTAGTTAAAGGTGCTCAAGAATTAATATATACGTATGGAAAGTAATTTATGACCTATATATTTCGTTAAATTTTTTATCAAGTGACCACCCTTCAGATGTATATGTGGCTGCGCCACTGATGTACGTGATCAAAAAGTTAAATAATTAAGGAGAAGAAAGAAAAAAGATCTTAGAAGCTTCCTAGTTTAATGAAGTGTATCTAGTCGAAGTAACAGATATCTTGTAAAATTAATCCAGATATGTGTAAAATGGTTCGAATATTAAGATTATAAAAAAAAGTGTACTACATAATGATTAAATCATGACACTATTTGGTCGTAACATGTTGCTAAAATTAACAAAAAAGTATTTTTGCGTGATTCAAATTTCAAAGATTTAGTCATGCGAGGAAGATTGTGTAAGGTCATATTAGGAGACAAACAACATGTTCTCTCCGTAAATGTAAGACAATCTAATACGGTCTTTTCTGCACGCGTAAAGTTAGACATTTGAAGAGTGGAGAATATAACATATGAACGCTCATCATTAAATAAATTAAGAATAGGAAAGATCGACCCTTATACCATGCGAATAAAATGGACTTTTAGACCTACATAAGATCATATTATGAGACAACATAAAATCATCAATTTCCTTAACAAATGTAGGACAATTCAACAGTCTTCCGACGTATTTCGTAATATATTTTTTGCACATTAATTCTGTATCATATCTATGTTCATTTTAACTGAGCTTAACCACTTCATCAATTTATCTAATTACATTTACTGTTTTTTTAATAATGGGCGTGAAATGAGTTTAAGCGATATCTATTTTGGAACGGAGAAAATAATAATCACCACTTCAATTAATGGCTTACTTCACAGAGAATTATTGTCTATATTCCTAAATACTTGTCATTCTTATTAAAAATAGATATTTCATCATAGTACTTGTCATTTTAGAAAATCAAGACATATTTAGTTGTTTGTTTCCATCTTTACGCTTAGTCATAAATATAGAGAGATATTAATATAATACTACAAAAGAGAGAAGTATTAAATAGAGAGGAGTAATAAATGAGGACAATTTAATCAAATTACACTCTAATTAACGTTTTTCTTTAGAGCGTGCAAACAAAAAATGTGACAAGTATATTTAGAAACGGAGGGAGTAATGTGTGTGTATACTTGGTAGTTATATTTCTGCTTGCTTTAATTATAACCATATCCTAGCTGCACAATGTCTACCATTATGATGGCAAAAGAGCTAGCTAGGCTAGGCTACATGAAAACAAAAATTAATAAAATAGAAAAGAAAAAAAAAGCATCACATAAAATTGGACGTACGTACCCTGGAGGTGCACCTTGAAGAGGAATTATTAGGCAAGAGAGATTGTAATTTCAAGACAAGATCATTAATCTCATCTTGAGTAAATCTTGAATTATTATTTGATCTTCTCCTGCTAGACATGATGACTAGTTAGTTAATAAATTATACTAACTCCCTCTCCACTTGCCTTATCCTTCTTTCTACAATGATAAGAATAAGCCAAGTGAGAAGTTGAAGAGGAAGAGGCTTGATTTGCTTTATAAGGCCATGTAGGTAGGTTGAGTTATAGAAGTACACAAGCTATATGTAAAGACAAAACAAAAAAAGAAAAAGTAGGCTAGGAGGTCACCAATACTATCCCTCTAAAAGAAAAAAACAGTAGCAGCCATACCTAAACATAAACTAATGTTAGACTGCTTCTGTTTCTATTAATCTTGATCCAATTATGTTGGCCTTAATTAGGACAAACCATCAACTAATGAGTATTTTAAAAGTTGTTCCTAATTTAGATTAATAGAGTATTAAACACATGGGGTCATTTGGTATGATGGAGAAGTGGTTACTAATCTTGGGATAAGTCGTTATATCACAATTAGTAATTTGTAATTTGTATTGGGATAAGTTATTCCCTCCGGAGGGTGGAATAATAGTCTCAAAATTAGTTATCCCGGGATGAAACAATGAAATGATAAAAATATCTTGAGATCCCTCAAACTATTTTGCTACTAAGAACCCGTGTGGATTGACTTATTTTAAGTTCTTTTAAGCCAAAATAGCTTTTAAGCACATTTGAGGTGTTTGGGTAAAATAAAAAAGTGCTTAAAAGCACTTTTTTTAAAGCTAAAAGGGCAAAAATAAGTCAAAAGTCAAAAACTACAAATCATAGCTTTTGCTTTTGGCTTATAAGTCAAAAAATAAAAGTCACTCCAAACACCCACTAAATAAGGTGGATGGTATTTTTGTAAGCAAACAACTTCTTCTTAAAAATTATACAATTCATGTTATTTTTAATACAACAAAATCAAACAGTCAATTAAGAAATAATATCAAAATCATTAATCTCAATATAATTAATCTCAACATAATTTATCTTCAAACCGAACCACCTCATATAGTCATAAATTGTAAATGCACCCGCATTTAATTGGTAAGTGTACTTAATTTAATAAAGATGTTACTAAAGGGTGTGTTTGCTAGGAAGGAAAATATTTTTCTGCAACGATATTTTCTTATTTGTTTTCTGATATTTGGTACATAAGTAAAGAATATTATCAAAAAAATTTTTTAGATATACAACAACAATAATATACCCAGTGAAATTTTACAACTGGAATCTGAGAAGGTAGAGTACTGTACCCAAACCTCCTACCTCGTAGAGGTAGAGAGACGATTTCCGGAGGACCCTCGGCTCTAGTACAACAAATCAAAGTACGTATAAAAGGAAAACGATAGTGAAGAAAATATAACAACTAATAAGAAAACGATAACAACTACAAAATAGTGCAATAATCAAAACACAATAAATAACATATGATAATAGAAATCAAAACCAAGATACTGCAAGAACTAGGCTAACACTACAACAAACATTACCAAGCCTAAACCGATCGAAAAACAAGACAACACTCCACTACGATACTACCTACTAACCTTTTACCCTGATCCGTGAGTTCCACACCCTCCATACCTATCTAAGGTACGTATGCCACCAGAAAGATTCCTTGTCTTCTCTTCTGTATACCTTTTTATTTCTATAGTACTTAAACTGTGGGGACTATGCTCCCCTCATGTCTCTGCATTGCCTTCTCCCTCAGCTCCCTTTTTACAAATTTTGAGATTTAAGTTCACACCTGCATTCTAGTTTAACAAATAAATAAGTAGAGTGTATATATATATATATATATATATATATATTATATATATATTATATATATATATATTATATATATATATTCTTTTGCAGATAACACCTTGTCAACTGATATTTTATCTGCCTGATGAATATTTTTTTGGTAGATTTATCATCTACTCTCGTAATGATTTTGGACTATCTATAGACACAAAACTAAAAAGAGGCTGATTTTATGTAATCTTTATATGTACTATATTATTATAGACACAATGTATGTTACATTAAACGTTTTTTGTTTATTAGATTGGGAATCAAAAGAGTTTCTTCTATAGGACAAAATGAAAGCAATTATATAGATGTAGATAATTATGACTTGAGGTTTCTAGACAAATCAATAGCAATTATATATTGTGTTTATAAATAGACACATCTTTTACTAACTTCAAGTGTTTAACTCGCCACAATCTTAATTGAGATGTCTAAATGAAAAATTGATCGTGCATGTACATATCAAACTGTAAATCATCGTCTTTTAAAAAAAAAAAAAAAAACTCTATAGATCACAATAAATATTAGAAGAATTAACCTAAATAAAACCCCACTCAATTTCTCAAAATTAAAGATAGTCGTCAGATGTATAATGTATGTATAATCCATGTATAATATGTATATAATTATATATAATCAATATATAAGTTATGTATACCGACTAAAAAAAGTAAACAATAAATCTAACGAGCTATTTGTATAAAGTTCCCTAAATATTAAAACACTCGGACGGTATCGGTGTCACTAGACTATAAACCTTTAATAATCAATGTAAAGCTAGAGAATTATTTTTCGACCGTCAAAAATTTAGTTTTTTACCATATTTTGAAAAGACATTATTATTGCTTACTCATGAGATGAAGAGGACTTCCTTGTCCGACAACTTTTGATTGCAATCTTAATTGGAACTTGCTTTAAAATCTTATTAACAACTCATCATTTTAACAAGAATATTTTGAACCATCTATTTAATAATTTTTAAATGACAATTATTTCAGATTATTTATTTACAGTAATGACAACAAATGAAATAGATGGGAGGGAGTACTAGCTAAAGCAAAAACCTTTTGTTTTGTAGGGAAAAAAGGTACTTTCTTCGGTTCATTTTAATTATTGTGCTTGCTACAAATAATTAGTCCAAAATACTCTCTTCATTCATTTTTACTTGTTTGTTATATTAAAAATAAATATTTATTTTTACTTGTCTAATCTAAAAAATTAAGAGATAATTTTTTAATTAGTTTCTAATTTACCCTTATTATTAACTATAATCATTTCTCAAGCTCGACATTAAATTTATTACATTCAAATGGTGATATAGTAAAATTGTCATTCTGTTTATTGCACGTTCCTTAAGGTTGTGCCAAGTCAATACTGGACAAGTAAAAATGAACGGAAGGAGTTGTCATTTTTAGAAAATCGAGATATAATTATTTATTTGTTTTCACCTTTACTCTTACTCAATAAATGTAGAGAGATCGATATCAATGAGGTGAAAAAAAGAGTAGTATAAAATTGAGATCAAAGAAATAATATGATAGTTTAGTCAAATTATTCTCTTAGTTAATGTTTTCTCAAGGAACACGAAAAAAATATGACAAATAAAATGGACCGGAGGATTGATTGTTTGTTCAGTAACTTTCATAAACATCAATTAATAGGAACTTAATGATGCCTCTATACCAACACTTTGCCTAATTACAATCCGTAACAACATAATCTATACCAATTGTATAATCTTGGCATACAAATACAAATAGAGTAATCTCGGCATGCAAATATAAATCTATAAATCTCGGCATACAAATACAAATTCATTAGAGTAATCTCGGCATACAAATACAAATTCGTAAAATCTCAGCATACAAATACAAAGTTGTATTGTATATTTTGTGAAATCTCGGCATACAAATACAAATACCAGTATACAAATATAAATACAATTAAATGTATCAATAGTTTTAAATCCTCTGCTACAAAATGTAATTGAATTAAACTGTTAGTATGAAGCGTAATTAGGCATGAACGTTTGGTACGTTGTGTAATTTTTCCTTGTTTGTACTGAACCTGAGAGTCTAAGAGCACCTGATCTTTTTGGCCGAAAGGAGTTTGATTTTTTTTTTTTTTATGCATATGGTTCATTGATTTTAGGATTGAAGTGTCTAAATCTAGGTTGACTAATGACTATGTAGTACTAGTACAGTTGGAACTTGAGTTAAGAAATTGGAAATCTCCTGAATTATTAATGTTTGAGAAAAATAAGGTTCACATCATTTGGTTCGACCTATTTGAGGTTAGGTTTTCAAAACTTCATACAATTGTATTAAAGTTTTGGCAAAAGTTGAATTGGCAGTTGAGAAAGTCATGGTTTGCTATTGCTTCTACATTTCTACAGCTAGAATTTCTTAATTTTGACCAAAACAAAAATCATAGCTAGGGAAAGGTGCATTATACGTTTGAAAATCTCGAGTTCATAAAATTTGGGGGAAATGCAACGAATCCCCTGAAATGGCGAAATCAGAAATTCTATTAAGGATGTTTAAATTGCAAATTGACAATATAATGCACTGAATGGGTGTATATAATTTTTTATACTAATAGGTTAATTGAATTACCTGATATAATAGATAATTATTTATAACAAACAAGATATGTTAACTTGGAAAATAAAATAAATAACATGTTATAACAAATTAAATTAGACGGATAATAGTGGGAACTATTTTTCTTATAGAAGAGGTTGTTGCGTACATAGATAGGGTATAGTTTTGCATGTGACGAGATTGAATGAATTTAGAAGTTCACAATCCGCAAGCAATCCGTTGAAATATTTTTCCCTCTGGCTGGTAAATGAATACATATTTATTGGTTTTATATCTTTTGCGCATAATGCATAAATGTACTTTTTAATTTGATCTCAGTTGATATTTATGCTTTTTAATTTTGGGTGTGCATAAGTAAGCACTTAACCTTGTATAAAATTCAACAAGTAGACACATGCGTCCTTCATAGGAATTCACGTCCAACATGACGTCCTACGTGTATTATGCCATTTGTTCAACTTTATACAATCTCTTGTTTGGTTACAAAGTTTGAAATAACTTATCCCAATGAAAAGATTATTATGGTGGAATTAGTTATCCTAGTATTATTTCTTATTGAGAGTTTGATTTGTTATATTAAAAATAATATGCATTGAATAATTTCTAAGAATAAGTTGTTTGCTTACAAAAATATGTTTCACCTTATTTAGCTTTTTATATGAGTGATGTATAAAAAAGATTTGAAGGGTATTTTTATCATATTCATTAAGTTATCCCAGGTATTTTTATCATGGGATAAGTTATATTTCACCAAGAGGAACAGATAACTTATCCCATACTATATAATTCTGCTTGCATTCAAACCAAACGACCCCTATGTGTTTACTTATACACATCCAAAGTTAGATGTTAGCTGAGGTTAAATTAAAAAGCACGTTTATGTATTATGTCATAAGACTACGTACAAGATTAGAAATCTATCTTTGTTTCTTAAACTCCACATTTAAAATTAAATTACTTCATATAAATTGGAAGAGAAAATATGTACTACATTTTACTAATTCTCTTTGATAAAGTACACAAAAGAAATAATTAAGAAAAGAGTTGATGTGACAAAACATGAGAAGAGAGGATGAATAGAAAATACCGTATTGAAATGGCTTACCCGTGACTAATTATTTCCCTTGTTATTGGTTTTTTTTTTTTTCTGCTCTTTGGCCTCATTTACCAAACAACCAATTTCCTACTAGTACTACTACACTTTTTTTTTTCTTCAAACCCCCAAATTTTCAGCAAGTTCATTTTATTTTTTCTATGAAATAGTACCAGTAGAGCAATAGTAGGCAATTTGTGTTTAGCTAAGAATGGATTGCCACGTAGGGTGCAAAGCCATGTCATGTTAGTTACTTGTGATGTGGACCCCATCAGCTAGCTTCTCAATTTTAATTTACCAATTTTTCATGATAGGGGACTTGAAAATGTACAGAACCTGTAGTGATTATGTGGCCCAGTTGGTTTTCTGGCATTTAGTATTTGAAATTCATTGGTCAAAATTATAAAAATCAGATCTTTTTTATTGGCCGAATTGCATCATTTATCACGTTTCTTTGTTGTATATTCTTTGGCTGTATCCAGAGGAGCATGTTATGTATGACTACATTGATTAATACAGATTCACATCGGGTAAGTTCATCAAATGTGTAATGTCCATTCATTACTGCGTAGTTAAGGGTGGAGGAATGCTACTCATTTCACCGCTTCCCTCCCTTCGGGTGTAGTTGTACTCTATACATAGTAAACTTCTCTCCACTGTCGAAAAGTCGATGATCTGATGTTACAACTACCAAACGTACTCACCAATTCTAGGATTCTGATTCAGAATTCCAATCTTATGATGTTGACTTTGCTATCAGTACTATGTTCAATTTCCACCTCATCAATTAACTAATACAGACTACCTAGTGGTATGAAGGATGCTAGCACTCTTTGACTCAGCTTTCTTTTGTGCTCTCTCTTATCAAATCCAACAGCAATACAAGAGAGAGCACAAAAGAACAAGAGTCAAAGAGTGCTCTGAGTATTATTATAAGGCAATCTCTCAACAATCGAGCAAGGCATACGCTTTATTGATAGAAGTACTTTTACCATCAACTGATACATGGCCTTAGATAGGAGAGTCTGGAGGTCCCGTATTAGGGTAGAATGTTAGTTGGTAGTTGAGCATTCTCTTGCTTCCCTGCGAGATAGACTTGGTGGTCATTCGTGTACTATTAGCAATATGTGTGTAGTCTTTGGTCTTCGATTTCATACGCTTGGTGGTCATTCGTGTCCTATTAGCAATATGCGTGTAGTCTTTGGTCTTCGCTTTCAGCTTTCACCAGGTGTTTTTTGTGACGATTATGGCATTAATTCATTTTCGTTATTGTTCTTTCTATTGTTTGTTGTGTGACGCTTTTCATTTCGATTAATTAGTTAGTGTGATTGCTCCCATATTTGTATCTCCTAGGACTGTTTGGCAGATACCAGTTGAGCTGCGAGTCTGTAGGAAACAACCTCTCTACCTCATATGGTCTGTGTATATTTTACCTTCTCCAAACCTCACTTGTGGAATTACACTGGGTTGTTGTCATTGCTGTTGTTGTCCAATCAAAATTATTCTGATGTTTAAAAAATTGCCTTTAGGAGTCACTTTTTTACAAAATAGACGAAAAAGAATCATATTTCCCAACAAAGAAAGATGATCAGGATAATACCAAGTCCAATATACAGTTTACTCCCTGCTATTTCATGGTGAAATATAATTCATCCTCTAAAATACAGTTAAAGGGCAGCCCGGTGCACTAAAGCTCCCGCTATGCGCAGGGTCCGGGGAAGGACCCGACCACAAGGGTCTATTGTACGCTATCCTCTAAAATACAGTTCACTGAAGAAAATTTGAGCATAATTATAACTGTGAAAACCAATATGTTCAAAACCGAGTACTACTTCCCATGTTTCTATGCTGAATTTGGTAAACCTCTACTGAAAAACTTATACAGGGGACATGATTTAAATCCTATTCTTCGCTACTTTTTCTGACTCTGCTGCTGTCAAATGTCTTATCCCATTCTCTTTCAACCATATTTCACCTCCTGCCAAACAATTCTGGAGCTGCTTCTTTCCCATTTTCAATAGCTTCAGACCTTCACTCAATTTGGGGAAGAAACCCTCAGGTCTTAAGCACCAAGCTCCGAACACCCCGAATAAAACTGACAAATCATTGCTAAGCCTCTCAACTCCGCTGTCAGAAAACTTAGCATTGGTCATCAAAATACCATAAAAAATTAACTTGTCCAGCCCAGGGGCCAAACTCCTCCAGACCCCAACAAAGTCCATTCTATTCAAACCTTCTTCAAGTACCGACATCTTTCCCTGCAGATAATCTAGTGCCCCAACAAAAGACTGGGATACCATCCACCCTTCTTCACCTTTTTCCTGCCATTGCTTCTTGTTCTTTAGATAATCTCTGCAGCAGACATCGAATCCCCTCAATACTACCATCGATAACTTCTCAACCCATCCTGTTCTAAATTCTTCCAACCTCTTAATTTCTTCATAAAGAATTCCATTTCCAGATGATTCCTCTGAACCAAAGTCATTTCCATCAGTAGACGTGTCCAATTGAGTAATCTGGTTCAGACCCATCTCAAGAAAAAAGATATCCTCGCACCATTCCTTTAAAATAGACTCAAAATAACGTGCAGCATTTACAGACTTTGCAACTTTCATCAAAGCATCATTATCTGTCAAGGCAGTTAGCCCTTCGGCTTCTTGGCACCTGAAAAGCAAACAACCCAAAAACCTGTGTATTATTGGTGCACCTGCCAATTTCAAAAATCTTGATCTCAACTCTATGCTAGGCAGTGATCGACAACGATCAATAATAGCCGAAAAACGCTGATGAAAGGCACTGGCAATTGCTGGAGACTTGTTGTCTTCTTGGGCAGATAGAACAGCCACTCCACGAACTTCTGTTGACCAATTTCTTTCATTCTCAATCTCAGGTTTCAATTTATCAAATGCATCAGTAAGTTCTATATCAGCCCACAAGTCAAGCCAATCAGGCCTGTCAATAAATACAGAAAATGATGAAAGTTTCTCTAGTTTTGCATCTTCCTGCAAAGAAAGCAAGATACCCGAGTGTGAAGCAAGAGACTGAACTCGCTTATCAAATGCTATCATCTGATCAATAAGATGGAGCCAGGATATTCTAGCCTGCGAGTGCTTTCCACTTGTGCTCTCTTCGTCCAGCTGACTAACATACATTGGAAATATTTCTTTTGCCAAGTACGTTGATAGAGAAGTAACCATAGCTGAGATCCATTCTTCTCTGCAACTGTAACCTGACAGCATTGCCTCATCCACCAAGGGCTGCAGTAACTCATCCATAGAATCAACATAATCCCGGGTCACCTTGTATACAAGGGCAAAGATGTACTCTGGTTTATCAACCCACTTGGAGAAGTGGCGCTGAGATGCAATTGATATAGGATTGACAAGCTCTTCAATGGCCCAAAGTGGCTGGTGCAAGGCAATTTCTCTATTCTGTCCTTCGAGTTGACGAGATTTTCTTTGGTGCTGCAGTTCCTGCAGACTGCACAATGCTAGAAAACTTTCACAATATTGCTGTTTAAGGTCCCCTTTCATTGTGAAAAGTGGGTTCTGGACATCAGTTGACCCCTTCGACTCTGGGCCTAAGGAATTTAAAGTGGATAGAGGTGGCGGCCAGCCAAGGGAAGTCAGTAGGGATCTGTGATCTGCAATGGCCTGAGGTCTTAAAATGGCTAGAGATCGATCAACTCTATGATCAACTGCTGACACAAGTCGTGTCCACTGAGGATGTGTTTTTACTACTAATCTAAGTGTGTCTTCAGTTAACTTCAGTGTTCTGATGGCAACACTCCGCATCTCCTGAAAAGCATGAGAAATTAGAGAAGGATATGAACAGAACTGTTAAAAAATATTACTTCCATTCCAAAAGGGCACTAACTTCTGAACTTTTTGTCGATGATTCTCTTCTCAAAGTTCTCTTTACAGTGGACGAGACAGCATCTTCGATGTCACCAACCAAAGTATCAAGCTTCAATGCTGTCTCTGGAAATTACAATAAAAAATGGTGGTTAGAATGATATATTTCCAGATAAAAATGAGTAAAAGATCACCACTTCTATTAGGCACAAAACAACTGATGTTGACTATAATCAACACAGATAAGAGACAATTGAACATGTAAGTGCTGCCCATGACCTGTAAGTAACCATGTCTCTACAAGTATACACCAGATAAACAATAGCTACGCCCCAATCTCAAGCGAACGGAAAGAATCCTCACTATCCATAACTCTCTTTTTGGGCCCATTTCGGTTATATCTAATATAAAGGTTCTCTATAGCAATTTCCATCATGCTAAATTTTGTAAAATTATTACATCCATCTAACCTGAATTCCCACCTCTATGAAGGTTAGAGATAGGTCAAGATTACTGAAACAAACTCAATAAATTAGGAAATCAAGAAAAGCTTATAAGGGATTCAAGGCCCTTTCAGCATATAGCAACCAGGTCACAATTTTATTGTCTCCTCAAAAAATCTAACTTGTTCAAAGTGCTACTAAATGTCAAGCTCAATGAAATTGTACATCAATGGCACTAGAGTTTAAATGCATGAGCTTTCCTAAATATAATTTAAGTGTATGAGCAAACCTTGACAGACCAAAAAGATGTGTGACAAACTTGAAGATGCCCTCATTACCTTTTAAGGATTTCAAATAAAAAGTTGAAAATTCCCTCCATTTCGTATTGAAAGTAAAGCTTTTCATCTTGGGACCATGAATGCGGAGCCCAGCAAGAACATGAATAAGCAACTAGGTTTGCAAAAACTCAATAAGAAATGAAATCACTTGTAGAGCATTGCCTTTTAACCAAAATCCTCCACTTTTGACAGCACAAAACTCTCCAAGTGTAGAAGGAAAAAATAATAACTCAAATATTCCAAATAAGCACTGCTATATCTCCTTTAGGGAGGGCAATGCTGAAACTTGAAATAAACATGAGAAAATATCTTGTTGCTCAAAAACTGATGGGAGTTAAAGGAGAGTAAAATATATATATCAACTACGCCTCAACACCAGATTAGTTGGGGTTGGAAATAGAACCTCTCTATGCGGATCCATTTCATTCTAATGTAGCATCTTCACTTCCACTATGGGTTCTGTTTCAAACTGTAGTCTATATTCAGCTGTGGCAGCCATTACCTCAACTTTATATCATGAACTTCAAGCACAGGCCAAGTATGTATCCTTGGTCAGCAACTGTTTACCTAAATTAACCAACTTACCCACAGGTTATCAATATGTTCAAATAAACTACTAGAACAAAAAAGTATGTGGCTTAAATTTTTTATACAAAAGCAAAAAGGACAAAGGCACTCTACCAATTTTTACATTTACTTCAGGCCCAAGCATGCTCTCATTCTGTCCTACTGCAACGGAAACGGTACCCACAAATTTAATACTTCTATAACATGACTTCCACACATATCAGATACAAACATCCCTGTCAATAATGAAATCTTCTCATCAGAACCATTTCCCTACTTCCCTTCATCCTACACCATGTTGTAATGCCTCTAAATCGTCTTCAAACAATTGAATACCTATTCAATCTCATCTCTCCATGACAAACAATTTCTAATCAAACAATGCCTTTAACTACTGAAGACCTTCAGACTGATGACTTTTTGCTCGATTTGAATAACAATCTTCATAATGAATAAAAAAAATAAAAAAATAAAAAAAATCTTCATAATGAATGCTATTTGTTTCTTTGATACTCAACCAAGTGATTAAAATGGTATAGACATGAAACAATTGTTTCAGCAAGAAACAACAACAAAGGCAACTATCCCCACTCAGACCAAAACTCTTAGCTCACTTTGTAATTAAGCTTACCTCACTACTACCATGCAGATAATGTCAAGGTAGCAAAATAAATCTCCTCTGAGCACTTTTAGGATAAATACATTACATCCCACCACACAAGAATGCTCTCTCTCTATATATATATATATATATGAACCATGTTGGTGTAACCTCAATTTCAATTTCCATGACCGATAATTCTGTGATCAAATTTTGCCATACTGAATGGTTTATATTATTAACTTCGGACTTCAAGGAGATACACTGATATAAGACAGTGTCAGACAACAAGATTTTAAGAATGTGGAGTGCCTTTTACTTTTTCTATAACAGCGGTGTCCGAGCAAGCATGCACGCACCTCGACTAATTCCACAAGGTACCTGCTACCTCACACCAGCACAAGTAGCGGTAATTGTGTCCCCCAAGGCTTGGACATACAGGAAGATATCACCTAGTTTTTTGCCTACCCTGGGATTTGCACATGGTTCTCAATCTACTTTACGTGACCACTACGCTACAATTTATCTA
The DNA here is from genome assembly GCA_003996215.1 of Jaltomata sinuosa. Taxonomy (NCBI): domain Eukaryota; kingdom Viridiplantae; phylum Streptophyta; class Magnoliopsida; order Solanales; family Solanaceae; genus Jaltomata; species Jaltomata sinuosa. The sequence goes on along the minus strand of QJPP01000121.1, from coordinate 53,594 downwards.
GAAGTGGAGTCAAACCATAATATAACATGTCAACAAGTAGAGGATTTATAAAGCTGAGAAGTTGCACTGCTGAAATTTGACAGGGAACAGCTACAAACAAAAGTATTCATGGTTAAGGATATAGTGTTCAAATGGACAACTTGAGAAGTCCGTGTAGCTCGTAGAGACAACTTCTGGTGAAAATATTTTACCTTTAAGACAGTAACTGTTTTCATAGTAAGTATTTACAACTTGAGCGTCCTTCAGAATTTGAAGGAACAAAATTTTGAATATCTCACTTTTAAGTCTATAACAATAACAACTTAGCTCAATTCCAAGCAAGTTGAGTTTGTCTATATGGAACCTCACTAACCATGTCGCTTCATTTACGCTCAACTTAGGCCAGCATTATACAAAATAAAAATTAGAAATAAGAAGTACTAAAATTTCTCTATATTTTCTACTGGCATATCAGTCTTTGACAGGAGTAAAAGACTCCACGAGAGCATAGGACCTAAAATAGATGTACTAACATGAGTCAACATATTTCCAACTGATTGGTATAGCATAGGCGAATCTAGGATTTCTAGAACATTGGTGCACCACTAAAAAAAATAAAGAAAAAAATGTATTAAGTGGGAATTGATCCCTAGGCCTAAAGGTAATTAACTCAATATTCAACCAAGTACACCATTTAGCCTTCTTGTAGCATGGGTGCCAAAAAATAATATTATACCAATTTTAGAAAATATATACATAACATACCTATTTTTTCGGAGAGACCACGGGTTCACATGCCCCATATTTTGCATATAAATTCTCCCTTGTCACCTATATAGATCATTTTCTTCCATTGTGTCTACTTTTCGCTAAGCCTACATAGATTTGAAGAGATTATAGATCTCACAATTAGTGAGTTTTGGGCTAAAATTATCTCTTAACTATTAGAGTAGGTTTATTTTGGTCCTTCAAATATAACCCTGAGCATATTTAGTCCCTTAACTTTACTAAAGTGGAGCACTTTTGGTCTCCCTAACATAACAATGTTAAAAACTAACGGGAAAGACAATTTTCTAACAGTGCAAATTTGACAATATTATCTCTTTCTTGATTTTCTAACAAATGGTGTGCACCGAACCATACTTCTTTCACCTTAGAAAGGCAACCATAATGGATCAAAACATGCAGCAAACAATTCTTCAAAGTGATCCAAGTGAATGCAACATTTGGCTTAAATAATACAACAAACAATTGGCCTCAAAAAACCCCATGCTCTTGCTTTGAATGTAGTGATTTCTCATGAAAGCAGTTTAATGTGTGAAATCAGCCTTACGTGGGTGCCACATTGATTTAACACCGTTATTTTTAAACAGGTTTTACTAGGAAGACCAAAAGTCTTCCACTTTAGTAAAGTCAAGGACTAAATATGCTTAGGGTTATATTTGAAGGATCAAAATGAACCTACTCGAATAGATAAAGGGACAATTTTAGCCCATAAGTCACGCTCCTAGTCATCAGCAAATTCAGGGGGAAAATAACCAGTTACTCTTCATCATTATCCTAATGGACTTGACTAAACATGAAAAGAGAGTACCAAATAGTGGTAGCATGGCACGTCTAATTTCTCTGCTACGTGAGCATTAAATTTCATATATAATCCATAGAAAAGGCATTACTTCTGAAAGCAACTGTACCATACCAACACTTCTACCATAGCTTCTTGCTAATTCCTATGTGTTGGACCAAAATCATAACAAATTCAGGCCCTACCTCATTGAGTATGTGAAATCAGTGGTCACAAATTCTCCGAAGAGTCTGTTGTTAGTATAGAATTTCCTTATTGTGGTACTTTACCTAAGTCTTCATCTTCATATGTTAATGTGAACCTGTATTGATTCATGTGCACCAAATCATCAAGTTCTTAAAAGGTCAAAATCAGTTTCGGTACTAAGAATAACCTTTTGAATGTAGGTAACACTAACACTGAATATTTTGCAAACCTAAATGAGCAACCTAATCTATGTTATCTTAGCACTTTTCTTTGGAAGAAAAAAAGTTAGCATCCACTCACTAATACAGGCAATATAGCCAGCTATGTTTTAGTATCCCGATAGCTAAAGCTACTAACTGAAATTCCTTCTTATACATTTCTTTGTCCTTTGGCATTCAACAAACACTTAGATACTCAGCTATCATAAATGTGTCTCAATGTCTTGTCATGGCTATAATGCCTAGAGACTTGGTAACATAAGCTGGCTTGATCTGCTGATAGCCTAGAAATAGAAGATTGCAACAAGGTCTTGAACCCATCATCCAACAATGTGGCAAATTTGCCAATGTAAACCTAGTTAGATAAAAGAACTAAAACTGAAATATCTCTACTCACACAGATGTACTTAGCTAAAGGTTATTGCTTCATTCCCCAATAGATTCACAATATATTTCTTCCTTCTTATTCGTTGTATCTTCTTATTACATGGTCATCTATCCTTTTCCCTCATTCTAATTGACGAACCAAAGAAAACATACACAATGGACAAGATAACAAATTTTCCCATGTGAATTCACCTGCATACGTTCGCACAGTGTCAACCCTGGCAACTTCCTTAGCCAATGCCGGTAGCTCCTCTCCCAGTACCTTCCCTGATCCTCCATCTACGCAACGCAAACAAAGGATATCTTTTTACAAGTAATTACACATAAGGAAATCAATAAATAAAAAATTGGCAAGTCTATGAAAACAAATGCATATTGTACCTGATGAAGAAGAGCAAGAAGCTAACTGAAGATCTCCTAATTTGGCATCTATATCGCGGAGAAGAGCACCAGTTCGATCGGAATGGGAAGCGTGGTTGATCAGATAGTTCCGAAGCTGTGTATTGAGATCCGAAAGGCTTTGATCGAGGACATGACACTGTGTTCGGAGCTCAGAAAGAAGAGCCGGAGCCTGTTCAAGGTCTTCTTTCGCGTTAAGCTTGCCGTTGAGAAAAGAAACGACGGAGACGGAGAGAGATGATGGCGGAGGCAGAGTTCGAATCACCGGGTCCATAGTCGATGCATCCGGATCACAGCGTGTACAGAAAACGGTCAACTTGCAATGCAAAGTGTAGTTTAAATGGCTTCGAGACTTGAAAATGTGCAACAGATCAAAATTCTGCTAATTTTTGCAACAGCTTAAAGGAGTTTGGCTCGATTTACAGCCGGAAAAGGATATTAACAAGAAGTTGAAGTCAACTGGAACACAACACAGTTGGGGAAGAAGATGCTTGGGCTGATTATTCCGGCGGCACCTTAGTCGTCGGAGATTACAGAAGAGCGGCGAGAATGTCCCTCTTTTTCTCTGGAAACGAGTTCTGGCTTTTGCACAAGGGAAAATAACGATTTTGGTCCCTGAATTATTGTGTTACTCTAGTTTTAGTACTTATACTGTTTAGCTAATTACATTTAACTTTTGATTAAACTAAATTTACAATTTTAGTCCATAAAACTAATGGAAGAAAAATATTTAACATAATCGAAGTTAAATATGTAAGATAATCTTTTCATTAAAGATTTATTTATTTTTTAAAAATAATAATAAGAAGAAAATGTGACATTTAACTTCCGCTATATGAGATATCTTTCCTCTTATAAATTTTTTCCTTCATTAATTTTAGGGACTATAATGATATATTTAATTTAATTAAAAGTTGAATATATTTAACTGAATAACACAAGGATCAATCTCATAATAACACAAATAAATCAGGTACCAAAATTGTTATTTTCCCTTTGAAATGGGCTTTTAACAGAAGGGCAACTTCGTCATTACATTTTTCTTATTCAGGTATAGCTAATTCTTGAATTCCAACATAAAATTATTTAGTGTAATGTACTAAAATATCATTTAAATCTTGTTATCTTAAACCTGGAATGTTGAAATTGAAGAGTTACCAAATATAAAAAAAAATGGTTCATTTCAAAACATACTAAAATTGAAAGTAAGACGGTTAAATTGAAAGTGAGAAAGTGGTAAGTATTATCAAAAATAAAAATGCAACCAAACAAGGAAATGGCTCTTTTTGTAATTTTTCACGTATAGATTACACTCGATATATTATTGTTATTTGTAACATAAACTATTTGAAAGTCACTCTTACCTCATATGTCACTTGACATAACATAAAAAGAAATTGTATTGGAATGAATCTCTCGATATTTGCTCCAGTAAAGCTAACACTTCATATTAAGACTTCCTTTTCTTCAGTTTAACTAGTAAATTTTGGTCAATGGTAGAAAATCTACAATGACTTGGAATGATGTATTTATATGTGATAACGGAAATACAACAAACAAGAAGAAACGAAGGAAAAGATATGAGAATTAATAACTAAGAATTGAAATTATGGACAACAAGGGGCTAAAATCCTCACCTCCCAATTGATTCCAACAACTAGATACTAATTCAACTCAACTAATCAAGGAAACCTAAATGAAATCCACAAGTGGGAGACCTTCGATTAATTAAGTAAAGAAGTTAAACTAACAATCAAGAGAGTCACCCTAATCACTCACTAATTCCTTAAGGGAATTACACTAAGCCTTACACTAGCAACTACAAGTTTTAGAGTATCAATCTTCAATATGCAAAAACTAGTCTTCCAAAATGAAGAAAAGCTACTACTTATACTAGGGAATAAGAAGACACTAGCTATTACAGGTTTGCCCTTAATGAAGTAAGGGCCTTGTTTGATTGCCTTCTTTTGGGAATTCTTGAATTCCTCCTTTCACCTCACTTTAGTGGACCACCCACACATTGTATGTTTTCCTTTACATGAACATCGTACGTGTCATCTATACCATCCATGCTCGTGTCAACCATGCTATCCATGCTAGTATCAATATGCAAGAACACACACCAATGACATTTGATTATTCGATGATCATTTAAAAGTAATTGAAGGTTTTGCATAAAGCTAAAATTTTGAATGCTGAATTAACACAACTACACATTTTCCAGATTTTGTCCATGAACCAAGCATATAGTGTTAACTTTGCGCACATTATTGTAGGCCTGTTTTCTGAAAACTTTTTCAACTTCATTGTTTGAACTGACTGCACAAAGATTTCAACCTTTCCCTGCTTGGACAAATGTTAAATGTGTAGGGACACTTACCGTAGGAGACACCCAAAATAAAAGCTACTCTAACAAACAAAATGGGATCTCTGATAGTTAACAGAATGGTACTTTGAACGACAAAAATCTGTATCCAGCATGCTTCACTGTCTTCAGCATTATAGTGGAGGATGTGAATTTGCAAGGCTGTTTTCTTTGTCAAATAAAATATGGTGCTTGAACTAGCTTGTGTACACCTCGACTAACTCCTACCTCGACTAACTCCATAAATATCTGCTATCTACCATCATCTCGTCAATGCAAATGCCGGATAACTTTGTCCTCCAAAACTTGGACAAATGAGAAAGAATTACCTTGTGTTTTTGCTTTCGCTGGACCTGAGACCGGTCGAAGGTGTTTTATGACCTCAACTCCTGAAGGTGTCCTTTTTTTCTTCATTAAAGGACTTTACGGACCAGTGCCATGTAAGTAAATATGAAGACACACAGAAGAAGTTGGAGATGACAGCTAGTGTTACATGAGTAGCAGCAGCCTAATATACTCATAATTCCACACTTAAGAGAATAGCTTTAAGCAATGTTTTGACGCTGTCATCTATTGATAAAGAAATTGAAGTGAACTTCCTCCTATACCACCTTCACAAAACAGAAAAGCACAGAAATAATCGACCTACTATAGTAGCACAAAAAATACATGATAGACAACCTCTACCATGAAAGCAGGGTAAGAAATCAAAGGTGCATGTGACATTATAGCATATAAATGCCCATTAACAACAGCTCTAACACCATTCATAGGGATGCCTTTTTGGGACAGAAGCGAAGAACCACTGTGGCATTTCGTGGGCAGCACGATACAAAGGCAAACAATAAGAATACATGATAGACACCTCTACCAAAAAACATTATATTGCATGCATAAAATGCTAGAAAGACAGAGAAAACATAATACATAAGCTCAAACTGAACAGTTTCACGGAAGAACAAAAAACTGAAATACAAATGAAATTCAAATTATCAATTTACAACACTGGTTCGATTACGTTTTCAGTAATATTTTTCGAATCTTCATGGCAAACTAGAACCTTACCTCTGCTTCAACTTATTGTTGTATGTCACCTCTACACATTATGAATTTTTCACGTTAACCAATTGATAATGATACAAATTGGCAGCAACAGATCTAAAAGTAAACAAGTGAGTTTTGAGAATCTAAATGAAGAGGAGATCATACAGATTTCAGTACTCCTATCCAAAATAAGACACCTCAGCAACCCATCACTGCACAATTATAGACAAAACTTCCTGAATGTTTTCTCCCCAACAAATTCCAATTTGGTGCGCCTTCTGTAGGTTCCCAAGAATTAATCTCAATGAATCTCCCATTTAACGCCCTAGGTCCTCCAATAACTATGAGCTGATCTCCACATGCCCTAAATGCTAGCCCCCAACCATTCATAGAGGTCGCCTGCTCAGGCAATCTTCCTATAGTAATCCATAAGTTTCTTCTCTTATCATATTTCCAAACTTCATTTTCAGCATAATAAGCAGCATATAACTCATTCTTTACAACTGCTAAGAGCGGAGGTGCCTTAGCTATCGCAGGAGCATCATTAGCTCCAGCTCCTCTGTTACGTGCTGGGAACATATCAGGTACCTCAGTCCAAGACCTTGCTTTGAAATCATACACTTCGCCACAAGTAAGTACATTTGAATTGCCAACACCAACCCCACCAATTATATAGAACTTCCCATCCATGAATACTCCAGAACATAATTTTCTTGGTTTATTCATGCTTGGCAGAGTTTCCCATGTTCCTGCTTCTGAATTATAAAGCTCAGCAGAGCTTAGTATATTGCCCCTTGAATCACAACCGCCTGCTATAATTGCAATTTCCCCAAGGCTTCCAGAGCCAAAGAGGCACCTAGGTGTGTTTGTCTTCATCCCCGATGACCATGAGTTGGTCAGGATGCTGTATTTGTAGATGACATGGGACTCTATTTCCTTTCCAAAGACAAGAAGTTCTGTACCAACCGCCAGTGATTCCTTGTCAGAACACATGAAGCATTCATTTGATGTCATCGCTGGCAAATGCATCCACCTACAGCGAATGGGATCAAAGGCCTCCCATTCAAGGAGGTTGCAAGAGAAATAAACCCAATGTTCTACGATACCCATCTGTCTCCTGAGCCTATACAGTTCTCCACTCTGAATTAAGGACCTAAAGCTCTGGTTCAATGAAGCAATTGACCCATAATCTGACCTTGAGCAATGAAGCAGGCAATTTGTTGAAAGGTCTCGCCCAATTTGGTGGATTAAAGAGCTTGAATCAGAGTGAGTGTCACTATCCTGCTGCTTATCTGAGTGTTCCTCTTGACAGAGCGAAAGATCGTAAAGGCACTGCACAGCTTCCTCCTTCTCTTGGGCATCAAGCAGCTTGGATGACTTTCTCAAACCAATGTCTGCCACATCCTCCAAAGGACGCTTTCCCTTTGAGTGTTCAATAACATGGAAAGCATAGTATATCCACTTGCTCGCTTGCTCGCACGCACAAGGCAGGTCCCTTGAAACATGATATGATCCCTCCAACATGACTGCTTGATATGCACAGGGGTCGGAAAATCACACCTAACCTGCAAAAGCAAAGCCAAAGACAATGTCCTCAAAAAAATCATGCCAATAATCAGATCAGAATTTTAATTTTATAGATATTCCAGTAAGAATACCACATCTTCAAGCACAACATCTTTCAATAGAGTGCAAACATTAACTAACTGAACAGTAAGCTTTGCTCTCTCCAAGCACTAGACGAAGCAAGCATATAGTATTCCTACAGATCTATAATAAGAGATCAACATAAAAGCATGGAAGTCAACTAGGTGAAAGTCGACGCAAAATTGTTAACGAAAACCAATTGTTAATGAAGCTAAGACATCATTACTGGAGTACCTGGTCATTTAAAATCTAGTAGAACTGAAAGCAAAGACACTACAAAAAGAAAAGGCAGAGAAACAGCAGGTTTTACTCCTTTAGGACATCTAATTAGGGGGATTCTGTGGGTAGAGAAAAAGGGTAAAGGATTACCACCATTGATGAGTTTGGATTCATTAGGTAAGAAAGAAAAGAAAACCATAACCACGTTTCATGAGTTGTCTTATTGTGTAAACACTTGTAACCGCTACAACCAGTTTTCTATGGGAAATTTTTCCAAACATGTGACGCAGGATTCTTCCATGGGAAGCTTTTCGCTACTTTGGCAAATATATTCCTCACCAAACAAAACCAAATAATTTTCCTCCTCCCCATTTGCCTCTTTTTTTCTCAATGTAACTACTTTCTTGCGTTGGATTGAATTCAGGCAACATATGTCCTCCATGAAGACTCAGAGCAATTTAACTCAACAATTCACAATGCAAGCATATAACACAGAAAAGATGATGTATTTATTCACATAAAGCTCTGAATTAAAGCATTGTATGGTTAATGCACTTCCTTATGCAGTTTGTGCAAGTATTTGAAAGTGCTCACAACTTATGAAACATCCAAACAATTGATAAAACTTCATTTGATTTTCTTTCAAGTAAATTATTCAAGCTAATTTATTAGCTGCCTGCTACCTCCAATCAATTTAAATTAAAAAAAATACCAAGGAAGCAACAACTGCTAGAAAAAAAAATTCTAAAAAAACATTACTTTGAAAGTTGTGAAGATTGAACAGCTGCACTTTTTTCCTTCAATTTAGAAAAGAAAACTAGATTTTTGAATGAATTAAACTTGAATCTCAGAAAAAAAAAATCATCTTACTCAATTGAATGAAAAAAAGAAGCAAATGATTCTATGTAGAAAGCAGCAAATAGACCTAATAGCAATCTCATGAAACGGGAAAAAATCAGGCAAAATTTCTGGGTTTTCAAGCCTACCAACTTGCAGAATGCCTATCGTAAAACTGAAAACTTGCAGAATCAGTAAACTTCATCAAAAATAGCAAAAATCAGAACCCAAAAACTTCAACAGAAAAAAAAAAAGAAGGAAGCAGAAGATAAAGGAACTTACTGATTTTTTGCAAAAGAAACAAAAAAAACTCCAAGAGGTATGAATTTGTTAGAAACCCATCAAAGTAATAAATGGCAACCAGTAAACATCACATGTTTCAGTTGACAAGTGTTGTTTTTGCTTTGTTTTAAATACATTTGAGGCCCTTTCCACTCCGAATCTTAGAGACAGACAGCTGTTCACTTTCTTCACTCTTTTATTCTCATCTCTGATAGAGAGGAAGAGAAATTGGAATTTGGAAAGGGAGATGGATTGATAATTGTTGCTTTTTTTTCCTTTTCTTTTTTTTTCTGTTGGATTGATTTAATAATGGTTGATATAATAACAATAAAAAATAATTCGATGATATTTAACGGAAGAGGTGGTGGCGGTGGGTGGGACCCAGAAACGGCGGAGCGAAGAAAGTGACGGGATGTTCAGTGGAGACGACAATGGTAACGGCCGTTTGTGCACGTGTAGTGTGTTATTCGCACGCGTAACGCTCTTTGCCTTTTCCCACGGAACTTTTCTTTTTTCTATAAAAACCGTTTCTCTCCGTTATTTAGTGCTTTGTTTCGTTACTGCTCTCTCCGTTTTAATTTATCTGTCTGATTTTGTTTTAATACATAGCTTTACAAAAATAAAGAAGGTTTTTGAATATTATTATTTTAAATCAAAGATATATTACATATATTAAAATATTCTTTAATTTTATATCATTAAATATGACATGTGAAAAATTAGCATTGAAGAGTTGTCGAAAAATGAAATAGTCATTCTTTCTTAAACGAATTAATATTCTGTCTTTAAAAAGAGATGTTTCCTTTGATGAATAAATGAAAATTTTACCTTGTCAATTTTTAACAATGTCATTTTTCTATGTGATTTTACATAGGAAGAATTCATATAAACCAATTATCCCACTCAGGTTAGGGGCGGATTTAGCATATATGATGGGATTCTTGAGAACCCAATAACTTTTATTTGGATCCCGTATTTATATTGAAAAATTCAATTAATATATACGAAAAACGATTTGGGAACCATAAGGAGTCGTTTGGTAGCTGGTTTGGGAGTGACTTATGCAGGTATTAAATCTTGTATAAGTAATACCATATTTGGTAGCTAGTTAGGAGTTAAGTTATTCATGTGTAAAAGTAATACAGTGTTTGATTTGCAATTTAGAAATCCTGCTTAACTAATACATGTATAAGTTATGAAGGAATCTATGTATTATTTTATGGAGGATAGAAGGTGGTATAAATAATACATGAATAAGTAATCCCTGCATAACTCTTACTAGCTACCAAACGACCTCCAAGTGTAGTGTTTTGTTGGTCTAGTTGTAAAAAAGGAACCTTCAAAGCTTTGTGCCTCTTGGTCAAGGGTTCGAATCCCTAGGTCATCATGTAAGCTTTTATTTTCTAATTTGACATGGGTGAGATCCCACAAACTTTAAATTTTAGATCCGACTCTACTCAAGTTGATCTGCAAATCAAGCTAAGTAACATCCATAGAGATACATTATTTTATATTTTATATATATAAAAAATATAAATTTATTGGCTATTATTTTGATGGAAGACTATAACTATTTATGTTAATTTCTCTTTTTTATTCTCTATTTTATTAGCTAGGTGTACTTAAAGTCTTAACAGTGAGGGGAGGACCAAACTACAACAGAGAAAATTTGTTTGTAGTATTATAAAGTTTGGGAAAAATTGGATTAGCAGATGAGGAGTAAATGATAGGGGGCCAGATTCCACATGTGAGCTGACACCATAAGTTTACAGATATGGGCATAAATTGTAACGTCAGTCCAAGTGCATGAAAAGAGTTCTACTATTTTTGGGTATTTTAACCAAACTTGGTAATGTCCTTATTTCTCTACAATTAACCAGTTGTTCCCCACTTTTCTTCCATATATATCTCTAACTAACTCATCTAAAGGACCTAATTTTCGTCTTACCCACTATTATTTTGTGTCTTACCATTACCAAAAGGGGTTGGTGAAGCACTAAGTTATCGAGTTCGAATTTTGAGTATAAAAATTTATTTTATTAGAGAGTGATTTATTCTCAGTATGAAACTTTTCGATATGAATTTGAGATATCAAATACTCTGAGTTGTCAATTGAAGCCTATAAAATGATATCGAAGAGTACTATAAGTATAAGCTTGCGTTTTGTGATATGATCTTTTTAATTGTTATACCTTTAGTATATGCAAAAAGAGAAATTTAACATGGTGAACTGACCTGCTGATTTAATAGAAACCACATTGATTTTGTTTAACAAATGAAATAGTAAAAAAAATTATTTCGTAGAGGAATTATATGACATTTACGAAAGGAATTAAAACTTTTGTTTTAGGTTACTTTTGCTAGCGATTGAAAAAAAAATAGTATTGGGTCGATCCACTCATAAGGAGTGTTAATTTGTCTATAAGATCATTAGGTAACCTTCCACTTAAATCCTAATTAGTTGCGTGCCTATAAATTCAATATTATGGGCCTACAGATTATTATTTTTTTAAATAAGTCTCCTGACTTTTTTTGCAAAAAACAAGTAATGGCTAGCTAGATCGTGAAAATAAAAGAGTTCATTCGTTTTATGATAATTCTCAGATAATTCAAATCGTGCTCGCAAAAACTCCCATTTCACAAGAAATTACCCTCGTTAATATCCTAAACGAACAATAGCCTATATAGTGGCAAGATGCATTATATTTGTCTTCTTCGAGCATCACCATTAACCAATGTCTTTGAAAAGAGTTTTGTATATGGTACATCTTTTTAAGTGGAATCAAGAGATATATTCTTTCAAGATAAAATGTTAAAATATATAAATAAACAATGTTCTTTAATTCTCCTTAAAAGGAGAAATAAAAAGTTTCAAGTTTTTAACGGCACTTAAAAACGTGCTTTCTCCAGTGCTTTAAGTAGAGTATCTTTGTGGTTATATGCAAAAAGCCAATCACTAATAATAATAATTCACTAGAAATCTTTCTCAGCCAAAAGGTTGTCCTTATCTCTATGATATATGTTAATCTGAGTGATTAATCAAATCTGATTAGTTTAATTAATACAAAAATAGTTTCTTTATGGAGTATTACCAGTTTCTGACACTTCAGTCACTAGCTAATTATTGTTATTTAATCTAATGAATGGTGTCAAATGAACACCCAAAAAGATGGATATATAGGCGAGGAATATTTTCGAGTTTTTGAACTTTTATAAATTGAAGATGTTTGAATATATATGTGAGAAATATTTTTATCTTTAATATACATCTCCTTTAGGTCTAATTTATCGACGTTCAAGATTAATTTACTTTTGTAACTTTCACATGCCGTTTTGTTATTTGATTTCAACAAATTTCTGATCCGCTATTGTGTGGGTGAATTATAGCAACAATCTTAGTATCTTACTGGTCCAATATTAGAGAAAGTTTGGGGAAATTCACCTTAGACAAGTCCGGTATGTGAGAATTTTTTTGGCATAATAGGTCCACTAAAAAAGGCTACAATAGTATTAAAGACGCCATTTCAGATTACCGCAACAATAATCGCCTCTAAATTACTATCAACAAAGGCAGATTCAGAAATTAAAAGTGTCGGGGCATCAGTATATGTTAATGTTTTTCTTCGAATAACATAAACATGTCAATTACTTATTATAAAATTTGGGGTGGAACTCCTAAAGAAAAAAACAAGCAAGAAAATGAAAAAGAAAAACTAGGCCATAACTACTAAAATATAATGTCGAAAAATTAGAAATGGGAAAAATGTTAAGAATCAAATTCAGGTGAGCCTCCTAAATGTTCACCCATGCACCCCCAAATCAACCAACAAAACCATTTTACCTTTGTTATTAGGGTGTCAATACAAAAATATATACATTATTTAAGATATATATACATATATGCATGCATTTTTTCCGAGTTCTTAAGTTATATTGGATTAGATCAACTTTATATTTTAGAATTAAAATTTTGATATTCAAAAACTATACAAAAAAATATTAAAGTTGCAATATTTTTTCATGTCAATATGATGAAAAACTATATTATACTTAAAATACTAGTCAAAACTTATAAGAGTAACTATGTCTTATTTTCCACAAAGATTGCCAAAAAAAGAAATGAAGGATAGACCCATGAACATGTATGAAACAGCAAGGCATAAACTGGAATATTTTTCTTCCTTGTAGGATGTTAAACACACATGAATGAGATGTTTTACTTGCTATTATATTCAAAAGGATGTGTGCAGGCCCTGCATTGCAAACATATAAGAAGCCTTTGTGAAGTCTTTTGTGCTAGGACAAGTCCAAAGGTGGGAAATGGAAGAATTTCAGGAGAAACTACAAAACAACAACAACAACATACCTAGTGAATCCCACAAGTAAAGTCTGGGAGGGGTAGAGTGTACGCAGACCTTACCACTACCTCATGGAAGGTAGAGAGGTTGTTCCCGAAAGACGCTTGGCTCAAGTGTAGCAATCCCAAGTACAAAGGAGAAGGAAACATTGGAGAAAATATAACAACTAACAAGGGAAACAGTGCAAAGTCTACAAGAAAGAAACAAGAACAACAACAAAATAATCCGCTAATTGAAACACAATAAACCACAAATTGTGCTAGATATCACAAGCAAGGACTACAACACTATGGCTAGTACAACGACAAATACCTACAAGCCTAACCCCTCGAAAAGCACTACAACACCCTCTTAAGTGACTGCTGTTAATAATGAGAGCCTCACACACACAAGTCAATCTCTAAAAAAGAGAAATATTGACCTGTACTGCAGATGTTTTAAGTGCTTCAATGATGCAGAAGAAACAGTTTCATATTTGCCTCCACCGGCCTATAGCATCTCAGTTATGGCGTCTATTACTTTGCCCATTATTCAACACAAAAATGAATGATGTAATATACCAAGGATGCAACCAGATATTTGAAGGGAATAGAGGAAGAAACGATTCAAGATCCGGGATAACAATCCTAGATCTTGCTGCTTTGGGTGAGATATGGAAAGGAAGGAATTCCAGGCCTGAATGCAAAGCAGCCTCAATCAACCACTCAAATATAAATGACTCTCCCTCCTTTAGATCGAAGGATGTATATCATGAAATATGTACTTTTCTTGAGTACTTCCTTAGCTCTTTTCAATAACTACAGATCACATTTGTAACAGCCTTTTGTTTCTTTTGCTACTCTCCATCACTAGCTCAATGAAATAGTAAAAAGTCATATGGTGTTGCAAGAATATGCTTTTACTCCTTATCCATGCTTGGTTTCAATGTTTAATTATATCAATGCCACTCGTTGACATTCATTTATTTAATACTAAGGGTAGTATAAGGAACTTTGTGTCTTAAAGGCTGTTTACATCAGTCTATTTCCCACAAAAGATTCTTCTATTAGAGAACTTAGGGAGCAATTTGGCGACAAATTTTTTTTGTTTTGATTGATACACAAAATCAGCAGACATGTTTCCTTTTAGAATGAAATTAGTGATGGAGGAGGAATGTTGTAGAGATACTATACAGGAAGAAAATGAAGTATCTCAAGGTTGCAAAATATTTTGGATAAGAAAGACAAGCTAAGAGGGCAGGTGCTAAATTTGATTTCTCCATTCTTTGTAGAATTCAATGTCACTTAAAATAATTTCAGTAGTTCAGTTCCTGGCGATGTCAATTTTGCCTCCAGCAGTTTTCCAGGTAATAAGGATTATATGGAAGGCCATTGTAAAACCACATTGATTCCACTACTAGCTTATCATAATCCACTTGCGTAAATGCTTTTTAAGAGCAACACGGAGAAAAGCAACAGTGCGCTCCAAAGAAAGAGTATAAGCAGAAAATGTTCACAACAAGACGATCAGCTCTGCTAATGAATCCAAGTCAGAGTATTAAATGACATCTCCAAAAAGAGTAATGGTCTCATCAACTTTTTTCAGTTCCTCTTGGCGAAGAAGATTCAAGGATTTACTTTAAGCTACAGCTGGACATGAAAGTGTTTACAAGGTCGAAGCTGTCGAAACATTGGTCACTAGGATCAAGGTTGGGTAAGTTCAAAGGATATATAATAAATATCAAGAAGAGGATTCAGAGGTACATCAAATGAAACATCCTCATTCATTTCTCCCTTGTTGCTTCTACTGTTCCAAGCAAGAGAACTAATGATTATATAAGTACCCAGCAGAATGACAGTCTCTTCAAGCATCACCATACATCTCCGTCATATATTTGGGGCTTTTGGTGTGAAACTCACTATATTATACCTTGTAATAAATCAATTCCTACTTGGACTTCAAGCAAGTTGAAGAATTAGCTTCAAAGCACTTACATTGAAGCATAGTAATAGAAAGCATCATATACCCTCTTTCTTTTCTATAGACAGATAGAAGATGGTAACACTGCCTACTTCTGTTTTTCAGTTTTATATAAATCGTAATGGTGACTGCATCTCAATATCAGGCCAAAGACGAAGTTCTTCTATCCAGTTGAGGATCATTAGATCTTGAACAATTTCTAGTAGCATTCCAGTACAACATACTTGAGGAAGTATAACAACTAATTGGATTATCTTTTGTCCAATTATATGAAAACAAGAAAGATACATCAACCAGTTCTGAAGGTAAATGATAGACTGTAATTATTTAAATTAAAAGCATTCGACTTTATAGTAAAACAATAGTAACATATTGCATAACAAACAGAATAAATAAAGGATGAGTATGACTCAATACAGAGTTGGTGTTACCCAAATAGGAGGACAAAACCAACCGAGGGAAACACCGTCGTAATGCGGCTGAATGCTGCCATCTGCTAAGTTGAAAACCCCCATGTCCGAGCCTCCTCCTTCTTCATAGCTGAGGTATGATTCAAAAAAATCGTCTGTAAAATAAATATGATTGGGCTTGATTCCTGGAAATTGAGAAGCTTGGACTGAAAGTGAAGCATTAGCACCCAGAAAAAAGCCCTATCCCCTAGTTCCCTGGTTTCAGTCACTTTGCCAGCAGCTAAATCGACCTGGAAAACTCGAAAATTTGTTGTCCCATATGTTATCTCCACCCCCACCTCATCATCGTGCTGGGGGATGAGCGTTAATGGAATCATGTCGCAATCATCTTGGACTAACCCAAGTTGAACACCATATCGCGAAATTAGAAATAATGATCCTAGTAACTCTGCTACAATGTATAAGTGTTCTCGAAACTCTCCAGGTTTAAATGGTATCTGCGCTACGATATGACCTTTAGTGGGTTCAGGGCCAACAACATCAGCAACATCACAAACTAGGACTTGGCCCGAATAATCCACGGCATAAATTTGGCCATTAAAATATACCAAATCAGAAAGTAGATTGTGATTGGTTCCTTCCCAGATAACTCTAGTCCATCTCAAATCTCCTGGTCTCCAGAAACTGAGGAACCTCATGCCTCCCTCAATGACCACGAGAATGTAATCGGATGTATGAGAAGGACTAACTGACAAAACTGCCTTGCGAATAAAGCTCATCAGACAGCCAGTCTTGTGGTCGTCATAATCTACGGTGGTATTTTGATGGGGCAATTCAATCAGAACACCAGAGAAGGGATGTAGCAGACTAATTTCACCCTCGTCTTCTCCTACTGTGATAAGCCAACCCATAGACTCCATACATCGTTTTCTGCTGGCTTTCGGAATCCTCTTTTTCAAAATCATACCATTATTACAGAGGCTGAAGAATCTTCGAAAGGAATTTCCCTCGTTATCCTCTTCCTCCGCCAACATCAGCCAAGGTACTCTTGGCAGGTCACTGTTCAAATTATTCTTGGTGGCCACAGAGTGTCAGGATTTGCAGACAGTGCCAAAATTAAGAGTCTTCAAATAAATTGAAACGAGTAGCTATCAGAACAAGCAGATCATGATGAAGTTCCGACCAATCAGGCAAATCTTGCGCCATTATCACTGCATGAAATCTCTAGTTAAACAGGAAACCCTATTGTATGTATTGTTAAGAAAAAAATCCCTCTTTTAACGCAGTTATTTTGAAACAGGGCGGGACGAGGTGGGCCTAAAGCTTAATTAACTAGTTTAGGATGTTAGTAATATTTAGGAAATTTGATACCCCATACGAAAATACTCTTATTGATTTTCTAGGTTAAAATATCCCGAACTTTAATTTGGTACCCAAAGTTGATATTCATGAAACAGATGGAGAGGGGTAACGAATTTTATTGGAAAAGTTGCATAATATGACAAATATCCATGTCTAATTACGTTCTATAGCAATAATTTATTTTAATTATATCTTGCAGTTTATGTTTTAATTTAATAGTTATTTATATGTCGTTCTCTCAATCAACACTCAACTGTATTTGTATTTGTATGCCGAGATTCCACAAAATATACAATCTGTTCTCTCAATCAACACTCAATTATATTTGTATTTGCATATCTATATTTGACATTCATACCTTTTAGTATACTAATCTCTATGTACATACGTTACATGTAGATTTTTAGTTAATTATTCAATCGAAAGATCGTATTCTTTTTTCTCATTTTAACTTTGTATGTTAAAAGAATACAATAGACACACATACATGTATAATATAAGATATAATCCTTTCGTTTCGATTTGTTTATATTACTATCTTTTTTTTGTCTGTTTTAAGAAAAGTTGCCACTTTTTATTGTTAGTAAGTAACTCCTTACACCCAACATCTTAAATACATGTTATTTAAGACCACTTTTTATTCTACACATATTTAGTTTAAAATCACAAAATTCAAAAAAATAAATTATTTTCTTATATTTTGTATCGAGTTAAACTAACACAAATTAAACCAGATGGAGTGTTAACTTGACAACGAACTGTATAAAGGAAAACTATTTAGTTATTCTTATGAATATTTTATATCATAAAGTAAAACCAACAACAAGAATGAAGAATAATTGATTAACCATTATTTTGAATTAACTCATAAAGAATGAATATTTCAGTAAAGAAGGGAAAACATACCTCTCCCGGCCATCACCACATGTTCCTCTTTCTTAGTCTCCAAACTCTTTTTGATATGTTCCTCGATCAATAAATATTGTGTATTTAGCAATAGTATTTATGGCATGAAATAATCAAAATCTCTGGAAAAAGCATAATTTGAAAAAACAACCAAATTATTAATTAATCAAACATTAGCAACCATATGCAATTCTAACCTACACAAATTATATATATACTAGTGTACTTTAAAAAGAATAAAATTTGGAAAAAGAAAGTTGTCAAGTACTGTCTTGAGGAAGTTTATTTATTGAAGTTACTCTGTATAACTATTCTCCACCCCAATTCTCTCTCCTTCAATGCTACAGTTCATGTTTGTTCATGTTTTAGATATATGCTTTTGTAATTTATCAATGCCATTGGAAAAAAAATTGTTCTAAACAAGTAAACAACAATACCAACTACATCAAGACATCAACGATCAACTTTCATATAGTAATAGTTTACTAGGTTGGTTCCAAGCAAATTGACGGCAGGGATGGCTCAAGGGTAAGACTAGTAAATCGTTTGCTTTAGACCCCCAAAATTTTAAGGCCCAATTTTTTTTTTTAATAGTATGATTTCACTTAAAACAATATTGAAGATTATAAAAGGTAAAAGATACAAAATTTAAATTAAAAAAGAAAGAAAGAAGAACTATCTACTTTTTATCATAAATTTCTTAGAACTTTAAATTAAACAACTCAAATCTTCATATTAATAAATAATTTTTTTACAACAACATCCAAGGTAATATTTGCAAACAAATGGCTAACATCTTATCAAATAAAATTAATTATTATTTTTATAAATAATAATATTACTATGTAAAGTTAAACACTTAGTGCCTTTTAAAAATATTACACTAAAATAAGTAGTACGCGAGAACAAAAAAAAACTCTATTTTTTTTTTGAGTATGTGCATATATTTAAAGTTTTTATTAAAATTTGACTTTAAATCACTAATTTTATTGAAAAGCCTTGACTGACGGTAACAAACATTTGTAAAAGTAACTATGTTAGAAGTAAACTTAACTACTAGTAGAATAGACAAAAGGAAAGTAACACAGTAGGTTTAATCGGTCATCTTCTTAATCAATTTCAGTGATGAGTAGGTCTAATCAATTTCAATGGTGAGTATCTCTGATCAATTTTAGTGATGAGTGAGATCCACATTGTAACGACGAATACCGTCCAAATAATGAAAAGTCTGATCGTTACAATGATAGCAGACACCAACAATCGGTGACGGTAGAAGCGTAAGAGGACCGGAGGCACGTAAGCATGGACTAGAGGGGACATAGTCATAGTCACCGGAGGAAGAATAGTAGTTGATGGAGGAGCGATGGAAACTTTAGGTGCCATGGTTGAAAAAAAAAACGTGATATGATTGCTTTGATAAAATTGACTGAGCCTAGTGCCTCGACTTGATTGCCACGCTAACTCTTACTGATTTGATTTGATTATTAAAAATTCAATATTTGTCTTTCTGTTTCTGCTACTTTTTAAAGATTTCTAAAAAGTTAAGTTATACAAATTTGAAAGATAAGAAAAAGTTTTTTCTTATTTCCGTTTTTTTTTTATTTTCAAATAAATGTCTAATAACATGTAGTTTGTTACCCAATATCATTGGAATACATTGTGGCTTATTAGTTACTACTCGAGAGTTAAAATCCTAGAACAAATTAGTAGTATAGTAAGTTTCAATATTAGGACTTTGAGTGTTAATTTTGTTGCCGCTTTCCATCACCTCGAGTCTTAAGCAATTTTTTTAATATTTTATTATTTTTAAACTTAATATATAAAATATATTTACACATGTATTATTCGGTACGGTTCAATATTTTTTCGATTAATTTTTATAAAATAAAAAATCTACCCAATTATATATTCGGTACGGTTATAAACTTCTATAAAAACCATCGGTTTTATTAAAGAAACCTAAAAATCGATTTCATATGGTACGATTCGGTCGGTTACGTCAGTTTTTTAAAAATCATTGACACCCCTAGTTCTGCAGTGAGTATATACAACTGAAATGCTTCTGTACAATTGAAATGTATATGTATTTGAGAATTTATATCTTTGTATACATAATCTTGATTTTGTACAAGTTTTTGAATTTGTATTTATATATTTATATGTCAAATATCACTTATATCATTCTATATAAAATAGAGAGAAAAAAAAAGTATAAACAAAGAGGAAGAGGAAGAGGTGAAAATACAAAAATACAAAGAGGGAGAGAAAGAGAAAAAAAAAGGTATGTTTAATATAATTGTATTTGTATTTTGAATATTTTCAACATCACATCCTTTATGTATTTGTATTTACATATGTATATTTTGTTAAAATATTTTATGCCAAATACAAATGGTATGAGTTGTATTTCTAACGGAAGATTTGAATTAAGATATTTTTCTTGATTTAAGAGATTTTTTTCATGAAGGGATTCTATGGAAAGAAAATATTTTGAGTTTGATTTATGGGATTTTTTCTTTTAAAAAAGATCTTGATGTGAGAGTCCAAATTCTAGATGGAAGTCTGAGTAAATATTTAAGCGTGATTTATGGATTTTTTTCATTTAAAGAGATCTTCTCAGCACAATTCTCTCGATCAAAACTAAATGTATTTGTATATGTGTGTCGAATTTTACAAAAAAACAGGTGCGAAATACAATTACTATATAAAGTGTTGGTACAAATTGAAAAAATTTCTTGTTTTACTTTGTATTTGTATATACGTGTGTCATATACGGTTATATGTGGATGATGATTTGAGCTATTACAAGCAAGTTTGAAGAGAGAATATATGACAGATGAAGATGCTCATGATTTACGTTATTTTCATTTTTAAAAAGATTTTGTAACAAATATTTTAGAATTTTCAGTTAAATTTGAATATGTATTTCGTTGTTAATGTCGTATATGTATATATGTATATTCGATCATGTGGCTACTTAAAAGTAGCTATGAATTGTATTAACAAATTTTAGCTATAGACTTCCCAATTAAATTTAAACTTTAGCTATTTATGAAATTTTATCTTTTTAAACAAAATCACTATTCTAATCTAACCCGCCCCAATTCATCTTAACTAAAAAAAACCCAAATAAATATACCCCTCCCCGAGGTCACGTGAGATTCATGTGAAGTAGAAGGGCAAAATTGGAAAACAAATTGAAAATGCCAAAAAGGTTAAACGTCGTCGTATCCACCCTGGTTTTCTGCGATCAAACCGGTGGTAAGGAGAAGGTTTAATGGGCAAAACCGATTTGATTACAAATTTTCAAATTCCTTGATTTTGATCTATTTTGGTGTCCCTAATTCTCGATCTTTTGCTTGAAATTCCAATAGAGTTGAGGAGGAGAAGGAGGATGGTGCTGGTTTTAGCATTGGGCGATCTACACATCCCGCATAGGGCTGCTGATCTTCCTGCTAAGTTTAAGTCTATGCTTGTTCCTGGAAAGATCCAACATGTCATTTGTACTGGTAACCTCTGCATTAAAGTAAGTCTTTTTTCTTACTTTTTATTAATCAAAATTAGTGTTAGTTTGTCGGATTAGATCATTAAAGCTAATTGATATTAATTATTGTTGTTGTTACTTGTGTGGTAATTTTGTGCTAACTTAATGTGTTATTTTTTGTTTGCCTATCTGCTAATTCAACTTTGCTGGAGAGATTGGGCGGCTTCTATGTTGGATTAGTTATGTTCTTCCCTTACGGGTGATGCTTGAGGTTTTCCTTTGAAAGAAACTAAAACCCTAGGATGGTTTTTTTGGGGTATTTTTTGAACTTTAGTCTCCACCAAAGGTTAAACAACTTGGGAGTTAAATTGCTTCAGCTTAGTACTACCAAGATACATTTTATAAAACTAAGGGGAATAGTTTTTTAATGTCAAGTATTCTTTTCTAATATTGTTGCAAGTATCATGATAAGTTTGTCTATATAAGATAGGTTTCTTCCCACAGAAGTAGTAGTTTGATTTCTTTTTCAGTGAAGAATTCAGATTGAGTAATAAATGGACTTCAAAATAACAGAAAATTTGGAGCCTGTTAAAGGGAATGTCAGATAGGTTATTTTAGCTAGAGATGGATGTGTCTTGAGTAACTCTCATATAGAAAGCATATAAGGGTTTAGTGAATGGCTTTGGATAATCAAGCGAGCGGAGTAGAAAAAATAATGTTCTTCATATCTTGCTCAAGGCGATGAGTTCAGGTTTCTTTTCTTGAGGAAATGAAAGAATTCATGGTAGTAACTATCAACAAATTTGAAGAATTAATTGCTGGATAAGCATATTGCTCCCCACTAACTATAACATAAGTAGAAAGATCCCATGTCTCATCACCTATTCATGTTTATTATTTGGCTATTTACTTTTATAAGTTACCTGCTGATGTATCCTATTGCTTGTATATAAAATATCTTGTTCCAAATATCTGTTCAAGTGGGGTGTTATCTGTAGGTAGTTGTTTAAACTCACTTTTCCAATGTCGGTTGGATATAAATGTGACTGGAATTTTTAATTGAATAACCTCTAGAAGTAATTCTTTTACATTATGCTTGCTTTGACTTGGTTTTTCTCCTTGATAATTCTATTTCCGATGTTTGACATTAGTAATTCTCTTCCTATTCTTCCTGGTTGTTGCAGACTCATCACTTGTAAAACTGGTGTTATGTTATTCTCTCAAAACCTTATAATTCCTTTTCAATTAGGCTGTTCAAAATCAAAATATATATCTAAAAAACTTTTCTGCAAATCATTTTTCTGAAAGTTCTAGTTTTCTTTGCCCACTCTTCTACATAACCTCAATTTTTAAGTTGAACTTGATAGTTGCTTGTACATGAGGGCAAATATCTTTGACGTGGTTTGTGCTTTTGGCCAATATATTCTCCTATTAGAATCTGTAGTTGAATAAGAGAGGTTACATATATTTGTCCCAATGTTGTCAACGGCTTTACTGAAAAGCGCATAATAGTGCGAAAGCACATTGGATTTTTGAGTGCTAAGCGGCAACCAGGGATAGCGCTTTGATGAAGAAATCCACTTAGAAGAAAAATTATATAATATATACTTTAGGTAGAGGAATTGAAATAACTGCAATTAAGTGAATTATATGAAAATCACATTCAAAAGACCATCTTAAATTTCAGAATCAGTTGCAAAGATGCAACTTTAAATTTCTAATTGTGATCTGGTCACTTTTCTTGTGCTATAAATTTCTAATTTCCTATTCCTAAACTTAACATTTTCATCCTTAATCTGCTTAAGAGTTGCCATAGAGTTTGCCGACTATATTTATTTTTGAGTGTTGCCTTTTCTAAGACAAAGCTCATGGATTAGTCCTCGTTTATTTATTCAGAAGACGTTTTTATAAAGATTTAAAAGACAGTTGCTGGGCTAGTTTTTTCTAAGATCCACGCCTTGAAGCCTTGGTGTCTCCACTGAAGTGCTGTCTAAACGAGGCGAAGCGCACAGTCTGCAGCGTGCCTGGCTTCATTGTTAAGCATGCTTGAAACCACGCCTTTGCAAATTGGAGATGCAAATTGTCTATCCTGTGCACCTGAGGAGAAAAATTGGAGATACAAATTGTCAGTTGTGTCTTCTGTGTTATGAGATCAGTTTATGATTGTTTCTACTTTCTTGTAATCTGAAGTAGAAAACCTGAATAGTCAATCTAATGCTTATATTTAGAGTAATTAGTCATTTGACAGACATCTTTTCAGTAAACCATGTTAACTGTAGAATGAAGACCTTGCTCCTTGATTTATTTAGGAAATTCAAATGCATTTACTCCATCAGTACTGTTTTAACTGTAGGCTACTTCCACAATGTGCTCTAATTACACGTTGTGCTTCTAAGTTGTATTGGGCAACTTCTAGGAATAACCATTCCTACAGTTTGTGTGATATCTTTTGCCTTAACAAATTCTTTTTGCTTTTTACTCCCAATTACATACTTCATTGGTTGTGAACATTCATGTTCTAGGTCTTTTAGCATCCAAGTGAGGTGATTCTTTATGAAAATGTATCGACTGCCTCATCCAAATTACATTTGCAGGAGGTTCATGATTACTTGAAGACTCTTTGTCCTGACTTACATATTACTAGAGGCGAGTATGACGAGGAGACACGCTACCCTGAGACCAAGACTCTAACAATTGGTCAATTTAAGCTTGGATTATGCCATGGCCACCAGGTCTGATTCGCCATCCTTTTGTTACTCTTGCTGTCCTGCTTTAAGCTGCTGAGGTGATTTGGGTTATTCAGGTGATCTGAATTCTTGTTAGGGCGAAAACTAACATCTATGTATATAGCAGATACATATGTATTAACATGCACTCTGCCCTATCCCTATGCATGTATGTGCTTCTCTTGACTGCTGGTTCTTATGTTTGCCCCGTTCTGTATATAAGTGCTCACACCTTATTTACCTATTCTTCTTGCTAAGGAACTCTTGTTAGTATGTTATTGTAGAGTGAATTAATCTACTTGCAATAACATTCTTGCTTAGCATGAGATTGAAGTTTTGTTGCATTTTTGCTAGATCTGAATGCATTTATCTATACTGCCGAATAAGCCCTGCTGTATTTATTGTTGGTTTTCCTCAAGGTGTAGTGGCATGTCTGTCCAATATTTCCGCTACTAACTTAAAAGAATTTTAGGGCAAAAATTGTACTCTATTTTGGTCTGTCACTTCCGCACTTTTTGACCCACTGTCTCCTGCTATTGTTTGTCTTTAATCTTTTTGCGTACAATTTTTCAGAAATAGTCTTCCACTTTGAAAATTTTTAGTACTCTCAACTGAAGTAATCATTTAAGAATTATTTGAGAAATATGCTTACTTTTTACAAGCATGCTGCCCTTTCTAGTAGTAATGGTATCTTCCACTTGTTTTCTTGCCCTCCAGGTTATTCCATGGGGTGACTTGGACTCATTAGCCATGCTTCAAAGGCAATTGGATGTTGACATACTTGTGACTGGCCACACCCATCAGTTCACAGCATACAAACATGAAGCAGGGGTTGTTATAAATCCAGGATCTGCTACTGGTGCCTACAGTAGCATCACATATGATGTCAACCCTAGCTTTGTTCTCATGGACATTGACGCCCTGCGTGTTGTGGTCTATGTTTATGAACTCATTGATGGAGAAGTCAAAGTTGACAAGATTGATTTCAAGAAGACAACAACTCAGAATGCTAATTGAGTAGAAGAACTTGTAATTCAGCTGATTTTACTGGATCCCAAGAGTCTATAAGAATTATATTCCTTCGTTTGGTTGTTTCTAAGGCTTTTTCTGCTGTCTTTGTTCTTTATTTTCCTGTTGCTTCTGATTATTCAGGTTTATGTCCAGTTACTTGAGTAAATGTGCTTTGAAAATTCAGTTGGTTAATTGGAAAAAGTTCTCTGAAAGAAAAGAAGATTGGACTGTTTATTGTGCTCATAAATTCCCTTTTTCTTTAAATATATATCTGTTGCAAGTTGATAGACTGCTAGCAAAGTAGAAAATGTGTCTATTGATTAGTCTCTTCTCATGTAAGCATGAATGGATCTGTCTATCGTGAAATTATGCTCTTTGCATATGTTATTCGAAGCCCATTGGTCTGATAATTCGAATTCAGGTTGGGAAGTTACCGAAAGGTTATCTATTTCCAGAGCCCGGACTCTAGATTTCTCGTTAAAGGTGAAGGGATCTATGATCATTTTACCACATTCCTCGGTGGTTGCCTTGAAATTAGTTGCTGCAACATTTTGTGCCTGACCAGCTCCCCTGACGGACCATTGAAGAGGCTCCCTTTGGTTTAGATTATTTGCTTTATGAAGAGGTTCATTTACATCTCCGCATATGCTAAATATGAATATCAATTTAGAGATCAAGAATTGTGTATATATTATGCCAATCTTATTAACGAGATTTATGTACTGCTTCATTTGGAATGAAAGTTTTCATGAATTGAGAATTTGCTTACAAGAATACAGAATGGTGCATCATTAACATCAGCAGCATTCCAACAAAAGTAGGGCATTAAGCACATCCAGTTGAAGACTATAAATAATCAGTGAAATACGATATCAAACTGATAACTTAGAGCTACACCTTCTATTATATAAACCAAACATAAAATAAGTTACTCCTAAATAAATGCAAGTGATACTTAACAAGAAAGGCATCTCAACTGTACTAGAACAATGAAAAATCTAAAAGCTCCTATGAGGCAGTGAACCTATAAACCATAATGTGCTTATAAGTTTCCCCTGGATTCACAATTTGAGAAGGAAAATTGGGATGATTGACAGAATCTGGGAATCCTTGTGTCTCCAAACAGAGTGCAGCATACTTTTTGTAAACAAATCCACCTTTTCCCTTAACATTGTCCAACATATTACTTGTATAAAACTGCACACCAGGTTTATTAGTCCACAATTCCATCTTTCTACCTGATTTACTTTCTTGGACAATTGCAACCCTTTGCAAATGCTTGCCCTCAGTATTATCCAACACATAGTTGATATCGTATCCACCTGGTATTTCACTTAACTTGCTCCCTATCGTCCGTGGCTGGAGGAAATCGTAGCCTGTTCCTTTAACCGGAGTAATTTCTCCGGTGGGGATGAGCTTATCATTAACAGGAGTAATCTTGGACCCGAAAATCTGTATAGTGTGGGACAATATGTCGCCGCTGGCGTCTCCACCAAGATTCCAGTAACTGTGTGATGCTAAATTCACTGGTGTGGCTTTGTTTAGTGGCTTTGCTTGCATGTTTAAGGCTAATTTGTTTGTCCCAATGAACATGTATGTCACCTTGACAGAAAGATCACCAGGAAATCCTGTTTCACAACATTGATTACAAAAAGGAAAAACCAGTTACGGTAAGAAAATCAGGACAAACACCCACCAGGTAGAGTGTACGCAGATCTTACCCCTACCTCGTGGAGGTAAAGAGGCTGTATCCGGAGGACTCTCAGCTCAAGTAGAGCAAATCAAAGTAGGTATAAAGAGGGGAAAAAAACAGTGAAGAAACAAAGCAACTAATAAGGAAACAGTAACAACAATAAAACTTGCAATAGACGAAACACCATAAATACTATGATGATAGAAATCAAAAGCAAGACACTAAAAGAATAAAACTAATATTACGACAGACACCACCAAGCCTATACCCATTAAAAAGCAAGTTAACACTCCACTACCTACTAATCTTCTACCCTAACCATAACGTTTTCTTGTTGATTAAACCAAATAAAGCAAAGGAGGAAAATTATATGTGTACCTTGTTCACCATCAAAGCTATTGTAGGTAAGAGTAATATGACTATCTTCTTGATAGTCTTCCACAGTCCATATTACATCACAGAATCCTCTGCTACCCCCTGATTTAAAACAATTTTCGACATGTTAATCAAGTGTTAAAAATGATTTAAAATGGAAAGATTTAATTAACAAGAGAAAGGGATTATAAATAATTGTAAATACCATGGAGTGTGTTTCCATGATCATTAGCTGGTAATTTATATTCCACACCATTTAACTCAAATTTTGCTCCTCCAATCCTATTAGCAACTCTTCCAATTAGGCCACCAAAATATGTTGTGTCGTTCTACAAATACATTATTAACACAAAAATTCCATATCTTAATTCTGATAGAAATAAACAAATATCAATTATTCTCAGAAAAGATGATAATTTACAAAAACGCCAATGGCGGATCCAGAGAGTAATTTACGGGTTCACGGAAATTAGTAGCTTTTGATCAAATCCTATCTACGTAACTCAACGTCATTATAGGAATACATACACTTCAAATCTTGAATCCGCATGAAATCAGAAATACTAACCTTGTAGTCATCGATGGAGTTGTAGCCAAGAACAACATCATCCAATTTTCCTTTAAATTGTAGTTGTAAGAAATTAAAATATGAAAATTGACAAATGCATAAAAAAAAATGTAGTAAGAAATTAAGAATTTTTCTATCATACCATTTTTATCAGGGAGTATAACAGAAAGAACAGTTGCACCATAATTTGTAATCTTTACAGAAAAATCACCCTTCTTCAACTCATACACTTTTATATCTTCGTTCGCTCTACATGAATTTTTATTATTACAAAGAATAAGAGTGACAAAAGCAAAAAAACAGAAAAAAGAGATTTTGGCCATTGTGTTGAAGGGGGACAAATTGTTGGTAACTAACTATAGTTGGGGGGTTTATAAATAAGTGAAGTTTTGGATTTTGTTAAATGACAAAAATGGTAGTGGATACCCAAAAAAAATAGTAAGATAATTATTGATATAGAGATGAGGAAAAATTTGGAGTATTGGATAAGGACAAATATTCAATAATAAATACTCCAATAATTAAAGATACTCTTTTCAAATTTTAGGACAAGTATGATGCCAGTGCCATATTTTCGAGATTCTCCATAAATGTAAATGTATTGTTTAGCTAAAAATAGCCAGAAAATATGTGAAAGAATCTTTTTCTAGCTGAAAGCAAGATCATTATTTCTGGGGAATTAGCTCATTTTGTTTGATTACATAAATTTTTGCCTTGTTAATGAGTATTTGATTCCACGTTTTGTAATCTCTTCCCCTATTTTTCCATTCTGGAGACCATTATTTCTTTTAATTAGTGAAGTAAAATCCATTTAGTTTAGGGTAAGTCATAAGTTTTTCCTATTTCTTTTCATCAGATATATATATATTGGAGATTTGAAATGAACATTTTAGGGTGTTTTTGGTATGGAGGAAAATGTTTTCATGAAAAATTAGTGATTTTCTTATTTATATTCTAATGTGTAGTAGGTAAGTAAAAAAATATTATCTCCAACATATTTATATGTTATCTAGCAAAATACTATAGGGATGGGATGTGGAGGGAAGTGAGGGTTCGGGGTGACAGGGGTCGATGCCGGATGGGGAAGAGATAATGAATATGTAATATCAACAAGCCCTAAAGTCGGCAAAACTCTGCCAAGAGAGTGGATGGAAATGAAAATGTCTCTTGCCGCCTAAATCTCTGCCAAGAGAGTGGATGGAAGTGAAAATGTCCTCCAACTTTGATTAAAGGAAGCCATCTTCCTCAATTATAAGTAACTTATTTTGTTAAAGAATATTTTGACTAATCAAACATGAAAAAAAAATTAAAAATATTTTTTTCCATACCAAACACACCCTTACAGAAAGATAAGATTACCAAGCCATAAATTGAGTCACGGTTTGTTAATATGCAGAGAAAATAAAATGTTATATCATTTTTTTCTTCTATTTATTGAAAGGAAAAAATGCACGTCGATTGATTTCAAGCACGAGTTCTGACTTTACAATCTACTCCCCCTCCGATTCATCTTACATGTCATATTTTTTTATATCCTCCAAAGAAATATTAATTAAAAAGATAATTTGATTAAATTATTTTTATTTATTTTTAATCTTAATTTAGTAATATTTTCTTTTTCATCATATTAATCTATCTCTACACTAATTGAGTAAAGATAAAGATGGAAAATAATAATTAGTTAAATCTTAATTTTCTAAAATTACAGTTATTCTTGGTCATCTATTTTAATAAGAACAACAAATAAAGTGAATTGTAATATATTTTTTTCTCTTTTTAAAATTTTTCCAAAATGTGGGAGAGAAGTTGTAGGAGAAAAGGTCAAAGTAAAGGGTCCAAATTATAGTACATACAAAATAATAACAGTTTTATTAATTTGGTATAAATTATTGAGTCGTTTGGTTGGTGGAATGGAATGGATGAAATAAAAATATCTCATGAGTTATGATATTTCATGAAATTAGTCATTCCGCCTTTTATATGGGATAACTAAATGATTTATAGTACAAAATAATTTTTGGAATTAATTAATAATCATAACCAAACATAAGATAAAATAATAATCTCAACAAAATATCCTAGGATTATCATCTCAATTATCCTCTTATTATGCAAACAATCCGTAATATCCCAAGCCTCTTTATTTATTTATTTATTTATTTCCCATGCGAGCATACAAGTATCTTGTGTTACTTCAGTAAAAAAGGGCAAAGGGCAACCCGGTGCACTAAATAATGCTGCATTCACATAGAAAACGTATGAACTACCAATAAGTCAACAACACACATAGGTGATGGGCCAAGATATTATTGCTTTAGATGTAACACTTTTAAATTACAAAACTCCACATGCTTCCAAATAATTTGCATTTTCTCCTTTCCACATTTTCTAAAACTTTGCTTTTCCAATTCGGACGAAAAGCCAACTTTTTGTTTGGTTGCTTCAAATTACTATGTTGAGCAACTCTATAAAAAGTATACTATTATATATAGACATTTGAAACAATTGAGTCATCGACACTTCAGTATAAAACAAATGTTGGGAAGCAAATTGTATATATGAGTATCATTTATCACAAATGATATTTACATTATTCTCCAATGTACCAAAAAATATATATCTACATGTAATGAACATAGTAAAACAAACGTATGACAGAGTGATTGAGCCATAATCTTCACAAAATGAGAAACTTGAGCCGCAATAAAATGTAGAGATTGGTGCTAATTAATATGGGTGTCAAGAGAGAACATTGAAAGCCTGAGCAGTGCGAGCAACCTTGATAAACACGTCTTCCAAAGTTGTATCAGCCAGACCCCAAGCGTAAACAGTGAATCTACTCTTTGCTTTCTCAACAGCTTGAAATACATCTGCAATTCTAACCTCTTGCTTTGGCAACTCAAACTTCTGTGTACCCGATATATGGTATATCCTGTTGGCATTTGGGGATAGGAGTCGCACCATGTGCTCTACTTCCTCCTCGTTATCTGATGATGTTGTCATCGTAAACACATAAGACCCTCCATATCTCGCCTTCAACTGTCATCCATCAGGGGAGTACATGGTCAGAACAGTTGGGAAATTAATGGTATCAGATGAAGAGGTCGAAAAATATATAAACTGACTCAACACTTGCAATCATTATATTTCAAAGCTAAACTTTTTAGCCTACCAAGTCTACACTTCCTTCATTCTTACTATGTACACATTTTTATTCCTATCAGAAGAATACCTGATCCACAATCTCATAACAGCGAGGGAAGCACAGTAAATAGCTCAAAATTACCTCTTTGGGATTTCCTACACACTGCAAGTTGCCATCCACGAATATTCCTAGTCGATCACATAGATGCTCTGCTTCTTCCATTGAATGAGCTGAAATTGTTATCCTTATGAGTTGTCATATAAATGATCTCATTAACCAGTGGTAAGGAAGGAACAAGGAAAGAATTCAGGTGTGCAAAGTCCAAGATATGTTGGGCTAGGACATCTGAATTAAAGTGGTATGACAGGAAACTGGTGTACAACGCATAATATCCCATTACTTTTAAGATTACTTTATACTGCTGTTTAAGGAACATGCATAATTGGAGAAACCTACACAAGGTTTATTCAGCTCAAAAGGGGCAACAAAGAAGCAAGAGAAGCAATGTTAAATTACTTGTGAGAATAATTGCTCTATCTTGCTTTGCACGTTTGACAACATTCCACAAGTTATTTCGTGAAGCTGGATCCAGTCCAGTACTGGGCTCATCCATGTAGACAACCTGGAAATATACATAAGCCACAAAAGAATATCAACACACATCTCTGATTGTCCTTTCTATGAGGATGGATGGTAGCACTAACATACCTTGGGATCTCCAATTAGTGAGATAGCAACACTTAGCCTCCTCTTCATTCCTCCACTGTATTTCCCAGCTTGCTTGTCAGCAACACCTCCATGAAACAAGTTGACACTCTTAAGAGATTCTTCAACTGCCTGTAGGCAGAAAAGTATGAGGAGTCAAATTTATCAACATTTTGTCTTTCAGGTTGCCTCGACAATTCATTGCCCTTATTCCGACCCTGAAACTTGAACATCTCATGTACTTTAACGACCTTGGGGTTTGTTTGGTGGGGTGGGTAGGAGGAGAGGGGAGGGGGAGGACTCAACCAATTGCTTGTGCTATTGATATAGATATCAGTAACAATATTCTGGCATTGGGAAAAGTCATGCTAATTGGCAGTAACTTGGCTGAATCAACATTTCTAACAG
This sequence comes from Jaltomata sinuosa, assembly GCA_003996215.1. Taxonomy (NCBI): domain Eukaryota; kingdom Viridiplantae; phylum Streptophyta; class Magnoliopsida; order Solanales; family Solanaceae; genus Jaltomata; species Jaltomata sinuosa. The sequence continues at coordinate 21,336 of QJPP01000121.1, read as the reverse complement.
CTTTTGGTTGATAACTTCAATTTTGCAAGTGCTCCTCATAAGCCCGAGTAAAAGTTAAAGACGTGAGCTATTAACTTACTTGTGTCAAGACTGCTCCTTTAAGATTTTTAAGCCTTCCATAGAAAAGTAGGTGCTCCCTTCCTGTTAATTTTTCCCAAAGTAAGCTGAAATAAATTTGCACATGAAAAAAAGCCAATTAGTATCACGACACTTATATTTGAAGGAAGGAGAAGGGATCACATGTCAACTTGACTTAAGAGAAAATAGATTCTTACTCATGCTGGGGACATACACCCATGTTGGTGTATATCATATCCATGTCTGTTCGTATATCCATACCCTGAGCATATGCAGTACCAGAGCTTGGTTTTATGAGCCCAATCATCTGTTAGCAGAAAATTGTCACTAAGGGGCGTAGAGTTTTAAGTTTAGCTATCTAAGTAAATGAAAAAGAATCAGTATACATTACGTCTGACTACAAAATGAAGGCACTAAGAATGTGTTTTTGAAGTTATGTTAACATAAAGGTCACATCCTTGAGTGACTAAAACTTAAGATTTACAAAGATACATCTAACAAAAAACAGACAACAGGGCTGACCATGTTAATAAAAGTAGTTTTGCCAGCACCATTGGGACCTAGCATACCAAAACATTCCCCTTGCGGCAAAGCAAGTGACAATCCTCTCACTGCAAATTTCTCGGGGTTTCCATCTTTCCCTGGATAAACCTTTTTCAAATCGTCACAAATGATGGCATGACTTGTACTTGATTCGAGCAACTGTTCAACTCTCTCCCTCTGTTGAAAGGAGGTTCTGTATGGTTAGTTTTGTAGATAGGAACAAATGTACTGGGAAAAATGTTTTTCACGAGAAACATTAGATGTTTACCTCCTGAGCAACATCAGGTTTCTCCATTTGTACAAAAACTTTAGACCCCTGCCTTCCTGAACTTAGTTTCCTGACAGGAGGTGAAGGCTTCCTTCGGGAGTTCCACAAGAAAAAAAGGGGATCTTTCCCTGATGATGCAATCTGATCAAAATAATAAGCAAGAACGAGAAACACCAACCACTGCACTATCATAATTATTAGGACCTCCTTCATCCCATTTTTTCCATCACTCAAATCTTTCCATCTCATACCATCTGTTCCCATATAATTACCAATGAAAGCATATTGGGAAAACTCATATAATCCACGGAAAAGAGAAAATCCAGGATAAAGTTCCATAACTATAATCCAGCCTCCTACAAAGTCATGACAGCGTTTACCAGAAGATTAGCATACAAAAGTAAAAAACAAAACCAAACAAAATATCAGGAGAAATAGAGGCAAAACAATCCGAGCACTATCTCAATTTTAACATTATTCTTGACACAGAAGAGAAGGAAAGGAGAAGAAGTTGATTTTCTTCGACTAATGAAAGAATACAGCTCCCATGCTACTTGGTAAAGGAAGGGAATATTAGAAGGAACACAGTAATTTGTTCCCTATTTTCATTCAAAGCCTGGAGACACTAGGGAACGGTTGCTAACCCTTGAATTCTTCCATCCCCTCATTTCCTTTTACATATGTATAATCCATCCCCCCAGGGTATGGTAAGACTACAAACTGAAGACAGTAAATTAGTAAACCAACATTGCAGCAGCAAATCCAACAGAAAAATGTAAAAAGACAATTGTTGTTTATATTTTATTTTGGAGTACTGTAGTAGAGTCCTCCATACTTAAATTAGTACCTTCTCACCCCATTGAAGCCACTTATATTGAATACAGTCAGGAGAAAGAACGAATCTTATAGTCGGGATGCAGTGGTAGAGAATGATGATGGGCTGAAGCACTCTAACCACTTAACTTTCCTTCTTTTGAAGGATTCATGAATATGAATTTTTCTTCTCTCCTGAACCTTTAGCGCCTTTCACCCTACCTTCTTAAATATCCCCTGACAAATCTTTTGGCCCCTCCTGTCCACCCTTTCTTTCACAGACGATATTCTCCTCCCATTTATGATTTAACAATATTTAATATTTCCTGAGAGCTCTAGGAAAAGAGACAGCCATGCCATTAAATTTCACTGTAGCAATTGAATGATGCATTCCCCTCAAAAGGTCCCTAATGAACTGCCGGTCAATGCATTGCTTCAATAAATTATCATTAATCTGGAGGGTGACTCGGTATTGTAACTATGAGAATCATGATTTATAGTTCCAACTAGATGATCAAAGAGTTAGCGAGATATCCTTAAATTTCCTGAACTTACTGGGAAATGACTCATCCTGGAGAAAGAACTGGAAAAGGAATGCTGCCAAGAGTCCGTTTGCAAACACCATCATATAGCCGATGACTGTTACAATGTCAAGTAAGAAGAATTAGTCATATCATGTTTGTTGCTGAAAGTTAATATGAAAAATTGGTTCATCCTTGCAATATTAACAGCAAGTTCTATTGCATATATCAAACCTGTGGCTGTCTTAACATTCGAGAAAAACGCAGCAACTAGAAAAGCAAGGGACACTTGCAAGTTTATGTAAATGAAGTAAAACACGAACTGGATGCTGTAATCATTAACCAAAAAGAACTTCAAGCCTGCAAAAAGCGAAAAGGGGAAAAAAATGAAATTTGTATCAGGCAACTCCAATTAACAGCAAGGCTCAACTGAGTAGCTGTAAAATTTACCTACTAATGAGCCGAAAATCACAAAACATAACATGTATAGAGCAGATACGACCAAAAAATAAGCATAAGAAATCATCCAATAGGGAACATCCGCAAGTCCATGCATTTTCATCATGATTCTTAGTTTCTGCTGCTTCTCATAGACTAGAGCTATCAAAACAACCTGCACACAATCAATCATAAAATAAATATGACGAGCATAAAGAATTAAATAGGATCATATGATAAATAAGAAGATAACTCTGTATAAAGGCTGATAGTACATGCTATTATTGTGTCACAAATTAATAAGATAAACTTAACCAGGCATGATAGTAACGAAAATAAACATTGGAGGAGTTTCAGAAATACTGATCCTCAAAAGGTGCATTAACACTCAGAAAAATCTCATGATTGACAAAGTGCCGAGTCAAAGAAGCCTGACACTATGAAAAGAAGTTTACTCACATGTTTACTATGATGAATTCTTGCAAGTATTTCTTGGAAAAACTGAATTAACAGTTTAGAAATCTTAAAGAACTAATATTTCAATAGCTCTCCCATCAAATAAATCTGTCTTTATTCTCGTACACGAACCAAGAAATAAACCATTTTCAGCTTAAAAGAAAGACTTAATACTCATACTGTGTGACTAAATAAGGTGTTAACTTTCACTCCTCATGCCTCCAACACATAAAATGAGTAAATAATAACCAAGGCAGTTGGTGACTGCAAAAGTTGTCTAGGAAATGGATAGCTGGCAAGTTGGCATCAACGATAGCATTACCAGAAAACAGTTTTGTCTGCCATGGAGATGGTCAATTGAACAAGTTCCATTAAGATAGAACTGGAAATATTAACTTACAGGAAAAAGTTGTGAAACCACCCATGTAAAGAATAGTGGTCCCAGTAGAGAAGCAAAGTCCAGCCTGAGTTTTGTTTCTGGTTTGGGCATTTCTTTGACAAACTCGAGCAACATTCTTGCTGAAGGTCCAAGCAAAAACTGAAGGTAGGCATTTGATGCCTGTACATAACATTTAGCAAGAATTTAACACATCAATTACATGAATAGGTTCAGTATAACTACAATTAGCCTTTCATAAATAATCAACACAGATTGCAAACGTAGATACTCATTCCTTTCATTCAAGAAGAAGTGCAATGTGAAGCAAATCAGTCTGATGACCTTTGAATTGCTAGTGGGATAAGGAACACACAACTTGATATTTATTAGTAATGGTCAATGTTGAATCAATATGGTTCTTGCCAATTAACTGGACAATTCGACAGCATGACGAGCTCACAATTACATTTGTCAATGCAAGAGAACTTATTTCATCCAGTTCCACTACGAAGCACAATTATGATTAGAATTACCACTTCCAGCTCTTTCAAAAAACAGCTTCTTCTTGTAATTATTAAATACTACTCTTCTCTAAGCTTACTAAGAGAGTAAGGAAATTAGACAATCTATAGTATGGTCTAATGAGCAGTCAAAAGTATATGGACAGGATTATGGTCTGTAAAGCTAGTACCAATATCTAGACAAGGCAGTCATAAAGTATTAAACTAAAGACAAGTCTCTTTCCGACCTTAATGCATACCAGCAGATAGACTGATGTCTCAAAACATATGTCAATTTATTTGAGAGATTACGAGCATCATAATGGAGGGGAAAAACAGAACAACAAAGGTAAAACTAAATGCACTGAGAACTCCAAATATTCATCCTATGCCTTATCATGACCTACTCAAGTAGACGGAATTAATTTTCATGAATCTCTTAATATCTATTAAGGATTTCCTTCACTGTGATATGATCAACAATACAAAATTTACGAGGGTCAAGGACAATTTGCATACAGAAAAACATGACAGTAGAAAGTGGAAGGTTTACCAAATTCACCGAACGAGGAACCCTTGTCAATGCCATAGGTTGATTTCCTGTGTCATTCTTATAGGTAGAGTTATACCAAATATTTACACTGAAACTATTTCTATTTGAATCAAGGAAATCATATGCTGCAAAAAAAGAGATCACACAAAGTTAAGACGATACTGGAATAGCATGGTTTACATAAGGACATTTATGCAGAGGGCACCAGAAAAACCTGCTATTATCTCATTTATCTTTCCCTCTGAATTTCCTTTCCTGTAACCTTTATAAAGCTCATCATTGATCTCATCAGAACTATTACGCCACAAGTGCAAACCTTTTAGACAACTTATCTCTGCAGCAGACAATTAACAAAGCTATAAACTATATAAACTCAATATGGAAAAGGCATAAGCTTGTTTGTGAGAAGGATCTAACTTTTTTTGACATTGCCCGACTACTTGTATATATATCAGCCTTAATCTAAGACGTGATATCAATGCATGTGCTTATCTTCGCATCAGTTACAAATGCATCAAGTAAGAACCTAAGAATTCAATCAAATGGTTCGAAAAGCATGTTTGGGTTGAACTATAACATCTCAAAGCTAAAATATCTTCCATAATAGAAACTTTTCCTACTGGGATCACACCATAGCCACGACATTTCGACTCAAGTTCTCTGGCTAAAGCTTAATCTTACCCTACATGCATAAGTTATGCACCAAAACTGGTCAACTTTTTCAACCTAAGCATTATGCATTCTTCCTCAATTTAGACATGCAATATCTAACATCAAAAAAGTTAAGGCTAGTCAAAAAGCAGTAATGAACATAAGTTGACTACCTTGCTGAACAGCTACAGAACCAATATCTAATGGAATAGAAAATGTGGAGTTTGGAGAACACTGCGATTGAACGTTGTAGACTGGCAGGTTGGAGAAGAAAGCTCCCTCAAGAAAATTCATATACTCAGTTTGTGACTCAGAACCCTGAAAATTTGAAATATGATTCATCATCAAACAAAGAGTAAATTCTGAAACAACAACATACCCGGTGTAATCTCACAAGTGGGGTCTGATGAGGGTAGGATGTACGCAGATCTTACCCCTGCCTCGTAGAGATAGAGAGGTTGTTTCCCATTCACCCTCAACTAAGGATCTCAAGAAATGCGAAAATAAAATAAGCTAAATGGAGAGAGAGAGAGGCTCACCAAGACATTATATGCTAAGCTATAGAAAATGTCAGAGGAATTTAGAGTTGATCCACTGCTGAACAAATTTCTTCGCATACCTATCAAATTCCATTGTACTTATTAGACATACATTAGAAAAGGTATCAGAGAAAATATTCAATTCACTTTTAGTATACTAGGATCACAGTAAAACAATTCATACTTTCTCCAAAAGTCTGATTAGTTCCAGTCAGAAGTATAGTAGCTGGACAAGAACCCGATAATTTGCACGAATCATCAGGTAAGTCCCCGTATGAAGTAAAATCAGTTCGTACAGCACGATACTCTGGTGCCGGAATCTGTAACAAGGCAGGCCATTCCGGTGGGCTAGGAATTGGACAGCTGCTGACTTGGTCCACATCTGAGTATTCAATACCACATACTTGTTCACATTTTCCATCACCATTTTGGTCAACACATTTGCAACCACATTTGTTTGATGGTTTATCCAACTCTTTGTTGACCAAATTCTGAATGAGAACTAGCAATACACATAGTATTATAGGGACCAATATGAGGCGAATATTTGACCTGACATCTCTTTTCTGCAACACAGAAAGTAAAAAAATCATCCAATTTTTGCTTCAATTATACAATGTAATTTATCAAAAACACATAATTAAATAAACCTGAAAAGTCAAATTCTTTCTGAGCAAAGCATTGGCTTGAGTCGAAAAGCTTGCTGGACCATGCACCGAATCCGCCATTAACGAAGTGAAATTATTTTGATTTTTTATTTTTAAATTTGTCTGAAAGTTAGTGAAAGAAAGTTCGTTGAGAAATCTCCATTTTTTGATTTTTGAGAAGTCGGAATTCAGAATGAAGAGGCGCTTCATTCAATCCTTTATATAGCAGTTGACGATAGTCATTTTACTTTTGAACTTAAGTAGGTTGACGAAATTGCCCCTTCGTGTCGTGAAGGAGGCTGCCTAAATGACTAAACTGCCCTTTTACATCACACGGTCTTGTTTAGAATATATACGCGCCGGAAATAATTTTTTCTCTTGAAGAGCTCAAATCAAATATATCTGCTTTATATATTTGATTTTTGCTATGTTTTATTTTAATCAAGGGTATGTTAAAATTATCTTTTTGCTTTTATCAGGTAGAGGTGAGATATGTGTACATTTTTTTTTTCAAATTTTAATTATGAAATCATACTGAATATGTTATTATTGTTGTCAATTTCGATAGTATTACTTCTTCCATTGCTGCCAAATTAACAATTTTCAGCATTTTCGTTATATAATAAGTATAGTTTAATTATGTAGTTCTTTGAATGGACAATTTAATTATTCGTTTTCTATTTTTAGTGTCAAAAGCTTTTGAAACAGATAAAAAAAGTCACATGTCTCACCAAAAAAAAAAAGTAAAAAAATCATTCTACTTGAAGTCACATTCGAATTGAAGTCGTCATGAATTATTATCAAATCTTCTATTCAAAGTCTAACTATTAAAATAAGTCACAATTTATTGAATCGCTCATCCAGACACGGATTCAAGAAAAAGTGAATGACAAATACATTTGCCCCATCATGTATTGTTTAATATTCAAAGGTTTTTGGAAACAACATCTCTACATTTTTAAGATAATCGTTAGGTCTGCGTACACTCTACCTTTCTCAAATCCTGCTTTTGGGGCTATATTAGGTTGTTGTTGTTGTATGTATTGCTTAATACCGAGGGTCTTTCGAAAACAGTCTCTTTGCCTCCTTAAGATAGTGATAGAATCTGCGTACACTCTACTCTTTTCAGAACCCGCTTTTGAAACTATATTGAGTTATTGTTGTTGTTGTATGTATTGCTTGATACGAATTGAGTTATGTTAAACTTTTTCTTCTTCGACGTAGTTTCATTTTCTTAACTTAGAAGACAGCACGAAAGTTCATGAAACTTTAATGTAAGTAAAATAAATAAACAGGAAATATATTATTTGTTTATTTTTTTGGACCACAGATTAAACAGCTGATTTCATCTTCTTCAGTTGAATAACCGCCCCAAACTACTCTTTTCTCTCGAAATACTTGTCGTCTTTATTAATTATTTTTTTTATTACCTTTAATAGTAATTATTTTTTAAATTTGAAAATACAAAACACATCAATTATGACACAAGTAAATATTCAATAAAAATAGATCATATCTTAATACATAAATAGGACAAAATAGTTAAACACCTCTCTTAATTAATATTTTCTTAAGAGATGTATAAATAAAAAACACAATTAATATTTTGAGACATAGGAAGTAATTAATAAGCATTTCTTGAATTTTATTTCACATAAAATAATTGAATGATATCTCCCTCAACGATACCCAATATTTTTTTTTAATTATCAAACATCAAAAAATAAGTGAGAGAACCACTTATAATATAGTACTTCAATAATTAGTTCACTTCTTTGAACAGGGAACTTATTTTAATCATCAAAAGCCTTGGAATCAGATTTCTTTCTTATAAACAAACAAGGCATCAAAGAGAGAGAGATCAATAACTCATTATTTTAATCGAAATCACAGTGCATCATGATTGATTTATAGCCTAAATTAAAGACGATAGTGGCTGATATCAAATTTAAAATTGAAATATAAGGGATCTTTATTTGATTATATGTAGGATAAATAAGGATTATACTTTAATTACTCGTGAGATAAGTAAGGCAACTAATTATTTTATCAGACGAAAACAGTTCAATTGAACCCTTGTCTAAATCTATACATAGTGGTGAAGAGTAGTATTAATGAGCTCTTTGGATGACTATCAATTTAGTTCATTTCAACATTTTCACCCCTAAACAGCTAAATTCCTGCATATTATTTCAGCAACTCTGCCAAAAAAATTAGTTGAGTTACATTTGTAAATTTAAGAGACAATTATACAGAAAAATTGTACCCGGTATGAATGTCGAACAAAGAAAGCAATATCTACGTCATTAAGCAGGAAAAGGTTTTAAAAGGAGTTTTGTGTTGGAAAAATTTGGAGAGCAAGACAACTAAGAAACAATCACTCAAATGATATCTGCAGAGTCACAAGCAACGTATCCATATGAGTAGCCATTTACATATATAAACATATGAAACAAATATTAGGAGGCCAATGATACAAGAATATCCAGCTCAGAATTAACCAAGAATTAGCAGGGAAAATGTTAAAAATTAATTCAGTTTGTTAGTTGAGTTTGAGATGAAATTCTATGTGGTTACATGTATTCAGTAAACGTAGGCCTTAGCTGTCGATATAAATAGGACATTGATGTATACATTACACAATTCTGGAATTCTATAACACTCTTGTCTCAATTTCTTCTTCTTCCATCTCTTGACTGGAATTCTCGAACTATTCTGCTAGTTCCTGACCTAGTCTAACAATTACTTGAACTCAATCTTTCGAGTTCCTGCTTTTGGTATCAGTGAATAAAATGTAATATAGATTGGTTCTGATATGAATGTCAAGAGAGAACATTGAAAGCATGAGCATTGCGAGCAACGTTGATAAACACGTCCTCCAAAGTTGTATCAGCCAGACCCCAAGCATAAACTGTGAATCGACTCTTTGCTTTCTCAACAGCTTGAAATACATCTGCAATTCTAACCTCTTGCTTTGGCAACTCAAACTTCTGTGTCCCTGATATATGGTATATCTTGTTGGCATTTGGGGATAGGCATCGCACCATGTGCTCCACTTCCTCCTCGTTATCTGATGATGTTGTCATCGTAAACACATAAGACCCTCCGTATCTTGCCTTCAACTGTTATCCAACAGGGGAATACATGGTCAGAACAGTTTGACACTTGAAAAGAAGCAGATGGGGAGGTCAAAACTGACTCAGCCCTGGCAATCATTTCCCTTCATTCGTACTTAAGTGCACGCATTATAATAATTAGTATAAGAAGCATATCTGACTACAGAATCTCACCCGCATGGGAAGGCACAGTGGCGCATCACAGCATCAATAATAGAAATATACAGAATTTCTTAAAAGCTTGAAATTACCTCTTTGGGATTTCCTATGCACTGCAAGCTGCCATCAACGAATATACCTAGTCGATCACATAAATGCTCCACTTCTTCCATGGAATGAGCTGAAATTATTATCCTTATGAGTAGCCATATTAGTGATCTCATTAACCAGTGGTAAGAAAGGAACAAGGAAAGCATTCAGGCGTGTGAAGTGCAACATATGTTGGGCTTGGTGTGAAATTCACATATGAATCAATGTGGAATGACAATAAACTGGTGTACAATGCATATATCCCATTATCATCTATCAGTACCCTTCATACAACTCGTTAGTACTGCCTGAGTGCACATAGTTTATTCATGTCAAAGGGGAAACAAAGAAACAAGATAAAGTATGTTAAATTACTAGTGAGAATAATTGCTCTATCTTGCTTTGCACGCTTGACAACATTCCACAAGTTACTTCGTGAAGATGGATCCAGTCCAGTGCTGGGCTCATCCATGTAGACAACCTGAAAAGTTTCATAAGCCACAAGCATATGAATACACATCTCGGAATGTCTTCTCATGAGGATGGATGATAGGACTAACATACCTTGGGATCTCCAATCAGTGAAATAGCAACACTTAGCCTCCTCTTCATTCCTCCACTGTATTTACCAGCTTGCTTGTCAGCAACACCTCCATGAAACAAGTTGACACTCTTAAGAGATTCTTCAACTGCCTGTAGGCAGAAAAGTATAAGTAACCAAATATGTATATATATGCTTTGGATGAGGAGTCATGTCTATCAAGATTTTGTCTTTCAAGTTGCCTTGATTGTTCATTGCCCGTAAGGAATCAACCAATTGCTTGTGCTATTGATTGAATAATATCAGTAAAGATATCCTGGAGTTGAGGAATACAATCAATTTAATCAGTTATGCTAATTGGCTGTAACTTAGGCTGAATCCAGATTTCTGCTGTAACAGATTTTGAGTGATAAGTTCAACTTTACAGGCACTCATTAGCCAGAGTAGAAGTGAAGAAGTGAGCCATTAACCTACTCGTGTCAAGTCTGCTCCTTTAAGATTTTTAAGTCTTCCATAGAAAAGTAGGTGCTCCCTTCCTGTTAATACTTCCCAAAGCAAGCTGAAATTAATTCCCAAATGAAAATGACAATTAGTAGTAGGACAATGATAATTGCAGAAAGGGGGAGGGATCAAATGTCAACTTGACTTGAGAGAAGATCAGTTCTTACTCATGCTGCGGACACACGCCCATGTTGGTGTATATCATATCCATTTCTGTTCGTATATCCATACCGTGAGCATATGCAGTACCGGAGCTTGGTTTTATGAGCCCAATCATCTGTTAGTAGAAAATTATCACTCGAGGGTGTAGAGTTTTCATTTTAGGCAATCTAAATACATAAAAAAGAATCAGTATGCAACACATCTGACTGCAAAATGAAGGGCAGTCAGAATGTGTTTTTAAAGTTAATACACTTATAAGATCACATCGTTTAGTGACTAAAACTTAAGATATATCTAGCACAACACAGACAACAGAACTGACCATGTTAATAAAAGTAGTTTTGCCAGCACCATTGGGACCTAGCATACCAAAACATTCCCCTTGAGGCAAAGCAAGTGACAATCCTCTCACTGCAAATTTCTCAGGGTTTCCATCTTTCCCTGGATAAACCTTTTTCAAATTGTCACAAATGATGGCATGACTTGTACTTGATTCGAGCAACTGTTCAACTCTCTCCCTCTATTGAAAGGAGGTTCCGTATGGTTAGTTTTGAAGACAGGGACAAACATATCCTGCGAAAATGTTTTTCACTAGAAATGTTAAATGTTTACCTCCTGAGCAACATCAGGCTTCTCCATTTGTACGAAAATTTTAGACCCCTGCCTTCTAAAACTATGTTTCCTGAAGGAAGGTGAAGGCTTCTTTCGGAAGTAACACAAGAAAAATAGGGGATCTTTCCCTGATGATGCAATCTGATCAACGTAATAAGCAAGAAAGAGAAGCATCAACCACTGCACCAACATAATTATTAGGACCTCCTTCATTCCATTTTCTCCATCACTCAAATCTTTCCATCTCATACCATCTGTTCCGATATAATTACCCTTGAAAGCATATTGGGAGAACTCATAAAATCCACGGAAAAGAGAAAATCCAGGATATAGCTCCATAACTATAATCCAACCTCCTACAATGTCATGAAAGCGTTTACCAGAAGATTAGTATACAAAAGTGAAGCAAAATCCAACAAAAATATTTTAAACAACTCCAACAAAATATCAGGAGAGATAAAGGCAAACGAAACAAAGCAGTATCTCAATTCTGACATTATTTTTGGCACAGAGGGGAAGGAAAGGACAAGAAGTTGATTTTCTTCACCTAATGAAAAATATAGCTTCCGTGCTCCTTGGTAAAGAAAGGAAAGTTAGGAGGTTAACAGTACTTTGTTCCCAATTTTCATTCAAAGCCTGGAGATTTTAAAAGGCATTAACATGAAGGTCCCTAACCCCTGAAATTGTTCCACTCCCTCATTTATTTCTTCCCCTCTCCTACTACGTATCTATAATCCAGCCTTCTATGGTATGGTAAAACTACAATCTGAAGACAGCATATCAGAAAATTGAACATCTTGCAGCAGTAAATTCAACAGAAATTGTAAAAAGATAAAGTTAATTTGGGAGTACTATAGTAGAATCCTACCAAACTTGAATTAGTACCCCCACACCCAATAACTTAAATTATTATACATGGTAGAGAATGATGATGGGCTGAAGCCCTCTAACCATTCAACCTTTCCTTCTTTTGAACTTTTGCATATATCATGCATATGAATCCATCTTCTGTCGTGACCCTTTACCGTCTTTCACCCTACCTTCTCAAACATCCCTTGACCAATCTTTTGGCCCCTCCTGTCCACTCTGTTAAACAACCACCCCATGAGTGGTAATAACGACAAGAACAGTAGGTTTGCAGTAGCATTAGGACAAATGGTACTCCTAATTGTATTGCCCTAAAACAACATGGCAGGAGTGGACTCCTCTTCTCGGGAAGCCTAATGGTTTGGGAGACGTCAATTCCCTGGATTTTCTGGCTTTCCTTTCCCTTCAACCATCCACTCTTTTAATTCCCAAAATATATATAATCCAGAATCCGTTCAATCTCCAATGCAGGTTCCACTGAGAAGGGAATACTCTTCGTGTCCAAAGGTGAACAAAGCCTTAGCTTCCCTTAAACAAAATTTAGTATTTCATGAGAGGTCTAGTAAGCAGATAAAAGAAACAACCATTAATTTCCACTTTAGAAATTGAATGATGCAATCCCCTCAAAAGGTCCAAATGAACTGCAGGTCAGTACAAATGTACTGCTTCAATAAAACATAGTTGTCATCAATTTGGAGGGTGACTAGGTGGTGCAACTATGACAATCATCATTTATAGTTCCAGCTAGATGATCAAAGAGTTAGTGAGACAGCCTTAATATTCCTGAACTTACTGGAAAATGACTCATCCTGGAGAAAGAACTGGAAAAGGAATGCTGATAAGAGTCCGTTTGCAAACACCATTATATAGCCGATGACTGTTACAAAGCCAAGTAAGCAGAATCAGTCATATCATATTAGTTGCTGAAAGTTAATACGAAAAAAATCGTTCGTCCTTCTCATAAACGTTCTCTTTCATATGCGCAGTTCTTGCAATATTAACAGCACTTCTAAAGCAGACACCAAACCTGTGGCTGCCTTGACATTAGAGAAAAACGCAGCAACTAAAAAAGCAAGGGACTGTTGCAAGTTTATGTAGAGGAAGTAAAACACGAACTGGATGGCGTAATCATTAAGTAAAAAGAACTTCAAGCCTGCAAAAGGGAAAAAGGGGAAATGAAGGAAATTTGTATCAGACAACTCCAGTTAACAGAAAGGGCTCAACTGAGTAACTGTAGCATTACCTACTAATGAGCCGAAAATCACAAAACATAACATGTATATAGAAGCTACAAACAGAAAATAAGCATAAGAAATCATCCAATAGGGACCATCCCCAAGTCCATGCATTTTCATCATGATTCTCAGTTTTTGCTGCTTCTCATAAACTAGAGCTATCAAAACAACCTGCACATAATTAATCATGCAATAAGCATGACGAGCATAAAAGATTAAATAGAATCATATGATTAATTAAAAGATAACATTTGTATAAAGGCTAATAAGTATATGCTATCACACTGATACAAATTAATAGATAAACTTAACCAGGCATCATAGTGTTTCTAAAGAAAATAACCTGTGAGGAGTTACAGAGATACTAAAAGTTGAAAGCTGCAGTATATTCTGACAAACCTCATGATTGACAAAGTGTTGAGCTAAAGGCCCGTCACTGTATGACGAATGAACACAAAATTTAAGAATGTAAAGAAGAATGTTGAATCTTGTGATCTTAAAATAAAGGTGTGTACAACATACCAAAAGTACCCTTTGAATCTTGTGGTTTTAAACATGCCATGTCATTTCTACACAGGAATGTAAAATGCGAATGTTGGAGATAAAAACTTACTAATAAATATACAAGAAGACAGTCTTTTGAAACAAACTAAAAATGGAAATAAGTCACATAAGGAAATCGAGGGTGCAAAATTTCCTTAGCACTTCTATCGAATAAATCAGAATTTTATTCTCGTACATGAACCAAGAAATAAGCCGTGTTGAATAAAAAAAAACAGGACTTAAAACTCATATAGTGTGACTGAATAAAGAGTTAGCTTTCACTCCTCATGACTCCAAGGCATAAAATGAGATTAATACTAAATAAGGCAGCTGATGAATGCCAAGAAAGTTGTCTAGGAACTGAATTGCTGACAAGTTGGCATCAGTGGATAGCATTAACAGAAAATAGATTTGCCTGACATGATTAAGATGGTAAATTGAACAATCACGATAGAACAGAAACAAAACATACTTACTTACGGGAAAAAGTTGTGAAACCACCCATGTAAAGAATAGTGGTCCCAGGAGAGAAGCAAAGTCCAGAGTGAGTTTTGTTTCTGGTTTGGGCATTTCTTTGACAAACTCAAACAATATTCTTGCAGAAGGTCCAAGCAAAAACTGAATGTAGGCATTTGATGCCTGTACATAGCATCAGCGAAATTCATACTTGAGTTACTTGAATAGGTTTATTACAATTATAACTAGTCTTTGACAAATAATCAACACAGATTGTAGATGTAGATATTCATTCCATACAGTCAAGAAGAAGCATGAAGATTACATGACATTTGAATTGCTAGTGGGATAAGGAACAGACAACTTGATATTTCTTAGACAATTTGATACAATTTGGTTCTTGCCAATTAACTAGACAATTTGACAATATGACGAGCTCACAGTAAAATTTGTCAATGCAAATGAAGTTATTACGTTCATTTTCATAATCAAGTATAACACAAATATGTTCAGGGTTATCACGCCAGACACCTCCAACAACAGCTGCTGCATGTCATAATCAAGTATGACTCTCTTTAACTTACTAAGAGGGTAAGGAAATTAGACAATATAGAGTATTGTCCAACGAGCAAATCAAAAGTAAGATGCTCAACTGGATTATGGTCCCGTCCAGCTAGTACCAATAACTAGACAAGGCAGTCATAGAATATAAAATTAAGAAGAGTCTCTTTCTAGCTTTAAAAGCATACATCAAATCTTATTTATATATCTGTGCGTGTGGGAGTAGATATGAAATGCATTTAATTATTCATACAGACTCATATCTCAAGACAAATAAAATGTATTTGAGAGATTAAGGGCATCACAAAGCAGGGAAAGGGGAACAACAATGTTAAAGCTAAATGCACTAGAGTTCTCAAACTATTCATCCCTTGCCTTGTCATGCCTTACTCTAGTAAATGGAACTAATTTTTGGGAATCTCTTAATACTATTGAGCATTCCCTTTACTTTGCTACGATTATGACAATACAAACAAAACATACAAGGGTCAACGGTAATTTGCCTACAAAAGAGCATGGGAGTAGAAATTGGAAGATTTACCAAATTCACTGAACGAGGAACCCTTGTCAATGCCAAAGGTTGATTGCTTTTGCCATTCCTATAGGAAGAATTATACCAAATACTCACATTGAAACCATTTCTATTTGAGTTAAGGAAGTCATATGCTGCAAAAAAGGAGATCACACATAGTTAACATGATACTGAAATAGCATGATTATGCTTAACGACATTCATGCAGAGAGCACTAGAAAAACCTGCTATTATCTCGTTTATCTTTCCCTCTGGATTCCCGTTCCTGTAACCTTTATACAGCTCATCATTGATCTCATAAGAACTATTACGCCACAAGTGTAAACCTTCTAAACAACTTATCTCTGCAGCAGAAATTAACAAAGCTTATAAACCTAATATCGAGAAGACATAAGATTGTATGTGAGGAAGGGTCTAATTTTCTTTGACAATACTCGACTACTTGTATATATAGAAGCTTCAATCTTAAACAGGATGACGGTGCAGGTGCTCATCTTCCCATTGTTTACATTTGTCAACGTAGAAATCTAGGAATTCAACCAGATAGTTTGAGAAGTATGTCCGGTGATACTACAACATCAAAGCTAAGATCTTCCGTAATAGAATCTTATCCTACTTGGGTCACACCACAACCATGAAATGTAGTTTCAACTTCTATAGAAACCCACCAAAAGAGGTCTACTTTTTCAGCCTAAGCCTTGTGCCTTTGTCCCGAAATCTGAGTTACACATGCAATATCTAAACATCAAATTGGTTAAGGTTAGTTAGAAAGCAGTAATGAACATAAATCGACTACCTTCCTGAACATCTACGGAACCAAATTCTAAGGGAAGAGAAAATGTGGAGTTAGGAGAACACTGCGACCGAACGTTGTATACTGTCCGGTTAGAGAAGAAAGCTGCCTCAAGAAAATTCATATAATTAGTCTGTGACTCGGAACCCTGAAAAGTTGAAAAGTGTTTCATCATCAAACAAAGAGTAAATTTTGAACCTCAAGGTACATACCAAAACAGAATAAGCTGAATGCAGAGAGGCTCACCAAGACATTATAGGCTAAGGTATAGAAAATGTCAGAGTAATCTAGAGTTGATCCACTGCTGAACAAATTTCTACCCATACCTATTAAGTTCCACATTATTGGACATACATTAGGAATCATATCTGAAAAATAATACTCAGTCCACTTCTAGTATACAAAAAACAATTCATACTTTCTCCAAGAGTCTGATTAGTTCCGGTCAGAAGTATAGTAGCTGGGCAGGAACCCGATATTTTGCACGAATCATCGGGCAAGTCTCCATATGAAATAAAATCATTTTGTACAGCACGATAAGTTGATTTTGGTATCTGTAACAAGGGTGGCCATCCCAGTGGGCTAGGAATTGAACAGCTGATGGCTTGGTTCAAATCCGAGTATTCGATACCGCATACTTCTTCACATTTGCCTTCATCATTTTTGCCAACACATTTGCAGCCGCATCGGTTCCATGGTTTATCCAACTCTTTATTGACCCAATTTTGAAGGAAAACTAGCAATAAACAAAGTATTATAGGGACCGAGATGAGGCGAAAATTTGACTTGAAATCTCGTTTCTACAACAAAATGAGAAAGAATCACGAAAGTAGACATACTATTTCAGAGTAGAATCATGAAAAATGATACAGAAACAATACGTTAACATATATCACATTTATAAACACATAAAATTTTTAAATTGTGTTGCAAAAACAGAATTTAACCATATTTTTGAGATAGCATCAAAAACACAGAACCAAACCTGAAAAGTGAAATTCTTTCTGAGCAGAGCATTGGCTTGAGTGGAGAAGCTCGTTGGACCATGCACCAAATCCGCCATGGTCGCATTAATTCTGAATGCAAGTGTTTTATTTTTGAACTTTTTTTGAAGTTAGTGAAAGGAAGTTCGTTGAGAAATCATTCAGTGGCCAGTGCACCGAATCTCCTTTTATGTGCACTATTAAGTGTAGTTGGTGGTGGGCTTGCTAGGCCACGGATACTTTATGGGGTGATATTGTGTGGTTTGAGTTAAATTCACATGTTTTTTTCTTAAAATGGCTATTTGTAGCTTCCCAATTTTTTCGAAATTTTATTTACATATTTAACAATTTTTTCCTCAATTAAGTTTTACATGACCCATTACCACGATTTATGGGTCAATTTCCAAAACTCGCTATGTGCTATTCGCATTGTCTAAATATTTATGACAATCGAAGCCCTTAATTAGCTTCTTTTTTTTTATATGTGTGTCTCTAAACTCGCAACGGGAGTAAATCGAGACCATCATCTGCCTTCATCATATTCGTCCCGTTGTTACTTAAAAACTAAATAAGCTATGTACCGTGAAGATCTGTCCAATGATTGGGGAATTCAAGGAAATCAGTGGAATAAGCAAGTACAAATAGCCATCAAATGCGGATCTCATCAAATATGTATAATACTTCCTTCCCCCGGTTCACTATATTAGTTTTTTTTTATTTGTCCAATTTAAAAAATTAAAAAATAATTTATTATTTATATCTATTTTACCCTTATTAATGCTTTAATTAGTTTCAACTTATTTTTCAACATAAATGACTTATAATAATTAGGAATAATATGATAAATTTATCATTTTATTTATCAATTTTTAAAGAACGTTCCAAGTTAAATATGAGCAAATAAACATGGACGGAAAAGAGTAAGGACTTGTTTGACCATAAATTACGGAAGTAATTTTTGTATTTTTTTTTTGCCAAATATTTATTTGACCATAGAAATTATATAGTTTTGGGAGACGAGTTTTCAAATCCCAAAATCTGCTTCAATCCTGTTTTTAGGCCAAAATGATTGTTGGTTTTTAAAAAAATTTAAAACTTCCTCTCCAAATTTTTATATTTTGTAAAAAGCACATCTAATATTATTTTAGATTTATTTTGCTTGATTTGTACGAATTTACTTCACACTTATTTTCCTTGATTTGTATTAAAAAAAATCTTCAATTTATAAACCCTTGTCAATATATGAGGTTCTCATTTCATATATTGAATAATATTTTGCTTATAGTAATTAATATACTATAATCAGTCCTTCACTTCTATGACCAGACAACTTGTTCGTTTTAAGAGGTAAAAAGCCTTTGAATCAGAATTAAATAAAACTTATTTATTCTAAAAAAAAGAGAAGTGTTTTATTTCACTCGAAATCACAGTGCATCGATCATTACGGACTAAATTAATAAAAAAATTCGATTCAAAGTATAATGATTAAAATAAGCTACAATTAACTTACATGAATGCGAATTCAACAATTGTAATTCAAATATTGTAGTGTCATCAATCATCATTAAAATTGTTAGTTAAGACTTTGGGTATAAAGGATTTTAATGTAACCATAAGTTATATCCATAATCCAATAATATTGTATTATCATCATTAAATTGTTAGAAAGAAAATGGATTTAATATTTTTCTGATTGATCATAGAAGTTTTATACACTAG
This sequence comes from Jaltomata sinuosa, assembly GCA_003996215.1. Lineage (NCBI taxonomy): Eukaryota > Viridiplantae > Streptophyta > Magnoliopsida > Solanales > Solanaceae > Jaltomata > Jaltomata sinuosa. The sequence continues at coordinate 2,080 of QJPP01000121.1, read as the reverse complement.
ACTTTACGAGTACAGACGGATTAATTACAACACTAGCAAAGCATACTAAAGGTATTTTCAATTGTATTTTCATTATATTAAATTGTTATTATTGTTTCTTCCCTTGTTGCTAAACAATTTCAGCATTTTTGAGATATAAGGTGTGTTTGGTAGGGAGGAAAACATTTTTAAAAAAATATTTTTTAATTTTCTCATATTTGATTGGTCAAATATTTTGAAAAATATCTTTTTTAGAAAGAAAAAAAAAGCTCTTTAAGAACCAGAAAAATGATTTTCCTAATGGAAGTAAGAAAAACAAGTTGCATAAATAACTTTCAAGTACATTGTCTCCTTTCCACCATCCAACGTCCCGAACCCCCCATCCTTTGACCATTTCACCCCTCTCCAACCCCGAACCGACACTCGCCACCTTATCTACCCTCATAATATTTTGCTAACTTACATATAAATACTCTTGGGTTATTATTTTTTTACTTACTTACAGAACACTAGAAAATAAGTACAAAGCTCACTTATTTTTCAAAAAAATATTTTCTAGGAAAATATTTTCCATCCTACCAAATACACCCATAATATAGTACTTACTAGTTCAATTAGTTCTTTGACCAGTCAATTTATTCTTTTTCTATTTTTAGTATCAAAAGCCTTTGTATCAGATTTAAAAAGTCATACGTCTAGGGAAGTTATTATTCTACGAATTGATGTCGCCATGAATTATTTAGCATAATATTAGTATATTCAAAGTCTAAAGATTACTAAGTCACAATTAATTCATTTGAACACTGAATATTCATGAAAAGTGACAAATACATTTGCTCCAAATTCTGTTGTCTAGTATACGAGCTTGAATTTATATTATATATTAATTCCTTGTCATTTTGAGGTGGTTTCAGTTACTTAACTTGGAAGAAAGCATGAAAGTTCATGAAACATTGACGTACATAAATTCAATTAAACAAAGACAGTATGTGGAAGAAATTGGTTTTGGGTATATATATATATATATATATATATATATATATATATATATATATATGGTGAAAATCGTTTACACCCCCGAACTTTGTTTTAAAAATCAAACACCCCCTTTAATTTTGAACAATAATCATTCTCCCCCCTTTATCCTATGCAATGTCTATTTTACCCTTAACGTTTTTAATTTTCTATTTATGTAATATCTTTTTATACTATAATATATATTTATTTTTCTTATCCTAGGTATTTACCATTTTTAGTTAAATTCATTAACATTTTTAATAAAATAATCCTTTTACAAACTAATCATAAAATTTAATGTTATTTTTTAATGATTGGTATTTTTATATTATATGCATAAATTCTAAAAAGTCTTTCCAAAAAAGGCATGAACAAACACAATTCCAACTCCAACTTCAAAAATTTCAAATAAAGTGAAAAGTTTTTTATTTTCAAGGCCAAACGCCCACTAGTGTTTTCACTTTTTCAAATACAACTTCAAGTTGTATTTAAAAAATTTATGGCCAAACAATATTTTTTGAATAAAGTGAAATAATTTTTCAAAAAATAGTGAAAACTTCTTATGGCCAAACAGGCATGTATGTATATATATATGTAATTATGTATATAGATGCATGCTTTAATTCTCTCTATATTATTCTCTAATGTCTATACAGATAAACGAGTTTTGGTTGTCAATAATGAAATATTTTCTAGATTATAATTTAAAATTTATAAACAACAATCATTTAATTTGTCATATATATATATATATATATATATCTATTTTTTTTGCCTTACATGCATTGAAATATATTTATAAAGTTATAATTACATGTTATGTTTACTTGTATAATTAGATATTAGAGTTTTGATTATTATTAATAAGTTTTTATTATTTTGCTCATTTATTTCATTATGAAACGTCATTAACTTATATATTCAATTAGTATTTCTCACTTTTCAATTTTTAATCTAAAAAAGAATATGTATTTTTTTTATAAAAAATATGTTATATAGATTTTAAAAAATAAAAATTGTGATTACAAAGAAGTTTTTTTTAAAAAAAGACATAAAGGTTGATAATACAAGGGCAAAATAGGCA